>CM024761.1:154824087-155373669 GCA_014218235.1 Colocasia esculenta | reverse complement strand
CGGCCCCGCCGCCGCCGCCGTGCTCTGCCACCGCCGGTATGTACACACCCTCGCCCCCACCGCCACCGCCTCCCCCCCTCCTGTGCAAGCCCCCCCCCCCCCACTCCGCCACTACCCCTCCCCCTCCTGCGCCCCTACCGCCACCGCCCTCCCCCCTTCCTGTGCAAGCCCCCCCCCTCCTCCGCCACTACCCCTCCCCCTCCTGCGCCCCTACCGCCACCGCCCTCCCCCCCTTCCTGTGCAAGCCCCCCCCCCCACTCCGCCACTACCCCTCCCCCTCCTGCGCCCCTACCGCCACCGCCCTCCCCCCCTTCCTGTGCAACCCCCACCCACCCCGCCACTACCGCTCCCCCTCCTACCCCCACAGCCACCACCCTCCCTCCCTTCCTGTGCAACCCCCCCCCCCCACCCTGCCACTACCCCTCTCCCTTCTGCGCCCCCACCGCCACCGCCCTCCCCCCCTTCCTGTGCAACCCCCCACCCGGTGATCCCCTCCACCTATCCACACAAGAGTTTGCACATGATCGACCTGTCTTGGATGCATATGAGCTCCAGGGAGGAAGACATGACTCGATGTGGACCATGTGGCTGCAGGTTCTCTCGGGCGCCCTTTTCCCCTTGCCACTGGCCATCTATCTATCTATCTATCTATTTATGTATATACATGTATGTATAGATGTAGATAAAGTTAATTGATTGAAGCGTATATACATCGATCACAATATTTTTAGTTAGGAGAACAATTAATATATAGGTGAGTTGCATTGTAATTTTTTTCCCAAAATAAATTTCTCGACTTCATAATTGGATCTACTAGTGAAACAGCTCCTCTTCAGATTTGGCCATTTGTTTAGTGTACTGATGCAAAACCGTGTTAAGCACCAAAAAATACCGACTTATATAAATATGTTCATCCAATACTTGGAGATCCTCGTGCTAATTACATAGAGGGCCATTCTCCCACCACTGCGATGTGCTCAGTAGCTTTAATTTAGGGTCCATTTAATTGCATGTAAAATATTTTCATTGAAAAATAGTTTTCTATGAAATAATTTTTATGTAAAAATAAAAATCGTAATTACCCATTTGGTTCTTAAGTAAATATTTTGCGGAGAACATTGGTGCATACGTCTTATTTAAATCTAAATATGTTTAATATTACATCATAAAATATAGTATATAATATTAATAGACTCTACATGATGACAAAAACTTTTAAAATATTGAGATAATAATTTCACAATATAATATTACATTAACTATCCAGAAGCTATTATCACCAACTTTAATGCCTCACTTTAGTTGATGGGGAATGCCACACTTTAGCTTATGGTTTTGAAGCAGCTAATATGGAGGGAGAGTTTTGATGAGTGCCTCTAATATGGGGAATGCCATACTTTATCTGTTGCAAGTAACCAAGAGTATAATAGGTTAAAGTACTGAACTAAAGAAATTGTAAGGAAACGGAAAAGGAAACGGGAAAAAAAGGGTTAAAGAAGGATTTTTTAGTATCCTTTTAATCTCTCTCTCTGTCTCTCTCTCTCACACACACGTGTACACACACACATTCCCTTAGGCGCATGGGATGCCTTTAGATCAGACCAAGAGTTCAAACGTAGTAAAAGTAAATGTTCTTCCTCCAAATTCTGAGAACAACTTACTGCATTTGCAAAATTATCTATCTTATGTCTGCGCAGATACAAAATGCATGAGGGGGCTGCAACATCTATTATATTGTATCTTGTGTCGACCGACGTGCTAATTGCAAGTGCAACAAGTTAATTTAGTTCGAAAGTTTTTGAGCAGCACCCAACTTTTCCATAGGGAAGTTGTCAGGAGAACCCCGGGCCCTTTTGCCAGTGTGACTTGTCTGGGGGCATAAAAGACCAGTGAAACGAAGAGAAGAGAAAGTAGAACAGATGGTCGTAGTCAAAAGGAAAAGGAGAGAAAAACACAGACCACTGCAAAACGAAAGGACGCAAAGGAGAGAGAGAGAGAGAGAGAGAGAGAGAGAGAGAGAGAGGAGGGGGGCAGGGGTGTCTCCCAAAGTGCTCATCGTCTATTGGCTCCGTAGAGATGGCCAGTGGCAAGGGAAACCCAATTCCTATCTACCTCTACATCTATACATACATGTATATACATAAATAGATAGATAGATAGATAGATAGATAGATGGCCAGTGGCAAGGGAAACTCAGAATTTAATAGGAATTAAAGTTGTAGTAGGAATTGGAAACACTAGAGACTTACATACACCCTAACCTCTTCATGGCCGACCCTAATGCGTTGCTGAGGCTTGCTGGATGTGGAGGAGAGGCTAAAGGAAGGGAGAATCTATCACGTCCTAATAAAAGGCTATTTATCGGGAGTGACAGAAAAACAGGCACAACAGGTAATATTTACTTATCCATTCATATCGTCATAACGCGGAAGTTTAATTACATAGATACTCCTCATAACAACTAAGTGAGGAGTAGATCAAAATAAACTTAATTTACACATCCCAATTTAGGAAAAAAAATAGTACAAACTCTTCCTTCTAGATATTAGTTTCTTTTATGTTTAATTGTTCACTTTCAGTTTAATGATTAGTATTACACATCTTATTTTAATGTATTTCTTTAGTATTGCACATGTTTATATGTAATTCATGTACATGTATGTATGAATTTGGTTTATTATTGCACTTGTTCACATGTATGATTTTGTTATCATATTCCTTTCATATTTATTTGGGTTTTAAATTTGATCTATGCATGTATAGTAATTTTTCACTGCACACACATCACGAGAGCGTGTTAAGCCCGTGTCAATGAACATTCCCGTTCAAGACTTTGAGATTGATGTGCACGAGTCTTATTTTCAATAATGAGAACGTGTATATCTAACTCAAAGTCTTGAATTGTCCCGTTTTGGACAGTCTGTGAATGTTTGATCGGAGTTAGGTGGTCATTTATTATGTGATTGTATTATTTGTTGAAAATTTCGGGTGCGTCTACTCACTCCTCTCTGATATACCTTTATTGATTTAGAATATTTTCTTAACCACTTATTAGTAAGTGTTTAAGAAAATATCTAAATCAATAAAATTTTTTGGTATATCGGAGAGGTGTGAGGAGATGCTGCCGAAATTTTCAGCAAATAATACAAACACATAGTAAATGGTCATCTGAGTGCGATCAAATATTCACAGATGGGTAAAAAGTGATAATCTTAATAATATATCCTACCTATTCATTTTGACTTACTCGAACGATGTGAGGGTCTGTTGGATTTTAACTTGTGACATGACATTTAATCTGTGTAGGAACAATGTCTTATGAGAATCGGTCATGGATGTACCGTGGAATGGTGAATGGAGTTGTCACCGAGGAGTTTAAAGACGGAGTTGACAGTTTTATTCAGTTTGCATTGAGTAATTCCTCAGTAGCAGTCGATCCGATGGGTAACATTCGATGTCCGTGTTCGGCTTGTAAGAACAGAAAGTGGATATCGACATGGGATGTGCAGCATCATCTGTATACGAGAGGATTTGTTGGCCATTATGAGTTATGGTCGTGTCATGGTGAGTTGAATATTCAGTCGTCTGCACCAGCTAATTACTTTGCCTCCACAAGTACGTACGTAGACATGGTTGTCGATGCTGCTGGTCCGGAGTTCAATATTCATGAAGATCAAACAAATGAAGAAGTGCCGAATGATACAGCTCAGAGATTTTATCAGTTACTTCGAGATGCTGATGAGCCATTATGGGATGGTTGTGAGAAGCATACACGGTTGTCTGCAGTGTCGCAGCTATTGAATTTGAAATCTGAATTTCATATGAGCGAGAGTTGTTTTGACCGACTTCTCTTACTGGTCAAGAGCATGCTTCCTCAATCAGAGAGGTTACCTGCTGACTTTTACCGTGCGAAGAAGATGGTGAATGATTTGGGGCTTGGTTTTATGAAAATTGATGCATGTCCGAATCACTGTATGCTGTACTACAAAGAGGATGCAGATAAGACATCATGCTGTATTTGTAAGCATGATAGGTTCAAGCCCAAGAGAGGGGACAAGTCAAAGCAGAAGGATGTTCCGTATAAGTCATTGCGGTACTTTCCTATCACACCCAGATTGCAGCGATTGTTCATGTCCTCGAGGACAGCTGGACATATGACATGGCATGCGGAAAGAGTCCGTCGCGACGAAGGTGAAATGAGTCATCCTGCCGATGGTGAAGCTTGGGCTCATTTTAGCCGTACTCATCCTTACTTCTCAAGGGATCCACGCAACGTACGGCTTGGTTTATGCACAGATGGTTTCAATCCTTTCGGAGGCTCGGTGGCATCTTACTCATGTTGGCCAGTATTCTTAACACCGTATAACCTTCCGCCAGGCATGTGCATGAAGCGTGAGAATCTGTTCCTTTCATTGCTGATTCCGGGTCCAAAAAGTCCAGGAAAGAATATAGACATATATCTCAGACCGTTGATTGATGAGATGAAATTGTTATGGTCAGATGGTGTGCAGTCTTATGATGCATCCAGAAAACAGAATTTCAATCTGAAGGCTGCATTAATGTGGACAATAAGTGACTTTCCAGCCTACGGCATGTTATCTGGCTGGAGCACACATGGGAGGTTGGCATGTCCTTATTGCATGGAGGATTCTAAATCATTTGTGTTGAAATCTGGGGGAAAATCTTGTTGGTTCGATTGTCATCGGCGGTTTCTACCCAGTGACCATCCTTTCCGAAAGCAAAAGGATTCTTTTATTAAAAATACAACTGTGATGGAGGACGTAGATATGGAACGGGTGTCTGGTGGAAATATGGCGAGGCGGGTCCAGAACTTACCGACTGTAACACAACTGGCTGGTAGTACCCGACAAATCCCTGGCTTTGGGAAGGATCACAATTGGGTGAAGCAAAGCATTTTTTGGGAATTGCCTTATTGGTCAACACTTTTGATACGTCATAACCTAGACGTCATGCATATAGAGAAGAATGTTTTTGATAATGTGTTCAACACAGTTATGGACGTCAAAGGTAAAACGAAGGATAACGTCAAGGCACGGGTTGATTTGAAAGTACTTTGCAAACGTCCAGAACTAGAGCTACAGCATGTTCAAGGAAAAGTGGTGCAACCTAAAGCTGCATATGTGCTTGGGGCCAGACAGATTAAGGAAGTGTTGCAATGGTTAAAGCAATTGAGATTTCCGGATGGATATGTCTCGAATATTGCGCGTTGTGTAAATGTCAACGAGGGAAAAATATACGGAATGAAGAGTCATGACTGCCATGTTTTCATGCAAAGACTGATGCCTCTTGCTTTTCGTGAGTTGTTGCCGAAACAAATATGGGGAGCAATGACTGAGCTGAGTCAATTCTTCAGGATTTTATCTGCATCAGAACTCAAAATTCATGACTTGCAAAATATAGAGCAAAATATAATTCAGACAGTCTGCAAATTAGAGAAGATATTTCCTCCAGCATTCTTTGATTCAATGGAGCACCTGATCATCCATTTACCATATGAGGCAAGGGTCGGAGGACCAGTACAATTTCGATGGATGTATCCGTTTGAGAGGTATATTTCTACATCTCAATTTATTGCCATTACGACGATCTTTTATATTACTTATGTATGCATTTGAATTATTGTCGTAGGTGCATGCACGATCTTAAGATGAAAGTCCGTAACAAAGCACAAGTTGAGGGCTCCATTACTCAGGCGTACCTCATTGAGGAGATATCGAACTTCTGTTCGATGTACTTTGACACGGAAATACGAACCCGAAGAACTCAACCTCCACGTAATGATGATGGTGGAGATTCCGACGTGTCAGACCAACTCTCTGTATTCAAGTGTGCCGGACGGGCGTTCGGATCTTCATCTACTCGCGCACTCCAAGACAGAGAGTTGGTAGCTGCGGAGATCTACGTGTTCATGAATTGCGAAGAACTAGACCCTTACATTCAGTAAGCTCTCCACGCTTATTCGTCATCATTTGCGTGCATTACTGCAGAACCTAACGGTTGTGTGACATTTACATTGCAGAGAGTTTGACTCGGTCATTCAGCGACAGAATCCACGTCTAACTGACGTGCAGGTTGAAAAGGAACGGGAGAAGTCTTTTCCTACTTGGTTAAGATCTCGAGTATGTGTCTAATTATTTTGAAACATAAGTGTTATGTTTTTATGCAGACTGAGTTGAAGTCATTTATTCAATGTTTGTCTATTTATCTCATAATAGGTTGAACAAGGCTTCATTCCCGATTCTAGAGTACAACAGATTAGTTTTGGCCCCTCGAAGATTGTACGTGTCTATCCAGGCTACATTGTGAATGGATACAGATTTCACACGAGAGATTATGGACGGAATAAGTCTACGATGAACAGCGGCGTATGTGTGAAGGGAAGTGCCTATAATGAAAATGAAATTGACTATTATGGCATTCTCGAAGAAGTCATTGAACTGCAATTTTTGGGACAAGACAACAATGTATTTCTGTTCAAGTGTCATTGGTTTGACCCGACATCTATTCGTCATGACACAACATATGGATTAATCGATGTGAAGCATAAGTCCAAATTGAGTACATATGAGCCATTCATCCTGGCGGCACAAGCCCAACAAGTTTATTATTCAAATTATACATCCCTCAAATTAAGAGATTGGTGGGCTGCATGTAGAGTGAAATCAAGACTATTCCCTGAGTATGAGCTTCTCCCGACTGATGATGAGCTCGAAGGTGTTAATGACAACTTTTTCCAATCAGATCGGAGTGACGCACGAGAGTTGGCAGCTTCTACGCAGTACAATGTTCATGATATAAATGAAACAATTTCCTTACATAAGGATAACGAACAAGAAGAAGTTGACCCAAATGTCGCTGAGCGGGAGGTGGAGTCTGATGTGGAGGAAGACTCCCAAGATGATGAGGATGAATTCCAGGATGATGATGAAGATGATGCTGAATTAAACATGTCTTCAGCATCTGATGATGAATATAGATAATATACTGCATATTTTGTAAGAAATTGGTGTTGTTGTTCATTACATGTTCATAATAAATTGCTACTTCAAATTGAGTGCTGATGACTTGCTATATCTTTATTTGTATCAATAGAGATATGGTACGTGGAGGACGCAGTCGGAGGGTTGCCACGTCCGTTGGCAGAGGGACTGCCTCCGCGTCCACGTCTGCCTCCAGGTCCGCGACAGGTATATGCATATGTACACAAAAAACCATATGGGTTATATTGTTTATATTGATTTCACGAGAACTAACGTACATACAATTTTACAGGGACTGCCTCCCCGTCCACGCCCGTCGTCCCAGCGACAGGTAATTTTCTACATTGTTGTTTATTTGAAATTCATAATTTCTAATGTGTATGAAATTTTGCAGGGACTGCCTCCCCGTCCACGCCCGTCGTCCCAGCGACAGGTAAATTTCTATATTGTTGTTTATTTGAAATTCATAATTTCTAATGTGTATGAAATTTTGCAGGGACTGCCTCCCCGTCCACGCCCGTCGTCCCAGCGACAGGTAAATTTCTATATTGTTGTTTATTTGAAATTCATAATTTCTAATGTGTATGAAATTTTGCAGGGAATGCCTCCCCGTCCACGCCCGTCGTCCCAGCGACAGGTAATTTTCTACATTGTTGTTTATTTGAAATTCATAATTTCTAATGTGTATGAAATTTTGCAGGGAATGCCTCCCCGTCCACGCTACCTTCGTCTTCTTCCTCACCACAAGGTAAACATATGTTTCAATAGATTAGTATGTTTGGTCTCTTGCAATTTATACAATAAAAGTGTACTAAATTGTTTTCAACAGAGGTGGAGAGCCAGCATCCAGCAGCTGAGGAGGGGCCTCAGCTACCAGGACGACAACCATGCTGGATCTCAGGGTAAAGTTCATCATCTCAATGTTACTGTATTTGTTATTTAGGATATACATTTCATGTAGAAAATTAATGTGGAATTGCAGGGGGAAGATAGATCCCAGTCCTGCTTCCCGCTATATTACGACGTTGATCCACGCACATATTCCAGGACCAGTGGATGCATGGAGAGAATTCCCGGTGCCAGTCCGGGATTTATTATTTGACATGTTTACGGTATTTTTATTTTTTAGAAGAGTTGAAGTCATTTATTCAATTATTATTAATTTAGGTTTATTGCAGAACGTTGATTAATTTTATTTCTTTACAGCGGAGGTTCGCGTTCACGAGACCCGAGGATCTCCCTCGGGCTCGAGCCGTCTGGGAGATTACGGCCCAGACTAATTTAAGAAAGTCGATGTGGGAGGCACGGGACAAGGCAATCAAGACCACAGGGAACCGGGATCCTATGGCTTGGGTGGATTACGGCCCTGTTTGGCTGCGGACGGACTATTGGGAGTCCCTTTGCGCGCGTTGGGCTGCTGGACCATGGCAGCAGCGGTCACAGGCGGCAATACGCAACAGAGCAACTCAACCGGAGAAGAATGTGCATACTAGTGGATCCGTATCTTATGCGACCCACAGTCAAAAATTGGTAAGTATTTTATTGTTCGATTCATATATACATATGGATTATTATTGTGAGACTAACTAATTTTGTTGAATTCTAAGCATCACGACCTGGAGCGTGCCCCTACTTTCCGCGAGTTATTTGACCGGACTCATAAGCGGAAGGGGACGGATGACTATGTTACCGAGAGTGCCCGCACGATTGCTGTAAGTCAAGCTTTAAATTATGAATTCAATTATGATATTAAAGTAATTTGTTTTCAATAATTTAATTTTAAATTATTTTACAGGAGACGTACGACAGGACGATGGCGGAGCGCTACACAGAGGGCACTCCCCAGCCAGATTTGGATGCGGACGCTTGGGTCGAGGCAGCGGGAGTGCCGAGGAAGGGTCGAGTGTACGGCTTTGGGGACAGCCTGGATACTCATCGAGTGTTGTCCTCATATGCCAGTTCGATCGCTTCTCCGGCACACGCGAGTTCATCTTCTGCGCCGCCCGTCAGTGGTGTAGAGGACATTAGAGGCATCATTCGGGAGGAGCTACGTACAGAGCTACAGACGCAGCGGGAAGAGCTACAGACGCAGCGGGTACAGCTACAGGCGCAGCAAGTACAGATAGAGACGCAGCGGCTACAGCTACAGACGCAGTTCAGCGATATGGTTCAGCAGTTCATGTCAATAATGCAGGGAGTACGCCCCACACAGCCAGCAGCTCAGGTCAGTATTAGTATTAATTTCATATACTTAGGATTGGGCCGGGCGTCCAACACGATTGGGTCGGACGTTCAATTGACGGATCTAAAAACACCCAAGTATATATAAAAAGTTAAAACACGCAACCCGGGGGTCCAAAATCCCAAATAGGGATCGGATCGACGTGCCGTTTTCTCCGACACGACCGGGTGGGTTAAAGTGACGTGTAGAAACTGACGGAATCCAATTTGGATCTCCGGATTGGGTTGGGTATTCAAAGGACGGATCTAAAAACACGGCCAAATATATAAATGGTCAAAACACGCAACCCGGGGTCCAAAATCCCAAATAGGGATCGGATCGACGTGCCGTTTTCTCCGACACGACCGGGTGGGTTAAAGTGACGTGTGGGAACTGACGGAATCCAATTTGGATCCCGGATTGGGTCGGACGTTCAATTGACGGATCTAAAAAACACCCAAGTATATTTAAAGCGTCAAAACACAACCCGGGGGTCCAAAATCCCAAATAGGGATCGGATCGACGTGCCGTTTTCTCCGACACGACCGGGTGGGTTAAAGTGACGTGTAGAAACTGACGGAATCCAATTTGGATCTCCGGATTGGGTTGGGTATTCAAAGGACGGATCTAAAAACACCCAAGTATATATAAAAAGTCAAAACACGCAACCCGGGGGTCCAAAATCCCAAATAGGGATCGGATCGACGTGCCGTTTTCTCCGACACGACCGGGTGGGTTAAAGTGACGTGTGGGAACTGACGGAATCCAATTTGGATCCCCGGATTGGGTCGGACGTTCAATTGACGGATCTAAAAAACACCCAAGTATATTTAAAGCGTCAAAACACAACCCGGGGGTCCAAAATCCCAAATAGGGATCGGATCGACGTGCCGTTTTCTCCGACACGACCGGGTGGGTTAAAGTGACGTGTAGAAACTGACGGAATCCAATTTGGATCTCCGGATTGGGTTGGGTATTCAAAGGACGGATCTAAAAACACGGCCAAGTATATATAAAAAGTTAAAACACCCAACCCGGGGGTCCAAAATCCCAAATAGGGATCGGATCGACGTGCCGTTTTCTCCGACACGACCGGGTGGGTTAAAGTGACGTGTGGGAACTGACGGAATCCAATTTGGATCCCCGGATTGGGTCGGACATTCAATTGACGGATCTAAAAAACACCCAAGTATATTTAAAGCGTCAAAACACAACCCGGGGGTCCAAAATCCCAAATAGGGATCGGATCGACGTGCCGTTTTCTCCGACACGACCGGGTGGGTTAAAGTGACGTGTAGAAACTGACGGAATCCAATTTGGATCTTCGGATTGGGTTGGGTATTCAAAGGACGGATCTAAAAACACGGCCAAGCATATATAAATGGTCAAAACACGCAACCCGGGGGTCCAAAATCCCAAATAGGGATCGGATCGGGGTGCCGTTTTCTCCGACACGACCGGGTGGGTTAAAGTGACGTGTGGGAACTGACGGAATCCAATTTGGATCCCCGGATTGGGTCGGACGTTCAATTGACGGATCTAAAAAACACCCAAGTAATTTAAAGCGTCAAAACACAACCCGGGGGTCCAAAATCCCAAATAGGGATCGGATCGACGTGCCGTTTTCTCCGACACGACCGGGTGGGTTAAAGTGACGTGTAGAAACTGACGGAATCCAATTTGGATCTCCGGATTGGGTTGGGTATTCAAAGGACGGATCTAAAAACACCCAAGTATATATAAAAAGTTAAAACACGCAACCCGGGGGTCCAAAATCCCAAATAGGGATCGGATCGACGTGCCGTTTTCTCCGACACGACCGGGTGGGTTAAAGTGACGTGTGGGAACTGACGGAATCCAATTTGGATCCTCGGATTGGGTCGGACGTTCAATTGACGGATCTAAAAAACACCCAAGTATATTTAAAGCGTCAAAACACAACCCGGGGTCCAAAATCCCAAATAGGGATCGGATCGACGTGCCGTTTTCTCCGACACGACCGGGTGGGTTAAAGTGACGTGTAGAAACTGACGGAATCCAATTTGGATCTCCGGATTGGGTTGGGTATTCAAAGGACGGATCTAAAAACACCCAAGTATATATAAAAAGTTAAAACACGCAACCCGGGGGTCCAAAATCCCAAATAGGGATCGGATCGACGTGCCGTTTTCTCCGACACGACCGGGTGGGTTAAAGTGACGTGTAGAAACTGACGGAATCCAATTTGGATCCCCGGATTGGGTTGGACATTCAAAGGACGGATCTAAAAACACGGCCAAGCATATATAAATGGTCAAAACACGCAACCCGGGGGTCCAAAATCCCAAATAGGGATCGGATCGGCGTGCCGTTTTCTCCGACACGACCGGGTGGGTTAAAGTGACGTGTGGGAACTGACGGAATCCAATTTGGATCCCCGGATTGGGTCGGACGTTCAATTGACGGATCTAAAAAACACCCAAGTATATTTAAAGCGTCAAAACACAACCCGGGGTCCAAAATCCCAAATAGGGATCGGATCGACGTGCCGTTTTCTCCGACACGACCGGGTGGGTTAAAGTGACGTGTGGGAACTGACGGAATCCAATTTGGATCTCCGGATTGGGTTGGGTATTCAAAGGACGGATCTAAAAACACCCAAGTATATATAAAAAGTTAAAACACACAACCCGGGGGTCCAAAATCCCAAATAGAGATCGGATCGACGTGCCGTTTTCTCCGACACGACCAGGTGGGTTAAAGTGACGTGTAGAAACTGACGGAATCCAATTTGGATCCCCGGATTGGGTTGGGCATTCAAAGGACGGATCTAAAAACACCCAAGAAAATGATGGATCTAAAAATATTATTGTATTAAATTAGAGAAATAATCACATGTTTTAAATTTCATTTTTGAAAATACTGTATTTCTTTTATTTATTATTAATGTTTCTCATTTTAATTTGTTTTAATATAGGATCCAACTCCAGACGATGACGAGGCAGGGACAGCAGACGATCCAGCAGATCTAAGTTGATTTTTGTATTCATTATGCTATATGATTTATATTTATTGTATCTTATGATTTTATGTTGATTGTTAGTATTTGTTAAATTTATGAATATTGTAGCAGGTTTGACATTGTAGCAATGTATTTTATTTTATGTATTTAAAAAAAAAATATGTGTATTTTCCGACGGATTTTCCGACGGCTACGTTTCCGTCGGAAAGTATATATTACCGACGGAAAAATACCGTCGGTAATGCAGTCGGACAATACTGACGGATTCGCCGACGGATATAAGTCCGTCGGAACTGATAAATTACAGACGGAAATATACCGTCGACAGGTCCGTCGGCATAATACTGACGGATTGGCCGACGGATAGTATCCGTCGGAAAATATACATTACCGACAGTTAAGGACCGTCGGTACTTCGGTCGGCAAATACTGACGCCTTTACCGACGGATTAATTCTGTCGGAGGTTTCGACCGAATGCCGACGGAATTTTCATCCGTCGGAAAGTTCTGACCAATCATTTCCGACGGAAAGTTTCCGACGATTATTGGACGGAAAGCGGTCGGAAGGTGCATTTTCCGACGGAATACCGACGGATTACCGACGGATTCAGTCCGTCGGTAATCCCGCTTTTTCTTGTAGTGTTCATCCGCTGGGGTCCCTCCGGCGCTTCGCCGCTTCCGCCGGCACTGGCCACGGCCTTTCCCTTCTGCGACATCGCTGGAGACGAAGACGGTGGAGCAAGAACTGCGACTGTGTGAAGGAGAAGAAGACGGAGGAGATTGGAAGGGTAGGCGAGCTCTTCGCAATGTATTTTCGAATGCGTGGCTTCCCGCTGTCGCCCCTCCTTTTCCTTATAAGGAAGAGAGGGCGCGAAATCCTAAGACCTGCGGATGGCGTCACTCCCTCCGGGTGACCATTCAGGCGTATCACGCAGAACTCCCAGCTCGCCACGATACCCCCTTCATCATGGGCTCTCCTCCGCTTTCGAGGAAATCGTACGAAGCGTCAGCGGCAGCCGTCGTTTGCATGTCCGAGGTCACCATCGCATTTAAAGACAAAAAGTGACATTCGAGCAGGCCTCCGCCCTCGACTGTCCCGGCTCCCGAGCTCACTCGATGGCGTGGGGGGCAAGTGTGGTGACTATTTCTAGCCACCATCGTGCGCTGGGCCCATCATGGCCCAGCCCGTTTCAGCAGGCAGACGTGGCCCTACCGCAAGGCGCCACATCTTTTCAGGAACAGCTTCAAGGTCCCGAGCCCGGTCCCTGCATTCGGCTACCAGCGGGACCCAAGAGCTGCCTCCAGGTACCTCATGGCCTATTCGGTCAAAGGCCCTTCCTTCCGAGCAGGGTCTGCTCGGCTTGTGCCGGAAACCTCTTTCGAACGGACAGCACTTCCTCGCATCAGGCATCTGGCAGCAAGCCACGCCTTCGAGCACCAGGTGCCGAGCAGCGGGCTCGACTACCGAGCAGCGGGTCTGGCTCACCGAGCAGGCTACCTGCTCGGTACCTTCCGCCCAGAAGAATCCAAGCGGCCCTTCATCCCCTTGCGGTAGTTATAATGGCTACACCACACGCTCCCCACGATCAAGTGGTGCATTAACTGCAGAGCACCTCAACGCGTAACTCCCCCGCTAAGGACGCCAATGGGTGCGCCCTTTGCGGCATTGATTAGGGATGTTCCGTCCCTCTCCCTCAGTACTTCTGCCTATAAAAGGCACTGATAAGCCTCCATGCAGAGGTACGCAATCCAAGGCACACCTCTCTTACGCAATACTGAACCTTCTTCTTCCAAGTCTTTGAATTCATCTCTAACTTAGGTATCGGATGGTTCTCCCCGGTTCTTCAACTGGGCCCCCCTGATCCTCTTCTGGTTTTGCAGGCACCTGTCTGCTATCGGCGTCCTTCTTCTCTTCTTCTAAGTGTAGGCCTGCTTGACTCCAGCCCAAGCAGGAAATCACCTCCACAACTTGAAATTTGTAGATAACCGAGTGCAAATTAATTAACAAACTTTAGGGGAAAAAACAAGAACAAGAGATAGAGGCTAGCTCCAAAAGAAAGATACAAGTAATTAAGATGGCCGATGCTCCTCTTCTTTCCATGATGCCATCTCATCTCAGCCTCCTGAGGCGACGGCTCAAGACATGGACAAGCAAAACCCAATGGCTCCCGAACAAGGAAAACCTTCTATATTTTTAATTTTTCTGTTGGTTAATATATTGAAGGCACATTATTTAGACCTAATAAAAAATAAAAAGTATATATAGTAAAAAAAATATAGTTGACAAATACAATAAATGTTTCTCACAAAATAAATAAGTATTGCTACTATTACTACTACTCTATTGTACATGTTCTTCATTCCCACTTATTAGACATGAACAATCAATAGAAGTGAAGCGGAAAGGAGGTGCCAAAGGTCAGCATCGATCGTATCTCTACTTACATTTAGATGTGATCATCACTGCATCTAATACATATGCTTTTTGACCTTGGACATTCAGCTGGAGTAGCTTAATTCCTAGCTAGTGATCATGTATATATGATCATCTTTTCCATCTGTATCGAAGCTTTTCTCCCAACTCGATCGATTTGAACATGGTACATGTTTTCTCATGGATTATATAATAAAAACTCGGGATATATATATATATATGTCAGAATATTAATTGTATCTATATATATTCTGTAGGATTAATATAATTAAGTTTTATAATTTCACTTATTTTCAAGAGAAAGTCCCCTTAATTCTTGATGGGTAGAGAGAAGAATCATGGAGAAGAAATAAATAATGTAGTAGTAGCCAGCCTACAGCTAACCATATCGTTTATAACCCATCAACAGCAGCTCTAATTGTTTAAGAAAGACTTACAATATTCAGGCATTCCCAAGATCCGGTCACAACATCCTAGCTAGTTATATCTCGCCACTGTATCTAAAGCAAGTAGGAAATGTTGGGAATGTGTGGAGTCAGATCTGTCCTCTGGTATGCTTCCCCCTGTCCTTTCGCGGAAGGGGTATTATTGTACTTTTTCATTATCGCGTTGCCCTAGTCTCCAAATATATAAGGCAATGCTTCTTGTATTCGTTGAGGTTGTAACAAGGAAGAGAACTCAGTGCTGCCGTGGACGTAGGAAGGCAAATCGCCTCTCCAAACCACGTAAAAATCTGCGTGTCCCCTGTGTGTTGATCTCCTCTTTTCTCCCTCTTCTCTTCTTCCTCTATCTAGATTTCTGTTGCAGGTACATCTATCTCCTAATAGGAAATTGGTTTAGTATTAACATATTTTTTTGACACACCACAACTCTTTCTTTTAAATTTATTTGGGTCAAAAAATGTGTTAGTAAACCGGTTTCTGCAAGAGTATTTCCACAGGTTATAACTTGCATGGCCATTGGCATCACATGCCATATGTGGCACACATATTGGCATGTACTATAATATTTATAAGATGTGCATGACAAGTATGTATAACTTCACTCTCGAGCCAAATTACAAGTGAATGCTTGATTATTAAAGAGTCATGAAATTTTAGTATATACGAGTTTTGTCTTTTTCTCAAGAGAAGACTCTCTTAAGAGAAGAGGAATGAGTTTTACTTATTACTTTTAATGTGGGATTAAATTAGGTCTCTATAAAACAGTATATACAACAAGATGTTAGGATATGATACATAACTTGGTATGAAATTTCAGTGTACACTCTCAAGAGATATTATCTCCAATCTAAGATTTATTTTTTTCTTAGAAAAATGACCCTCTAAAAAAGAGGGAGGAGTATTACTTATAAATACATATTTATTTTTATTATTTTCAAGACTAAATTATGTCTCTACCGTTACTATACACTTTTTCATTATTTACATGATTTGCGTGATTGCGTGAGAGAGAGAGAGAGAGGACCCCGGTTGGATCGATCGGTTAGAACTCTTGCTTAAAAGCAAGAGGTCCCGAGTTCGATTCCTGGGGGGGGGGGGGGGGGGGGTTACCTGATCTATATGCAATCCTCGAGGTGTGTAGATCCAGAATTTTTCCGGTCAAGTGGGGTAAGGGCAATACGGGTACACGGAAAGTAGGAACTGCCAAGTCCTGACCTTGGAGTTCACAAACACCAATCCCTGAGCCCACAAAACCACACGGGGCGGGATTCTTCGTTATCAAAAGAGAGAGAGAGAGAGAGAGAGAGAGAGAGAGAGAGAGAGGAGAGAGAGAGAGAGACTAGAGAGAGAGAGAGAGCATGAAGTTGTGACACCTTGCACATAAATTGAGATCTTCTCAGCAGCCAAAGTTGGGGTGGGGTTGGGGGTGTAAAAGAGGTTCTCTCAATAAAGATATTGAGAGGATCTCAATTCCTTGCACAGCTATCACGAGAGAGAGAGAGAGACCTTGCACATACGTACCATGCACACTTTGGCCATAAAGCGTGCGTAACATACATGGCTCGTGCGAGCCCTAGAAAGCTTTCTATGATGCGTGGTGCATGCACTGATGCACACACTTCCTAAAAGGCTTCAAACAAGGCGTACATGGCACCTAGAAGGCATGTTTAGCAAGTATCGTCTTCACTTTTGTATACCAAGGAGTGGTTCCATTAATTAAGTTTTCACATACACTAAGATCTCAAAAGTGATCTACACAGCTGGTGGCCTTCCATATACATACACTAGGTATGAAATCGCAGGTTCAATTAATCTTAGCGAAAGCTGGTTCAAAAGGTATGGAATTAATTTTTAAGGTTATGTTTAGTATCATGATAGATTGGGAAAACAGTAAAGATATCTTCAAAATTTTAAAATTATCTTCAATTTATCCTCAATCCATTTAATATCAAAGAGCCCCTAAATATTTGTTTAATTGATATGAGATTAAATGGGGGATAAGAATTAAGTTAATTCTATCTCAGATTTAGTATTTCAAAAAAGTGGGGATAAACATGGTTTCAGTGTTTTGGAGATATTTTAAAAAAGTGGAAATAAATTGGAGATAGTTTATCTCACCTTTTCGATGGAATTAATAGTTTATTCTCGTTTTCTACACATTTTTTGGACACCCATCATGCAAAGCAAAGATCACCGGTGACACGTCAAACTCTTTGATTATCGGCCCTAGACATCGATCGCGCGATGAAAGATCAAGAGACATCCAAAAGTTAAAATAAAAGGTATATCATCACACTAACACTATTTCCTACCAAATAAAGAATGAGATTATCTTCAAAAATCTAACCCTAAAAATATCAAACAAGAGATGGATTAAAAATGGAGATAATGTATCTCCAAATTAATTTACCGTCATTCCCATTTTTTTTAATCACATACCAAACAGGCGCTATTTGAAAGCTAATCCATGCACAATTAATCTTGTGATGGAACTAAGGAAATTATGTGATTTAAGTTGTCCATCTCTCGTGGTGACTGTTTACATATGACAAAGGCATCTATATATGATCCTTCATTCTTTACGAAAAAATGCATGTTTTGATGTGTCACATATATTTGTCACAGTGCCCAGAAGTGAACAACTTGAACGTTTATACTGTGGAACACAAAGTTATCCATGACTTAGGACAAATTTTCTGCATCCAATTATAAATCTGAGGGCGAAAAAAATTGCCACAAATTAACAAAGATTGCAAAACATATATGCAATGAAGTTTTGTTGGTGGTGTTTGTTTGTTAAAGTTCTTGGCAATATATTATATATATATATATATATATATATATATATATATATATATATATATATATATATATATATATATTATATATATATATATATATATGGTTAGTGGGTTACAGCCGTCGTTAAGGCCCCAAGAAGTTTCGTTTTGGCACGCGCGAGCCTCTGATGCTTAGCCGTAAACATAAATTAATTAGGCTCCTCCCAAATTAGCTGCCCATGCGCGATGGCTTTTACGTATTCTGGCGATGACCCATTTCGGATAGATCAGTCAACAAAGGGAGTCTTTTTGTTTTCTACTTCTTCTTCTTCTTCTTCTTTTTAATAATAACCATGTTGCATATATACGGCATGCAGCCTCTTGAGGGCGACGTTTTAATTTGCAAATTAAATGTGCAGTCAACAGATCAGCACTGCGGACAAGCCTTAACTATTCTTCCTCATATTATATTATATATGATCTGGAACCGGATAGGAGCCCGTATCTATAGAGATAACCAAGTAGGATAACAAAGAACGAAATTACAATATTAAATGGACAATATCTTTGAGAGGTATAATATCCCGAAGAAGTACAACAAAAATAAAGTATTGGTATTTAAGAGAACACCTCCACACCCCACAACTCAATCCGAGGTAGGCACTCCATTCGCATAGCTCACACCTACAAAAGGTAGAGGATGAGTCTCACGAACGAAGGCTCAATAAAGATCCCCTAATCTCAACTTCAGCCAAACAGTGACAAAGCAAATATATAAATAATTAACCAAAGAAACAGTGCTAAATAGCAAACAGTGATAGCCAATAGGAATACAATTAACTCTACCACGTTCACACAATCTAAAATGCACATGTGACACAGCACGGCGTTGGCAAAATCACAAGAGACTAAGAATTTGGTGCAACACATACGGATCCGATCGAATCAACCCACATACATTGACTTCTGACTCTGAACAAGAGCACTAGCTATAGCGACAAAATCACTACCACTAGTTTCAAAATCAGGACATTCATAGGCATCTCCACTCTTAACCATCGCTCCATGCTTGGGCACCTCCTATGTTAGGAGGGAGGCATACAAAACTATGCCACACAGCTAACAAACTGCAACTGGCCAAGCCACAGGTCTCACATCTTTGATCCCCACTCAGCTCCCGAAAACTCATGGGGCAAACGAGAGAGACAAGGGACTACATGAAGCACAAGTTGTAGCCCGCTTGGACTATTCCAAGACATATGCAGAAGCCCACAAGGTATCCTCACCCCTAGCCAAGAGGGCACTCAAGCAACAAGAAGAATGATATCTTTGTCGTACCTGGATGAAGGTTATGAGGGGAGGTTTGGAAAATGACAAATCTTAGTCATGCACCGAGCATGCACACTGACCCACTCGTCCCATACGATGGAGCTAGGGAATGAAGGTAACCGATTAGTGGAGTGTTGCGCTAGGGTTATAGCATCGATGATCACTAAACTCAAAAAGTATAGAGAAATATCAAATATCGGTTCACATATTGACATGCAAAACCATTGCCAAAGCCACTAGTAGCATTGTTGTTGCTGCTAAACACCAACAGATCCACTACCAAATACCAACATCCAGCCGACCTTTTAGTATAATAACTGACATCCTGACGAGGCTTGGACTAGATATCATGGCGTCATCTAGGCCAACGACTCAAGTCGGCTAGACCGACCTCTTCACACTCCTTGAGCCAACAACAACAGCTCGGCCAAGGACGAGAGTTAGCTCGGCCATAGTCGACATGGGGCTCGGCGTGTCTACGGGATTCTTGAGAATGTAACTTGTGTAACGGCCGGAGCATTAACTGACGAGGTAATGGTCGAGGATTGTGTGCCCGGTAATTATGACCATTAAGACCACGATCTGGACGATCTGGCATGACAGTTATGACCACGATCCGGCGACAATCACGGAGATCCACCGCGGGATTCGCTGGGTCGTCCAACTATTCTACGAGTAGTCTGACCCTATAAAAGATGCTGACACTCTATAGATGCAGGTACGCTATTCGACTCCCTAAGCTAGGCCATTCTGCTAGGCTAGCAACTGACTTGAGTGTCAGAGTGTCTCCTTGTCGAGGCTTCTCAGTGGGCTTTACAGGTCAAGTCTGGAGCTCGGAGCACGCGTCCCACGTCGGTTAAGCGAACCTGACAAGGTCTTCCTCAACTTGTTCGTCTCGACTCAAACACATCGGCTAGATCATGTCAGCGGTAATCTAGGCCTGAGTCAACCCTAGTTACATTCTGTAACAAGCAAACACCCTTGTATATAGAAAACCCCTCCAAACAAAGCATTACATCTCTCACATGCAAGCTCCTACAAGGTGAGAAACACAAGAATCCATAGATTGGGAGTTGCAGGATCGTCACTCTACCTCCAGAAGATCGACAGCAATCGGTTGGGGCATTCACAAAGGTTGGCCACCTTCTCCTTTTCGATTTCACCCCCTCCATGTCACCACCGCGTCGAACACAAGCATCACACTGTTGCCACCATGTCCCTACCTATTATCGGTCGCCAAGGGAGATGAAGAGGGAAATGGATGATGTTGGGTTGGAAGGAGGCAAAAGGGAGAGAGGTAAAGGGGTTAAGAGGGGGGAGAGATATATACCAATTGCCCATCAAAATGCAGTCGTACCCTAGACCACGAACTCGAAGAATGTGTCTGCCTGGCAGACTACATTCATAACGCATCCCCGCTACTGACCTCATTCACAAGCGAACACCTAGCATGTAAGGATAGTCCTACCAGTGTTGAGCAATGCATTATGAGAACATGGTTCAATAACCAACTACGTTCACTGCATGCCAAACATTACGTGGCACACACAGAGTCAAAGGTTGACATGACACAAGATTGCGGTCTACTGACCAATCGCTACTGAAAAAGGGTAAAAGCAAAACAAGTCGTGTGATGGACCACATCGTTCAAACCCGTTAACCTAATAACGAGGTTGACCCGACTCCGCCTCCCGCGAACAAGCCAAAGCCTCGCCAGGGATATCACACACATGTCCGTAAAAACACAAAGGAACACACTGTATATATATATAAGATTTGTCATCCCACACATATTTACAATGGATTTACATAGCCAAATTTCAACAAAAGTCAAACTCAAGTTCACAGGCCTGGGGCATACCCCTGGGCACAACAGAAAAGTAAATTACACTGCTGGAGGCGTTGACCCAACACCGTTGCGATGTGGCTCCTGACTAGAAGACGGGTGAGAAACCTCCTGCTCTCCCTCACCTGAAAGTAATAAGGGGTGAGCCTCACGAGTCACTGGCTCAGTAGAAAAATTTCCTCAAAAGCCGCAAACCACAAAACACAAGAGAAGCAGGAGTAGAGCACAGTTATTTATAGCTAACAAGTCTATCTGAGCATGGAATAATAATCACAATGCTTAAATAAAATTAAGCTAATAACAACAACTCAACTTAAATAAATAAACGACAAACCATGCTTAGAAGTACGAGCTAAATAAGGGTAACGCCAAACACGAGTCACGAAGACTAGTTTGCGACACCAGCTACAGACCCGGACAAGCAACATAGGTCTACCTCTCAACCTCGTAGCCAAGGACGAAAGGTCCAGCTACCGCTCCACCACAACATAACCAACAAGCTGTGAAGACAAACACACACCACAACTGCAGCTCACACGGCTACAACTCCATATCTAGCACCTTTAAGGTCTCTGGCCTCAGCACCCTAAAGTGAGGCACTGGAAACAAGGACTAGCTGGGGACCAGTACATCTACCGGTGTCCGTTCCCCCAACCAAGAGCGCGCTACAAGCGACTAAGTACATCTACAATACACAAGCCGCTATCCCAATGTCGTCTTTCCCTCAGCCGGACGCACTACTCAAATTACGGAGTGAGAGTGTCCAGGAAGACGACACATGACCCTAGCGGTACACAAGTACCGAGACAAGACCCCGAGCACTACGTGCCTGGCTCACAAAGAACCTGGGGTACCTGACTCAAGAGGTAACCACGAGCGGCGTCGTATACCCGACTTGCCTCGCACGCATAACCACGCAATCTCGAAAATGCCACTTACCACAAGTGCCAATGCACCACTTAATAACCATAGTACGCAAACCAACACCCATACGGGCCCATACGTGAAAGCATAACATAACACTGTGTAGACACACAAGGGCTCGGGTAGCAGTCATCTAAATCGCGACGTACTCAGATGTCGCCATTTGATGACTGAATCGCGACGGACCAAGCCGTCGCGATACATACTGAATCGCGATGGCTGGGTACGTCGCGATTCAGCTAAGGAGCCCTACCCAAAAAATCCCCTCCGGGGGAGCCCAAATCACCCTTGTACAGCCCATTCACATGTTTATTTGCAATGAAATCAATCCCTATACATGCCATCTATCCTCCTTAACCCATTAAACTTGTTTAAGTCATTACACATGGATCATTTAAATCGGAAAAGAGAAGAATCCCCCTACAACACGAAGAACACGAAGACTGCGTAAAACGGCACTGCCCTGGCGTTTCCCGCGCTCCACGCAACGTCCTCACACCGAAAACCCGCCAATCCGCACTCCGGAATCGCCAAATCGCCGAGAATCCCCACACAAAACCTGTGCAGGTCACCCCCACGGCTGAGCAGTGCTGCCTGCACTGCTCGGCCTGGGGTGGCCGACTTAAACTTCGAAGCTAAATCACGACGGGGCACAACGTCGCGATTTAATCACAACGGATAACGCCGTCGCAATTAAACGCGACGCCTCTGCATGCGCCACGCGGCGCGCATGCAGACGCACACCCCGGGGGAAGCCGCGTTAGAATTGCAACGATCAAGGCAGCTGTGATTCTCAGAATCGCGTCTCCTGATCTGGTCGCGTTTCTAAAACCGCCAATAGAAGTTGGTTTAGCCTGGGTTCCAGGTCTCCAGCTCACACAACCTATACACAACCTGTTAGAAGCATTTCATACGCACACCGCACACCAGCCACCAAACCCATTAAACGAGGATCTATGAGGATCCAAAAAATGCGCGACGGTACACGTCGCCTACTAACTACATTTCGAACAAGGTCAACTTGCCAACCACATTGAAGTTAACCCATCAAGAAACTCATGGCATCAAGAGATCTTGATCCCAGCAAGATTCATACAGCAGTCTTGAGCCCTCCAGAGGATCAGATCAACAAGCTGGCGAAAGCAAAAACTTGTCCAGTAGATTCACTCGGACAATTTTGTCTAATATGATCATCCCAATAGATCAATCGGGGCAAATCAGTTGGATCACCATAAATTTTTTGACCTTTTTGAATCTAAATTTTAAAATAAATCATAGAAGTTTTAAACAATTTAACGAGGTCACCGGATCTATTGGATCCTTCTTGAATCCGCCTATGAGACCAACCCCAAAACCCGCGCATAACGATCCGAAAAACTCAGGATGGCACAATATATAAGTATATATATGCGTCCGGGAATGGGAGCGATTGGTTCCTTTTTCCACTAGGAAGCATGTCCTATATCACTTTGGACATTCGTGTATACCAACACTTGCCGCATGCTGTAATTCTCTTCGTTTGACGGGACTTAGTGTGCTTTTACACGCGATTCCAATTAGTCAACATCTCTTAGACCATTAATGGAAGTCTTGGGCGCAATTAAGGTCATCCCTGGTCGCCAAATCCAATCTTACACAAGTCATGGAAGAATGTACAATTGCCCTCGTGATGTCTGTATATATATATATATACAAGTTATATTCTTGAAGAGCTAGCTTTCCGTTCAAAATGGGCTAGCTAGCGTACGTAGGCGTCGGCTAGGAGAAGCAGCCACTGCCCGGCTCCCACGGCAGGTTTTGTTTTGTCACAAGTGGACGACGCGAATGGGAAAAAAGAACGTGAATGCAAAAGCCGGCAAGTAAAGCGACCTAGCCTCCAACAACATATAGTAACATGCGATATCTTCCTCATCAGCTACAGTGGACAATAAGCGCTAGCTGGGGCTACCATCAGAGCCCTGCCAACTGCAGATACGTGTTTGCATGTGTGTTTCAGTAGAAAGAGAGAGAGAGAGAGAGATGAGGAAGCAAAGTTGGAAAAGGTCTACAATGCTGCAAGACAACGCGTGCGTGAGAAGCGTATGGGATCTCATCATCTCCAGGATGTCCGACCGTCCTGTCAACCCCATCCGGAGGCCTATAAATACCACACCCCACAAGAGAATCCTTACTTACACACACACAGAGAGAGAGAGAGAGAGAAGAGAAGAGAAGATACCTAGTGTGTGGATATATACCTGTGTGTTGAGAGAGAGAGAGAGAGAGAGAGAGAGTTAATCTGCAGAAATAATGGCCCCTGCTTTCCCAGTCATCAACATGGAGAAGCTTGAAGGAGAGGAGAGGGCTGCCGCCATGGACACGATAAAGGATGGTTGTGAGAACTGGGGCTTCTTCGAGGTATACATCTTCTTCTCTTCTACACTAATCACACTAGCTAGCTATAGGACTCCTGCAGGATGGATATATATATCCATTTCTCAATTCCCCTCTTATGTATATATCTACACATATAAACGGATCTAGTTTGCACATTCGTCCTTAAATTTATTCCCTATATATGATGACATTAAACAACTCTCGAATTAAGTTTAAGGTTATACATCAAGACTCCCTTGTTCCACATTCTGATCTCTTCATGACCTCTGCAATCAATTTGCACTGCGCGCACATATCACAGATCTTGAACCATGGGATCTCAGAGGAGTTCATGGATAAAGTGGAGAAGATGACCAAGGACCACTACAAGAAGTGCATGGAGCAGCGCTTCCGTGAGTTCGCCGGCAAGGCCCTGGAGGGGAGCCAGTCGGATGTTCAGAACATGGACTGGGAGAGCACCTTCTTCCTCCGCCACCTCCCGTCCTCCAACATTTCTGACATCCCCGACCTCGACGACGACTACAGGGCGACCATGAAGGAGTTCGCCGCAGAGATCCAGACGCTGTCGGAGCGCCTGCTGGACCTCCTCTGCGAGAATCTGGGCCTGCCGGCCGGCTACCTCACCAGGGCCTTCCGCGGCGCCGCCAGCGGCGCCCCCACCTTCGGCACTAAGGTGAGCAACTACCCGCCGTGCCCGAGGCCAGAGCTGTTCAAGGGGCTGCGCGCCCACACCGACGCCGGCGGCATCATCCTGCTCTTCCAGGACAACAAGGTCAGCGGCCTCCAGCTGCTCAAGGACGGCGAGTGGGTCGACGTCCCGCCCATGCGCCACGCCATCGTCGTCAACCTCGGAGACCAGCTGGAGGTGATCACCAACGGCAAGTACAAGAGCGTGTTGCACCGGGTCGTGGCGCAGACGGACGGCAACCGGATGTCCATCGCCTCCTTCTACAACCCCGGCGGCGACGCCGTCATCTTCCCTGCGCCCGAGCTGGCGACCAGCGGGGACTACCCGAGGTTCGTGTTCGATGACTACATGAAGCTGTACGTGGGACAGAAGTTTCAGGCCAAGGAGCCCAGGTTCGAGGCCATGAAGGCCGCTATGGAGACCACCGCTTAAGTTTGATCAGGATGTGGATGTTCGAGATGTGGGCCATAATTAGATCACTGGATCAACATACTAATTAATAGTAATAATCATAATATAAGGTTGGTGAGTGTCTGCTAGCTAGCTTGTGTGAGCTGGTCTCTTGATCAAAGTTGAGTAGTTTTGGCTGCCGTTGTCCAAAATGGACCGCATCCCATGCATGTAATATCTTAATTTCTTTGTAATTTTCTTGTTTTTTCCCCCCTCTTAATTTGTGACAGAATATAGCATATTAATTTCTGTGATGTAGATTTTGTCAGTTGATTTTTAACTTCTTGTTGATGGTGGGTTTTGCAGAATCCCGTACATGCATGGATTCCAAAATCTAGTACTGTAAGATTTCGATGATATACCATATAATTAGTTTGGGTTTATTAGCTATCTCGCAAGCTAAGCTCCTCCGGCCCCTCCTAGCTAGTTTTCTTGTTCTTTTTCCATTAAAGTTTTAATAAAACATGTCGGAATATTAACTTTCCACAGAGAAACCCCTCTATGCATGGCAACCACATAATGAAGGTACTACCGAAAAAAAATAAAAAATCATACTTCATACTCCCACTTATATATGTGTATATATATACATATTAGCATGATGGTATTTTTTATTTACGGTGGGAAAAAAATTTATAAATAGATCACCCATTTTTGTGAGGTAACAAAAGAAAATCTTTCCTTAGCAATTTATCATTCAAATCCCTAATTTTGAGTGGTACTCAAAGAGTGACTTAGTGATAGTTCTTCGTGTACATCAAAAAGACGTCAAGAATTGTATTCTCACTAGCAATAGATTTACATGAAATTTTTAAAGAGGTTTTTAGACATGATGTCAAAGGGTTCAACTCCCGCCCGATAATGTAATATGTTAACATTTTAATAAAATAAAGTTTAAAAAAATCCCTAATTTTGATTAAATACTTTTTTTCCCGAAAACAAAAGTTTTGTAAATCAATATTCCAAAATATATCAGCTGATTAAATCTACAGCCATACATAATGATCAGTTGGCAAGAGATAAATATGTGGAGGCATAACACATGCATAGAAGAACTTTATTGAAAGCAAAAGTCACTGTCAAATGACCATGCAGAGATTACCATCGCCATGGCTACTCTACATACTATCTTTCGGCGTACCTCATGACTCATGCATACGTGTTTACTCTAACCTAGCTATACATGGCATGACAGATACATAAAGGTATTGCTATTCCCCTCCCATCTTGGTCACCACCGCAAATGGAGTGTTGCATGCATTAGAGAACCTTCCGTTTCTGAGCATCGGAGCAAAGTTGGCAACGAGATCAAGTGGGCAGATTCCAGGGATTTCTTTGCTTTGCAGGATGTTCGTCTTACCAGAGAAAGTTCCCCCGGCGCTGCCCAACCCACTAGTACTCACTCGGGGCTGCTTTTGGTTGGTGGTGCGTCTCCAAGACACCGACTTGGCCTGTGATTTTTTGTGGAGGAGGATTAATAGAGACAGGTTGTCGATCGATCGATGATGGGGTACCGTATTGTTTGGATTTATCTGGTGGCAAAATGGGCCCGCTAATTAAAAGATGGCGGCCATGCATGTGAATAAAATTTGGTAAAGTTTACGATGGAAAAGTTTATACATATATCAGGATTTGCCGGATCGGTACTTATCGATCCTATACCGTCCTAGTGTTTCGAATCTGGTCACAGTTGGATCCCAGAGAGTAGCAAGATGTTCGTTTGTGTTTTGTGCCCTGTAGTGTTGGACTTGTGTTGGGTCTTTTTCTCGAGTCTGGGCCTTTTGGTTGCTGTCGCAGGTGGATGTGTTTTTGTTGCGTCAACTAAGGCTGTTTATAATATGGTCTAACCCGTAAAATCAAACCGAACCGACCAGTTCAGTTCGATTCGATTCGGATTGAGAGGTCACACGGTTCAGTCCGGTTTCCCACTGGAAAACCGAATGAATCAAATATATATTAAATATATAATATATATCAAAGAGGAGCATGTAGCCCAGTGGGCTAGTGCCTCCCACTTCCCTGGGTAGACTTGAGTTCGATACTCAGGTCCGCCATCTGGGCCATTAAAATTTATTTTTTTTTTTCGGTTCAAACCGAACGTCGGTTCGGTTCAATTCGGTTTCGGTTCACCCAAAAAGTGGGGTGAACCGAACCGAACCATATTCACCCCTAGCGTCAACCGAGACTAACATGATAGTCAGAGGCGATTTCCCGCATGTGTGTGCCATGTGTCCTCTTCTTGCCTAAGGCGTCACCTATCCCCGACGCGTTATTAAGAAGTCCAGGTTATCTAACACATTACAAGCGGCGACCGGATTTTGTTTTCCCCTCTGGCTAGAACAGAGGTTTACCTTGTTACGACCAAAGAGGGAGCTTTGCGGCGATTCCAAGCTAGGGGAGGCTTCCAATTGATTGAATGGTGTTTTTGGAGTGTTCCTCATGAGGAGAAAGCAGCCAAATCACGAGAAGGTCCCAATGTATGTGTTCTCTGTGCTAATAGGGTGACGCCCCCTCTTTTATTTCCATCGCATTTCTTTTGTGTTCTACAGTTTTAGAGTGAGGAGTTAAGGATCTGAGTGTTGAGCTATTTTATTTGATTAAATTGTGTCTTTAACTAAATTGATCCGTTGGAAGCATGTGATGCATGAAAATGGTGTTTTAAGGTGGGAATAGCAAGTTTAGATCATCTTTTATGAATTTCCAGTTTTACATACGTGGTTTTGGCCTTGTGTGGTCGGGTTTGTGGCCTTTTGTTGAGCTTTGATTGAGGTGTGTTCTGGCCTGATAACGCGTCCGATCGCATGGACACGTCACTAAGGCGTCCGTGCAACATGACATCAGTACTAATGTTATTGCAGTTGGATTTCTAAAGCTATTCGTCACTGAGGTTTCATATGTTCGAACTATGGTTTGAGACCGGCACTGAGTCAAGTGGTTCGACACTTACCATAGATATCTCTCTCTATTCAGGTACCCTAGATTCTCTTTGAACCAAACACGTTAGTACTGGAGGTCTGTCTCGGTACTATGCATACCATTGAGGTCTGCGTCATCATCTTATACACCCTTACTCGTTTGTTGAGTTGTATGTCCAGCTGAGGGAAAGACTAATATGGGGAAGCGACTTGTGGTATAGTTGACTTTTTGTTTGGTCACTTGTAACAAGCTCATGGTTGGAGGACGGACACCAGTAGACGTACTGGGCCCAGCAAGTCTCGTGTTACATAGTCTCACTTTAGGGGCTTCGGAATCCTTAGAGGTGTGATAGGCGTGGGTCTGCAGTGTGGTTGGGTTGTGGGTTATGTTGGTTGGACTCCACAATTTTTCTATATTTGTAGAGGTGGAGCCGTAGTTGGATCTTTCGTCCGTGACTGTAAGACTGATCAGAGGTAGTCTTGTGTTGCTTACTTAAATTCCTACACATTTAACTATGTTATTTGAATTAGTTTCTAGTTACTTACTTCTGTTACACGTGTTACTTCCGTTATTGTGGTTTTGGGAAAGTTTCTCTATTGAATCAGTGACTCGAGAGGCTCACACCCCTACGTCTCTCTTTCAGATGAAGGAGAGCATGAGAGTTCTTATCTCTCATCTAATTCTGAGCTGCGTCATAGTAAAGACGGGCTTACCCCACCAGCAACGTAATCTCTCTTTTGTTCTTCACTTTTAGATATGCTTCACGATATTGTACCTTTCCTTTATGTTGGTTTGAGATTATAGACAAAATTATGTAAACTTTATATAAATTAATATACGTGAGATCGTATAACTATGTGTAAGTTTATGCATGTTTAATTACTTCTTTTATATTCTCACGAATAATTATAATGATATTTCTAATGAGATTTCGATCGGCGGCCATTGTCCCCCCCACCCTTTCTTCGAACTTCTTCCTCGTCATGTGACGGTGCGATACGTTCAACCTTGATATACATAAAAAACAAGATGAGACTCGTGAGTCCGTACGATGTGGGTGGATCAAACAACACACGAGATTAATGTTTGTATATGGGTTAAAGACGTTCTCACGAGAGACCTCACGAAGGCTCACCCGCGTCCGAGCCCATATGATGGTCGAACGAATGAGGGAAAAGTTAAAGGGCCCACGCCCATCGTACATGCAGGTTCGCATGGGTGGTAAGAATATGGACCATGCATGCGGGCCGGCACACCTCCCCACGTTCTAAGTCAGACATGGGCCGATCAGTCAACAAGGGAAACTTGGGATCACGAGATTGTCCAATCCGTCCAGATTTAATTTTGTACTTTGGAGATTGTCCAATGCGTCCAGGTTCTAGAGCATATTTAATTACATGGGGAGATAAATGTTTAAGAAACCACTATCTATTTTTATGTGACAGGATAAGTTCTATCATCATACATGTGAGAATATATGTGTCACATAAATATCCATCTCAGATAGATAATAGATGAGAAATGCTACGCTCCTGACAGTATCGGAAGCGTAGCCTACGTAGAGGGGTCGCGCCCCTCCACGCGCGTGACGCGTGGAGGGGGGCCCTGCGTATTAAATGTTATATTTTTTTACATTTTTTATGTATTATTTGTGTGAATAAATGATATATTTGTGTACATAAATATATTATTTATGTGTACAAATTGTAAAAAATATATATATATATACGTATTTAATGTGGAGGGTCCGCCTCCCCACGTAAGCTGCGCTCCCGGCACTGACGGGAGTGTAACATTACTCATAATAGATTACTTCCTAATCTATTGCAAGAAGATCCGAACCCCCACAGGTATATGCCCCATTCGGAGCACTCACGACTCTTTTTCAACTTTTATTATTATTATTGGACAACCTAATAATCGAGGGCCACATACTCTTACATAAGTTGAATTTTGGTTGGAGCTTTGGCAACTGAGCCACCACTGACATCTGCCATTGTTTTGTACCTTTACAGCCATCATTTAAATTTATGGTAGACACAAGGGAGTTCATAAGAATATCCACTACCTACCGTCCAAACTGATCATGTTTGTGGCTCATCAAAATGGAAAACAAAATTCACGGCCAACTATATATATATATAACCAAAAACTTTGTTCAATTCAAGATGACTGGTGCAGAGTGCCCAAAGATTGGCTGGCGTTGGATCAAACCCTGCCTAAACTTGTTCTAAAGACTGACCACATCACTTTCCTAGCTCCTCCATATGTAAGATGACCTTATCTATTTAATTGCCAACAATATATATATTAGAAAAATTTTAATTTTTTTATCTAATATAAATTAATTATACCACACATTTTCTGTAACATAATACGAGATCGATCGACTAAAAATATCAAATCAATTAATCGATTTACATCTCTTTTTAAAAAATATGATATATAGATCATGCGATCTAAATATTATTCTGATAAAATTAGCTGATCGATAAAAAAAAAAATTAATCAACTTATTTTAAATTTTAATCTGTTAAGTATATAAAAATATTTATGAAAAAGATCAGTCAATCGATCTTATCATATCAACACTTACAACTATCTAGATCGGCAAACAGTGTACATCATTTTGGCAAGGATAAAACGCAACTACTCAACATCTTATAGGTTGCAGTGCCGACAAATAAACATAGCTTTGTTATCGCGGATTGCCATGTGGGGCTAATCATGCGGCCAGGCCAGGACATGCCCACCGTAATATATGACTTACGAAAGACGTCTCGGCAATGAGCTCTTCACCAATATATCAGTATCCGACACGTCTAGGTCCCTGATCTGCTTCGTACAATTGGTGCCACGTGACTTATATAGATTGTTATGGGGCAAACATCGTGGGGAACTTAATTGCTCATGTTGGCTGCTGAGTAGCTCGACGACAGAGGACCCCAGCTGGGTCGATCGGTAAGAACTCTTGTTTAAAAGCAAGAGGTCCCGAGTTCGATTCCTGGGGGGGGCTTACCTGATCTACATATAATCCTCGAGGTGTGTAGGTCCGGGGTTTTCCTGGTCAAGTGGGGTAAGGACAATACGGGTATACGGAAAGTAGGAGCTGTCAAGTCCTGACCTTGGAGTTCACGAACACCAATCCTTGAGTCCACAAAATCACACGGGGCGGAGTTTCCTCGTTAGCAAAAAAAAAAAAGAGTAGCTCGACGACAATACTTTTTTAGGATTTATAGTATCGTATCAAAGAATTGAAAACAATAATAATAATAAGCACATCTCTGGGCCCCGAATATAAGTAAGCACTGCAAAAAAGATTTGTATTCTTATATTCAATTCAAGTTAAATTATTACAAACGAAGAATAAAAAATTAAATTAATTAATAAATGATGAAGCCTCGTCTTAACCAACAAAAGTCTTATCAAGTCAGAGGACTCCAGTTGGATCGATCGGTTAGAACTCTTGTTTAAAAGTAGGAGATCTCGAGTTCGATTTTTGAGGGGGACTTGTCTGATTTACATACAATCCTCGAGGTGTGTAAATACGAAATTTTTTCAGTCAAGTGGGATAAAGGCAATACGGGCACACGGAAAGTAGGAGCTGTCAAGTCCTGATCTTAGAATTCACGAATACCAATCTCTGAACCCATATTTTCTCGTTACCAAAAAAGAGTCTTATCAAGTCGACAGAAGACCTCATATCTATTGATGGAAAAACAGAACGAAGTTGACGATATTATATGTATCAGTGGTTGACAATAATCTCCCGTAAGATGTCAATCTAGAGAAGAGATCTCAGAGTCGATCCTCTAACATTCAAATCAGACTCTCGCACTTAAGAGTATGAGGAGAGAGAGATTGTTGAGTTGCATCGAGATCTCTTGTGAAGATTTGAAATCTATTGTCTTTTTACATGTGGCAAGGGGATTGTTTTATAGGTGGTCCTCCATAGATCGGTTAGAATGTCTTGTTGGAGATGGGGTGGAGACCTTTCTCATAGCGAAGGGCTTTCGAGGGAAAACTACAATTGGATTGTCGTAGAGGGAAAGATGACCACAGCTCAAAATCATCGAGAGATCGTAGGCAAATCGTGAGCTTCCTAATCAGACCTCGGTTCGCATTGAATACGCGCTAAATCTTAATTTGCTCTGAGCTGTCGAGGTTTAATGAGCCAATGTTCATAAGCTGATATAGATGGCCCATTAACTACACCATAGGCATTAGGCAACAACAAGAGTACATAAACCTTATGTAGCATCATAGATGGATATTGAAACATATATACCCATATATATATACAACACTAGTTTGAAAGTCCACGAAGTCAAAAAGACATACAAAAAAGTAACACAATATATAGACGAGGAACGAGGAAGCTCACACATACTCAAAAGATAGGGGTATCTATATTATTATAATATAACTCAATTTTAAAGCAGCCACGTAACAGTACCAAGACATTTATATTCTCGCCAAAACTCACAAATACCTCTCCTACGTCACTCCTTTAATGTAGCTATTTTAAGAAGGCAAATCTCTCAACTAAAATTGTGAAGAAACCTTCTAAAATCGGCATGTTAAATCTTACACAACTTTTTTAAAAAAAAATTATAATTTTATACCACTAAAAAAAAAACTACCCGTTGTAGTTTTTAAAATCTTGCTAAATCTTCCAAAATAAGTCTAAAAATATCAATGGTAAGGCTTACAATTTTATATCACTAAGAAATAACTATATGTAACAATTTTATATCACTTTGTAATTTTTTAAATCTTACTAATATATATATATATATATATATATATATAAACTAAGATATATTAATATATTAAAAATATTTAAATCTAAAAACTTTCCGTGGTAGTCATCTAGTTAGCAGTAAAGACGAGAGAGCTTCTCCAATAACTTGAAATCTAAGCCCCAAGTTTTGGGGAAATTAATCCAGGGCCTAATGACTGCCAATATATGAAAATTTTGCGTGATTGACAAATTAATACATACACCACAAAATTAATTGAGAAGATGGGAAGGGTGTGTAGAAGACAGTACGTGGAAAGCGGCCGGGCTGGGTAGGGGTGGAAGCACATCCGGCGGAGGGCTAGCTGATGGTGGATGTGTGGTGGGTGTAGAGACAGGGGCCAACAACTGTGCAAAGAGGCGGCGGTTTGATCCGCCGCGGCAGCAGCTGAGAGGGGATCTCAACATCTCGGATTGCGACTGCCACCAAAGTTCACCAGCGGTGCAAAATAGAGAGGGGAGATGGAAATAAATGCATGTCTTGCAATAATATCTGTTTATCCCTCGATATATTAATGAAGTTTTTGAAAGGCATATGATGATAGATTGAATTGTAATGAAATTATGATAATAACTAAGATCAGTCATCTAGAAATACAGACTCAAAATGTTTCTAGTCATAGAATTTTTAAGATTGGACATTAGAGATCCAAATAGAGTGGTGGTGCACATGATATCCACTCATACGATGAAGACGACTGTTCTCATAGTCCTCGGTGTGGTGTCATTAAGACATCTGTGCAAATGTTCATTACAAAAATAAATTCATTGAACTGATCCGATATAAAATTTTTAAATGATTATCATGTTAATTGTCAATTAAGATATTATACGGTCATAATAACATAGTTGGATCTTATTCCTCAATCATCAAAGATATTTTATTTGAAGATTATTAGATATTTAATTATTGACTTATGAACCGCACGGATTTAATGAAATTCTCGCAAAGATAAGACCATTCACTCTCAAGCAACAAACGAGTGAATACTCTATGGGTCTATACATAGAAACCCTCCAAAAAAAGTATGTGAGTTCACTATGAAAAAAAAAATTCTAATGAATTTTTTTCGAGTACATGTTACTATTAATCCAGGATATAATAGAGTTAGGCAATATGACCATACTCTAGTCCAACTTGAACATTAAATAAATGAAGATTTATAACTATACAAAATCTGTGGACGAAAGTGTTTCAATATGGTTTGCTCACCCCTATTGTTATTTAAGATCACAAAGTGTTGTTCGGTGGTTTTTCGTAATGGACAAAATCTATTGATCCTATTATTAGATAATAGATAATATTAATCAAGTTAAGAAGATCACCACAAGAAAATGCTGGCGTTATCGACGGATTTTTTCGACGAAATTTATCCGTCGGAAATACCGATAGATATTCTGACGGAATTATTTCCGTCGACATATCGGTCGGAAGTACCCACTGATTTTAGTCCGTCGAAAATATCCGTCGGTAAACCCCCAATTTCCCTCCTCCACCATCCCCGCGAAACCCCACTCTGCATCCCGCGAAATCCCCAATTTCTCTCTCTCTCTCTCTCTCTCTCTCTCTCTCTCTCTCTCTCTCTCTCTCTCTCTCTCTCTCTCTCTCTCTCTCTCTCTCTCTCCGGCAGCCATCTCTCTCTCTCTCTCTCTCGCGCGCCCTTGCTGCCGCCGCCCCGCGTCGCCATCTCGTCCCCCCCGCTCCGCCGCCGCTAGCCGCGCGCGACCTGCCGCCGCCGCCTGCAGACGCCTCTGGCGCCTCGCCGCACTGTCGCCGCCTCCGACCGCCTGCAGCTCGCCGCCCCCACACCGCCGGTATGTCTACAACCCTCCATCCCCTCCCCCCTCCGTCTCCTCCTCCCCCACCGTGCCCCACTCCCCCGGCCCGCACAGTCCCGCCCCTCCCACTCATGCACCCCCCCCCTCCGCGCGTCCCCCCCCTCCCCCACATTCCCCCCTTCGTCCCCCCCCCCCCACATTCCCCACAGTCCCCTCCTCCCCCAACCCACGTACAGTCCCCCCCCCCTCCCCCACATTCCCACAGTCCCATCCTCCCCACCCCACACTCCCCTGGCCCGCACAGTCCTGCCCCTCCCCCACATGCATTCCCCCCCCCCTTCGCGCGTCCCCCCCCCCCCACAGTCCCCCCCCCCCCCCCCACAGTCCACCCTCCCCCACATTCCCCCCTCCGTCCCCCCTCCCCCACATTCCCCACAATCCCCTCCTCCCCCACCCCACCTCCGATTATGAAATAAATTACTCTCATGTAATAATCCCATGTATAAATGTGATATTTAGATATTATTCTATTTGCTGCCCAATCATTTGGTTAATTAGGTTTCTATGATTAATATTGAGAAGTAAAAGGGCATATCAATTTTATTTGATGGTTTGTTCTTGTATTCAGACTAGTTAGAGTTTCAAATAGGCATATTAATTTATACATCATGTTGGTAAGAAACAGGACATAATGGATGGTCCATATTTATGAAACACTACTATCGATATTCTTAACTTAATAAGTTAAAAATTATATAGATACTTGAACTTAGAGAGTTACACACAATAAAATTCTAGATAGATAGGGTATGTGGTCGCTATAAAACATTCATTGGATTTTTTAGAAAAACATTTAAGGGTTTATAAATAGGTGTTGAAGGCCCATATCTTGGACCAAACTCCAAGATTTTTTTAACCCTTTGCCTCCTCGCCTCAACTTCCTTCGTCGCAGTTCCCTTTTTTTGCATAGTGGTTTTTGAGGGGCATCTCTGACGGGCCAGAATCCCCCCTCCTCCTCCTCTCGGAAGACTCTGTCTCCATTTCATGAGGGTTTTTATCCTGGAGACCTCTATCTCCAGACTGTTCTCCCCTTTGGGAAGAGGTTTTAATCTCCAACCTATTTGGAGAATCCTCTTCCTTGAGCTCGTTCGGAGTGCGATGTTAGGCGTTTATAGCCCCTTTTGTTGTCGGGGGTGCTGCCTTGTTCTCTGTTTTATGTTTGTTATGTAGGTGTGTTTCAAGCAGGTGTCCGTCCCTCAGATCCAGTGGTGTCTCTGACATTCAGGCCCTCTCAAGCCCTCATGTGCACTTCATTATTACGATGGTACAAGTCTCCCTAGATCGGCTATGTCAAGTCTTTACAACATCCGAAAAATGCAATGGGGTTGATCGCTTGGCACCATAGATCGTGTCCCTTGGCTTCTTCTTCCCAGGTCGGACCAGTCGAGTTCCTCATCAGCGATCGCGTCGAACGCGGGCGTGCTTCTCCATGTTGGCCAATCGCCGGCAAAGTTAGGTCATCTTCTCCAACGCCCATCTGCGACTCCTAGTCCGTGGTGCTCCCTTGGTTGTTTTCCTTTGAGTTGGGTGACGTTTCACTGTGTAAGGACCTATGGTCCCTGAGCTACCTGTTTCGTGTGTAAGGTGTTATTTCCGGTGGCCATCGCTACCTATTTGCTGGCAGACGACACTTTCTTTGCCCCATCTTCATGTACCCATTTTCTTAAGTTATGAAATGACAACATCTTTCACCGTAAAAAAAAAACTCCAAAATTTTAGCCTACCCAGTAGCCACCCTCCTCCTCTCTCCCAACTTGGGTCTGTTTGTTTGTTTGTTGGTAAAATCCTGTTAGGAAACGGGTTTTCAAGGAAAATTTCTTTTTTAAACCATTTGGTACCATGGAAAAATAAAATCTGGAAAATTATATCACACAAAATCTAGATTTTGGCATCCGCGGTAAAACAGCGGATGCCATTTTCCAACCAACCGCCCAGCTTCTACAGTAACATGTTTAGGCACTATTCATCTAAACTGTATTTTTATTTTTGTTTCACTCATTTAAATAGTATTTGTCAAATTTAATTATTTTTCATTAGTTAATTTATTTTTTACTTTTTTATTAAAATATCTGTAGAATGCTATTCATTCAAATTATGTTTTTATTTTATTTCTCCTACTTTAAATTATATTTGTCAAAGTTACTTATTTTATTATTAGTTATTTTTTTATTTTTTAAATATTAAAAATAAAAAATAAAAAAATAAAAATTTTGATGAATAGTGTTAATACACAGAGTATATGACTCTCTCTCATTTGAGTAGATCATAAGATCTCATACTCTTCCATACAACTTTATATTTTCCTAACAACCAAATAGACAATTACGTTTCCATTTTCACGTAAAAAATTTTCCGTGAAAATTATTTCCCTCTAAAACTGTTTTACATGCAACCAAATGGACCCTTAGTGCGTCCCCTTTTCTTTCCCTCACCTCCTCTCCTTATGGATGGTGGAGCTAAAATCCAATCGCCATGTGGAGATTGTGGAGGAAAAATTTATTTACATTCAAACTTGTGTGGATACATTTAGAGACCATACGTCTAAACTACTGCAACTCCAAGATCGACCTTTCATCCATCTCAGCTCATCTGAGAGATTAGTTGTCCCACAAACGTGATGAAAAATTCTCCTCTTCACGAGTTTTATAATTTGAGAGTGAATTGAGAGATTGTCACATCATTTCAAAATCTCAAATCACCTCAAAAGTTCCCTCTCCATAACGTTTGAAACCCACAATCCAAGGCATAATAAATGCCCTTCTCCTCTCTATTTCTTTCTTCTCTCTCAAAATCTATTTTTTGAGAAGTTGATTTTTATTTTTTTTATTTGAAAAGTAGAGAGAGAAAAAAAAAAGAGATTTTAGTGATTAAAATCTATTTTTCCCTTTTTCATCCTCATTCCCAAACACTATCTAGTGATTCTGCATCGGATTTTCGAATGCTGACAACGATTCGATCACCGACAACAATGTGATCATGAGGTTTCGAACTCCGTCGCATATTGATCGATACCTTACAGAGAGGAGGTAGAGCACAGATCCAGTAGGATGAGAGTTGGACCCAAGACTACTGTGACTGAACTCGAAGTAGGTGGCCTTCCCCCCATTCCAAGAGTAGTTTTGGCACCCTGTGCTTTCATTTCCAATTACCTTCGGATGATTAATTAGCAAGTCATCTATGGATCATACTTGCATCTCATCTTATCATCTCCACTCATGCACCTTCGGACACCCATAATTTGGCATACCAAACTCAAACAATGTTTCATCCCCAATCTTTAGTTTAAAATCTAACTTTGACCTCTTATAAGTACACTAACTCATTCCGATTGTACGAGTCATTTGTGTCAAAATTTTCATCGCAACGATTCAAACAGTTGTTCTACTTATACAAACAATTGTTCTATACACACCCATCCACGCTTCATACCAACACATGTCGACACCCGTTGGTTCTTCCTGCTGCATGAAGCTTCGCTCGTGTGGAAGAAAGAGTCCCAAAAGCCCACCCACCCACCCACCTCTCTCTACCTACAGATGATTGTGGCTGAAGGGAACAACAGCGGCAAGCTGGTTGCACACTGCACTCCACTTTCATATCATCACTTGAAAGCTAAGCTTCGTATATCTATGTATGGCCACGGGAAAAAGAAATTTGTCAAAACGCGTGCAACAGGAGACACAGAAAAGAATGGATTGTGTAAGCAACCTCATAATTTTACATCAGTAACAAGATTTAACTCGTGACCTTCCTGCAACAGTGATCGGTGGCCATTATATTTGCAATTTTGCCAAAGAAAAGCAGAGGATATAAGTTCTTCCTGATCGAAGATTATTGGAGTGGCATATACTCCTCCTGCAAACTCTGATGATGAGGAGACTTGGGAATCACAGTATTCCGGCGGCAGTAAAGACAATTCTATCTATCTAACATTTATGTTTATCACCACCTCTGTTTGGTTGAGATTTTCCTCCCATCATCATCCACCCACCACAACACCCCCAAATCCCATGGTGGGTGCTTCAGAGCTCCAGAACTAGTTTTTGCTACGATTTAATGCTCTGTGAAATCTGATATGCAGCACCCACATATTGTAGCCAATCATCAAACCACTCCTCCCAGATATTCCTTGTTCTTCATGCTCAAGACTCAATCTTGGGATCTGCCCAGATCACATAAGGCTGGAACCGGATCATATTATGTTCTAAAGGAGGGAATCCTCTTGAGACTTTTCTTCTCAGAGCACAAGAAATAAGAAAGACGGCGGCATGCCGCTGCAGAAACCAGAGAAAACCAAGAGCAAATGAGCTTTGTGTTGGGAGGAGGAGGCAGGGAATTTTTCAGAGTAGAATCGTCATTTCTTCAGAAGAGATTTTCTTCCTTTCTACCCGTAGAATTGATTAAAAATATCTTTTTTGTACATATGGGTTAAACAGAGAGAGAGAAAAAAGAACAAAAAAAGAGTGTAGAGATCTAAGAAGAGCCGAAGGGAATACCCCCCATGGCGCTCTGATGGATTCGCCGTAGTATAATATGGTGATGGCGGCAAAAACAACAACGACAACAACAAAAAGTGGGGAAGAAGAGGATAACCACCGCCTTCTCTTCTCCGTTTTCTCTGATCCTTTTGATCCGATCCGGTCCGATCCGTCGGCGCCCTCAAAGGAGGCGGAGGGCCGTGTACTGGTGGTAGTCGATGTCGGCCGGCGGGAGGTTGAGATCGAAGGGGAGCGGCATGTCGTGCAACGGAGGCCGAGGGAAGGAAGCGGCGTCCTCCGCGTCGTCCACGACGGAGCACGAGGAGCCGCAGTCGCTGTGGCAATCGTCGGGCGGAAAGGAGGGCTGCTTCTGGATCGCTGGCATCCTGGGTCGCGGGGCCGGCTGCGGCGCGGCGGCGGAGCCCCGGGGCCCGACGGATGACTCCACCGTGCTGCTATGGCTGCTCGACGCCGGCCGAGGCGGCTGATCCGGCGGAGGAGCCTGCGGCCGCCGCTGCTGGTGGTGCCGGGGGAAGATGCCGAGGGGGGAAAGGGCGGCGGGCGGGGGCACGCCGGGAGCGGGGGGGAAGTTGGTCTTGGCCTTGGGACCGCGGAGGGCACGGGCCGCGGCGTCGTAGGCGCGGGCGGCGTCCTCGGCGGAGTCGAAGGTGCCGAGCCAGACACGCGCCTTCTTCCAGGGGTCCCTGATCTCGGCCGCGAACCTCCCCCAGGGCCGCTTCCGCACGCCCCGGAACCTGGTCTCCCTCGCCGCTGCCGCCACCGCGGCCAGGTCGACGGCAGCCTCTCCTCCCTTTCCCATGGCTGGGTGAGGAAGCCCGCGGAAAAGATGGGCGCTTTGCGGGCAGGAGGGAGGAGGGGGAAGCTATGGGATATGGGGGAGGAGAAGGAAGAGGAAGAGGGGGTTCCTTGCGTCTGGGTAGAGAGGGGAAGACAGAGAACGCGCACCCTCCGGCCTCGTCTGCAACAACGCAAGGAATTAAGAGCGTCTCGATCTCCCCTCAAAACTTGTTCTTCCTCCTCCCTTCCTCGCCCACCCCACCACCACCACCACCACCTCCCACCTCCACCTCCCACCTCCTCCCCGCGGGCACACCGTTTTCTTCTCTCCACCTCTTCTTCTTTCTTTTCACCTTTTTTTTTTAATAATTATTATCACTGTACCCCCTCACATCTTAATAGATATCATCTATATTATATACTCTAACCCTTCCTTTATCCAATATGTCATGATACCCTCAAATATCTATCAAATAGAGTTGTTATACCTCTAATAATTAACGATCCTTACCACTATAAAAAAATAGCAATATTTACGACTCATGGTTGTGGATGGCGCTCAAACTGCTCCTTGTTAAGCATCTTTTATACAAAATATGGTTGTTTTATATGGAAAAATCAAAATTATATATATATATATATATATATATATATATATATTTATTTATTTATTTACTCTTCTTATCTTAAATAGGATGACTTTAAAAGACAACTTCAACCATAGATACAATGAAATATAAAAGAGCATTATCAGAGTTGGTCATGTTATATCGTGTTTGAGATTTTTATGGTCATAGACAAGATTAGCCCAACAACCCAACTCATCTCCTTTTACCATCATCTACGGCTATCTTTTTGACTCCTCCTTCAACTTCATCTCTTTCTTCGATGACCTCCGCAAGGCCAATTGCAACTATTGGCACCCCCAAATGGCGTCGACAGTTACCTTTCGTAATTGGTGTAGGGGTTCCTAGTGATTCAAGGTTTGTCAATAACTCTCAATAGTTGTCGTCTCGGCCTGAGTCCTAGACTCGGTCTTTCGAGAGCAATGACAACCACCTTGCTATAGGTGAGCACTACATACCCACCTTGGTGACGAAACTCTCAACAAAAAACTTTTCTTGAGTCGATCGATCAAATGGCGATCCTCATTCAATGACCATTTGGGATTGACATGTCTCCACACATTTCATCGAATGACTTTGGCAGCAGAGAGGGTGTGTCTATAGGGATAGATCTGTCTTCGCATGCTTCTTGTTCATTAGAAAGTTTGACGAGGTCACATTTGAGCTACTACTCTAGATGGTTGCTGGCACCCTTTAGATTTTAAAGTATGGAGTCTTGTTTGGACCAAATAGTGCAATACAATACAGTTTATACCGTCCCATAAAATTTCAACTCACGGTATGACTAACCACAAGCTCATAAATAGTTATTTGTGAAATTCTTTTATGCCTAAAGGAGGCTTAAAAAGTTTTCGTTGTACACAAATATATTGAATAAAGATAGAGAAACCATAGTCATTAAAAAAAACTTTGGAGGTATATGGATAATTTTCCTTTTTTTATATATATTTTCTTGTTATTCTGTTTTTGCCCGCTTACTTCTCTCTCCTTAGACGACGCTTGGTTTGGGTCGGTCTCCTTCGGCCGGCCTTCCACCACCCCCACCGACCCCACCACCTGTTCTCTGTTGACGAGGGAATGGAAGGCGATGGGTTGACGGGAACGCGGCAGATGGGCGCCACGTGTTTCCTCCAGTCGCTTCTTTTTTTTTTTACATTCTTTTTTCCCCGTACCACCACCGTGGCCATCCAGAAACTTTATTCCTTCCCCCCTGAGACCTTTCCTTATTGCCTCGCCTACCCTGTCTTTAAGACATTTATGCTCGTGCTTCTATTCCACTTTTTACTCAATTTCTCCCTATCATTATTTTGTCCTCTACTCTATAGTATAAAAACCAATTTTATGCTCTTTCCTGTTTCACTGTCAGGTGGTACGACTGCAAACCCCAACACGAGAAGGCATAAACCACCTCCATGTGTGAAATGGGATAGACCCATTTCTTAAATAAAATATTAGATAGCAGTGGACTACGACTATGATTGCCCAAGCAGGCTCATTTGTATTTTTTTTTTACTTTTTCTTGCTTTTTTTCCCCCCCAAACCCTATCTTCTTGATCGAGCTTCCATGGTCAAGGTTACAAATCCATTCCCCTGTTAAACAAAGGGCGCAGGAAAAACTGAATTATATACATGAGAGAGAGAGAGAGAGAGAGAACTTTCTCGGACATTTTTTAAGATGTGTGCGCAAGAAAAAAAGTTCCCAAAAATCTACATTGTGAAAAGAACCATTCTCGTTAATCAAATGGACATACTTATTTGCTTGCCATACATAGTTATTGTAGAGGTCCAAAGGTAGTCATCGATAGAGTTGTAAATAGATCTGAATAATATTCAGATCTAATTTTAATTCGTATCTAATTAATTGAATATTATCTGTTTAAAAAAATACGAATATTATTCAAATAATTAACAAAGTGAATATGAAAAATAGGTGATCCGTTCCGTTTAAGATCCACTTCGAAATGGAGTTATTTTTTATCATTAGATCTTTGATCTAATTATCCATATATACTATATAAATATATAATATATCTAATGGTAATCTTTTGTTTAGAGAATACTTTTAATATTTATTTTTTATGATTTTTAGATAACTTAATATCTTTTATTAATCTTATATATCTGAAATGTATAATATTTGTATCCGCTTCGAATCTAAAAATTATCTGATTAAATTATTTACTTCGTATTTGAATTGTATTCAGAGCGGATACAAATTATTCGGATCGAAACCGACTGAAAAACTCATATATTCTCATGTATCCGCTCTGTTTACAACCTTAGTCATCAAGTTTTCATCATTTAATGTCTATGAATTCTTAGATTTATTGATAATGAGAATATCTTTGGCACCTTCAAGCAACGATGCATATAGCATATATAGTCAATGGCTTCAAAGTGATCTCGAGGGAGAATTCTTTGATGTTCTAGTCGGAAAACTTGTCGAAACAAATGAGGTCGAGAGAGAGAGAGACTCTATGTGCTCTTGTGCGCAAGTGTGGAAGTTAAGAGTGTGGTCCACGGTAGCACAGCTAAAAGAGGGTTGAATGAGTGTTGTAATATTAACACTTAAAAATGAAAAAAAAATTGTGTAGAAGTGTTAGTTAGAGAATGAGCACAGTGAACAAGTTAAGCACCAAATCAAACAAGACAATCACACAAAGAGACACAGATTTATCTTCGTTTGGCACTTCTCTCAATAGAAGTCTTACGTCCAATCCCCAAACAACTCTAGGAATTTTACTAAGTAGAGTATAACCCCCCCAATGAACAACAATACCCAACTCTCCGCTGATTTTCTTCTATTTTTCGGGCAAGAAGGAATTACACTTCTTTTACAGGCTCAAAAGCAAACTTACTCTACTTTCGAATGTAAACGCACCCACTATTTAACCTCAACCAGGTACTTCTTTTCAAAGATCAGAAGTCAACTCATTGGTACAAACCACAACACGGTTCTCACTAGTACCGACCCCAGCTGGTTTTCCCACACAAGGGGAACTGTCCCACAGTAAATGTATCTATATAGAGTGATGAAAGGCTATGTGAAAGCACTAAGTAAAGAGCACACAGATCAATGAGAATAGGAATGAGAAATTAGTTGATCGTGTGCTGCTTCAACAAGTTAATGAGGAATATTTTGTTGCTGAAAACTATTTTGGGATCTTCCTTCTTGTTGACAGATTTTTTGAATGCTTGTTTTCTGAAGGAGGAAGATTAGAGTTTTGATTGTAGCAAGGTGTTGAAGGACTTGATTTCTTCTTTGGATAGGTTCGAGCTCTTTCTCTCTTTTCTTTGAGTGTGTGTGTCGTTTAGGCTCCACACTATCACATTCTATCAGGAAGATCCTTAGGACTGCTCACCTTTTTTTTGTGAAATCTTGACTATCTTCGTTTAGGCTTTCTTTTGTTTGTCTTCTTGTCTGGCTGGCTTGGGAATAGGAGAGCTCTTGGTCTTGTTCATTTGTTCTCTAGGCACAAGTTCTTTTATGTTGTCTCTGTGTAAGTGAGTTGTTAGATCCACATTAAGTGACCAATAGATCTTCAATAGGTGTTCTTATAGGTCTTCTTTAGCATGTTCATATTTCCAAAGTCGTTGTTAGTAGTGTCTAATGTTTGCTTTTCATGAGTACCGGACATCTATAGAAAGTAAATGCTAGGAAGAAGATAGTGAGAAGGAAAGATATCACATGTTAGTCAACTCATACCTCTTCTACCTACCATCCGCATTTTCTACTGATCGCTTGTTATACTAGGTAAGAGCTTTCCGTCTGACATGAAAGAAAAACTTATGCAAAATGTGATCTTTAGTCAGAGTATCCATAAACTATACATTGGATGCAGAAAAGTCTTGCATACATTTCAATTTTCAAGACAATAGATATGAGACAAGGTTTGAAATATGTTTGAACTCAAATCTACACGCCAAAAAATATTTGGTTCACTAATCGGTGTAGACAAGTAGGTAAGACATTAGCAATCGGTACATAATATAAGTACTGGACACTTAGTTCACCAATCGATGTGTTTGAAGCCAGATAAACACTAATCGAAATGTAAACATCGTCAATCAGAAGAGTAATGAACATTTGCTCTGTAATCGGAATGCTTATAACACCATTCGAAATATCTAAACCATTGTTCAGTAATCGAAACATTTAAACACCAATCGAAATGTCACTGAACCTTTGTTCAGTAATCGAAACAGTTGTAACACCAATCGATAAGATATTGAACATTTATTTAGTAATCAGAAATATTTAAACACCAATCGAAAATGTTGTTCAGCAATCGGTGTAAGATTTCTTTTCTAATTGATAGAAACTTCCTTTTGTTCTCCAATAGAAAGAACATTTTAACGTCAATCGATAGAAATTTTTATTCTCCAATCGGAAGAACACTTTAAACGTCAATCGATAGAGATTTTTGTTCTCTAATCGGAAGAACAATTAAACATCAATCGATAAAAATTTTGTTCTCCAATCGATAGAAGCTTTTGTTTTCCAATCGGAAGAACACTTAAACGTTAATCGATAGAAGTTTTTGTTTTCCAATAGGAAGAACACTTGTTCTATAATCGTTGTGGCACTTTGGTCTTTAATCGATACACATTGAACTAGAATTGATGTGAATTTTTAGTGCATATCTTTTTAAGGCGATAGAAATTATCTTATTTCTTATACATACATATCTTGAAAAATATTATTAAATATATTCACAATCTTTATAAAATTTAATGATCATTAAAATATAAGGATAAATATAAGAATAGTTCAACAGAGAGCTCACTTATCTTGCTATGGCCTTCCTCCCTTGTTTATTGTTTGTCCTCTTTTAAGCATGTCGATCCTTCATACTTGAATTCTCTCTTCGAGTCATGCTACATGGACGTGATAGCAATTGGGGATGTGTGCAAGATCAACATGGCCTCAATTGAGGGTCTGAGTGCCATTTGACCCTACCAATAGGACATGGGAAAAACTATCCCTATTGTTGATGATCTTTAGATAAGAGGGAGGGTAGGTGGTGAGGTTATCTCCTAGCACAATAGAGATGTGTCGAATAGCAGACAAGGCCTCAACCTTGTGCAACAAGTGTGTCTGGCTTTGGACGTAGTTGTGTCCTTAGCACCATAGGGGCAAGTCTTGTTGCAAATCAGGAGGCCGTGAACTTGGCCTCAATGAGCAAAAGAGTTATCTAAGGATGATGGGCGTAGAGGCCACTTACATTTACTATGGGTTGAGTGCTAGTGGCTCAAAGGGCTAATGAGATTGGACTTAATTTGACGGGTCAAACCTACACCCTTCCTTTTGCATGGATCCGCTGTATGAGAATGTGGCAATGACTAGATATAATCCTCATTCTCCTATCTTAGTGGGCCGAGTGAGTAAACCTTAATAGGTTGGACTGGTTCTACAACTCCACATTGACATACAAACACGATGAGTGCAACATTTTGGAGGCACTACACCCTTGCTTTTTAATTAACATGATGAGTGATTTGATTACCACAATTTAAAGTACCATTTCAGTGATATGTGCACACTTCAAAATATTTATTTATCCTTTAATTAGCAGCAAAATGGTTTTCAACATATGATAGTGAAGAATCTCGAAGATATCATGGTAATTCGTTAAAAGCTAAGTTGCAGATCACTTGTGAAAATCTAAAATGAGAAAAATTTAGTGTACTTTTTTTATTACACTTAAGTACAATATGATTAAGTACTAAGTTTATGTGGCATCCCTCACATGGAGAGTGATAAAGTGGCGACTCAATTATTAGGTGCCACATAAATTTAATATCTAATCATATTATACTTAAATACAATATAAAAATACACTAAATATTTCTCATCCAAAAGCATATATAATGCAAACACATCTCTCGTTACAATTTCCTCTCTTTTTTTAACCTGCCTTTTTGCATATATATATGACCGTACCAACAAGACAAGCAGCCCACCTCCACCGGTGGCTGCGGCCTTTATGAACTTTTGGGGTGTGGTTGCATGGGATCCCCCCCCCCCCAACCCTCCTTGTTTTTTTTTTTTTTAAATCTCTCTCCTTCTCTCTCTCTCTCTCTCTTCTTTATTATATAATAGCGGTATTAAAGAGGCGTCAGACATTTTTTCTCCACAGTGATGAAAAAAATAATTTGAAATTTTCGTTTAAAGAGAGTCAAAATTAGTTTTTTTTAAAAAATATTTACACTATTAATCTCAAAGTCGAGGATACAAGAATTATAAAAAGAAAAGTAGTGTGTGAATAAAAAAAGAAAAGAAAAAAAAAACCATGCCACGCTGAGGGGTGGGTTGGGGCCCTTGGGGGATGAGGGGGGGAGATATATGGGTGTGGGGCGGCGGCCAAACTATTGAAGGTAATAAAACGTGGAGGATGGCGATCCACGAGTACCTAGAAAGCAACCTTGCGGCATCCCCGTCAAGTTTACGACGCGTGGGTGATATATACACATATATTATATTTATTAATCATATTTTTATTTTGATAAATTTATTTTTTAATTATATGACAATAGTAGAGATGAAGAGAAATGTTAAATAAATTGATATAGATTTCTATATAGTAGATAAAATATCGTTAATTATTTCATATACGAACTCTCATACATTTTGGGTAGTGAACAAAGCGGTGAAATGATTTTTATTATCTCTCACCATACTCATCCTAATAAGATATATAATTTTTATCTCGAATCAAAAGTAGAAATAATGCTATCGCTATTCGATACTTATTTATTTTTACTGCATCTCTTTATACCCAGTAAAATTTATCCGAACCGCTTAAAATAGTTTTTAATTATTAAGAGTGATAAATTAGAGATAAGTGGCCATATATTGTTCGTACGTATTAGTATTATATGATGACGATGGCGATGATGTCACGGAGCGGTGGGAGCGAGGAGTCCCATCCATCACCGCTTGGGTTGGATTCGGTGCACCCAGAAACGTCGCAGGCGAACGCGCTTCGCAGACACGGTCACACAGGGATGACGCACCATGCGCATCCCCCACCTTCGTCTAATTATTTAACATTATTTAATATATTATTATTGTTATTTATGTGTTATTGTTGTCGTGGAGGTGGGGGTGGGGCAGCCACGCGAGGAATATATACAGGTTAATATATTTAAGTGTAAATTAATATATATTTTTGATCTATTTTATTTTGAAGTAAAAAAATAAGAGTACACAAGTCATCTAGAAATAATTTTACGTTATATAAAAAGATTAGATAGATTAAGAAAAATAAAATTAAGAATAAACACTTTTGTGAGGAATTAAGAATAATTTTGATTGATAATAAAAATGGGAGAAAATAAATTCATGTGATTTGGAAGCTTGCACTTTCATCTTAACTTATCATCGGCTAAAAAGATGGCATCATGTCTTAATGCTTACTAGTAAAAGAACTCAAAAAAGATCTAAAATGAGATGACAGAAAGACATTAATTTTTTAGATTTAAATAAAAATATAACACTTAATAATTAAAATCTTTGATAGAATAGAATTCATATAATTGATCTTAAATAATTAAATAATGAGATAAGAATCATATCTGATGTTTATGATGTAAAAAGATTGGATAGAATTATTTCAGCATATATTTTGGTTAAATGTTCGCATTTGTACCATCAAATCAAATAAAACTTAACTAAAAATTTACAACCACATACTCAAAAGTTAAATGCTTTATCAAAGTAGCCGTTAAAAATATGTATAAAAGATGATATTAAGATGGATGTGCCACCTCAATTTAAAGATATTGAATATACTTTTATCTCTATTTTAAAAAAAAATCTTAAAAATTGAGAGGGTCTATTTCAATTAAGTGTGCCCACTTGATACATACCAAGAGTATGTACCAAGTATTTATCCAAAGCAAGACTCCCCACCCACCAGCCAGCCCTCCTATTATTTGCACGGTGGGGAAGGAATGGGATCATGCGTGGGGAGACTGCTAGTTAGCAGTTGGTATGGGCCCGTGGTGGGTGGGAGGTAGCGGGTGTTACCGTGTTTAGTGGTAGGGTGGGGCGCGTCGGCCTTTTCACCACCCTCTCGGCCCGGGTTCCACGATTCCCGCCCGGAATGGGTCACACCGGTCACCTCCCAAGTGTGAAGCGAATTCCACGATTCCGGCCCGGAACGGGTCAAGTCCCGAGTGTGAAGGAAGCCACGTCGCCCACCCACCCTTCTCCACATACGTACTCTCATCATCCATCCGGGATCTCCTCACAAAACTAGTCATGAAAATAATAATCTAAGTTCGGTTGTTTAACTTTGGTCATCAATACTCTCTCTCTCTCTCTCTCTCTCTCTCTTCTATTACTTAAAAAAAATGATTCCTCACATATTTTACTCTCTTATTATTCTTTAAGACCTCCGCCTCGGTTGGAGGCTATATCCCAAGATTTTAGAAATTTTTTACATATAATTAGGATTGGAAGAACCTTACTACGATCAATGCGAGGCATGATCAATTTATAAGGGCTAGAACAAAATATAAAGAGGGTCAAATAAGAAGATATACAAATTGAATGAAATAGAGGGGTCAATTTAAAAGTTTTTTAAAATATTAAATACAAATATTTTATTATAATAAATAAATAGATAGAAAATATGGGGGGTGCCATCCCCTCCCCCCCACCCTTTTTCATTTCAATATGGGGGGTGCACAGTTGACCGTAAAAAGCTGTTTCTCTCTGCAACCCCCCCCCCCCCCCTCATGTTTTTATAGGGTGTTTGGTTGTAGTTTTTTTAGTATGATTAAAATGTTATCTACAAATTCATGTCCATCTATACTTAATTAGATATATAATTTGATGTTCATGAGTAGTAAGAGGATGTTGAATCAGATTATTTTTTATTTGACTTTAATTCAGATAATTCTTGGGTCATTGACATGACAAGGCAATGACTCGGTTCTTCAATTATGTACGCTGATAATTTTTTGTTACTTCCTAAGATTTGAAAGATTATATATATATATATATATATATATATATATATATATATATATATATATATATATGATAGTGATATTATGTCATTTAATTATTAAATATTATTATCATATATCCATATGATATACGCATAATATATATGAAATGAGTTAGAAAATTTCAAAACAACAAGAAAATTTGAAATCTAGAGTGTGTTATCATGCCATCATATCTGGATTTGCTTCAATGATTTAACAGTCCAACAAATCTTATGTAAGAGATGAGAGTTTTCTTTCCAAGTTCTATCACCATTTCCATTATATATATATAAAAAAGGGAAACCTACCGCTACCACCCTATGAACTATGAGTGCCACTGCTGCACATGAACTAATACACATCTATCTGCACATGGGAGGAATCGAGGGCTACTTGCTCACATGCGATTTGATTAGATTGCGGCCCGAAATGGAGTACTGATGACTAAGGAAGCCGAATCTGAGCAACCAGCATCTCCTCACCAGAAGGCCCCATCGTAGACCCAAAGAGAGGGGGAATTTTGTTTGATTTGATTTGTCACCATTTTTCTATTTTTTTTATTACCTTTAATAAGATTTTTTTTCTTCTGTCAAATAACATTTTTCTTCGCCTTCTTCAAACATATAAACTATATCTTGAGAACATATTATTGTTATTGTTGTTATTTTGAGTTATTTTAAATTTTTGAAGAAGAAGTCTTTCTAAAGTGGTAACAATCTTGATAAGAATTGGGAGAGGCGGGTCCAAACAGGATTTGCCCAGATTCTCAATTTTTATTTTCTCTCTTTCAAAATGAGAACTTTAGGTTGCTTTTAAAAAAAAAAATTGAGAACTTTAGGTCCTATAAATCTCAGGACCTCTCCACCTCCGAACCTTCCGAGTTGGATGTTCTGGGACTAGTAAGCAATTTGTACATCTAGTTAATCCATCTTCATATTTTTATAAATATTCGGATAAAAAATGAAGAAGCTCTCCAATTTTTTGTACTCTCCTGAGAATGTGGATGCTCTCCTGAATATGTAGATGCTCTCCAAAAATTATATTATACTTCCTAAGAGAAACATATGTTTTGCCTTAAATCCTGATCATGTATGGTTTTTAGAGACTAAGGATGCTCCTTTGAAGACGTGAATGTTCTCCAAAAATTACATGTGCTCCCTAGGACATACATATGTTTTATCTAGAATCTTAGTCATGATTGCTCTATAGAGACTAAAGATGCTTCTCTAAAGATGTGGATGTTCTCCAGAAACTACATATGCTCCCCAGGAGATACATATGTTGCATTGAATGTGTATTAAATACTTCTGAGCTGAGCACAATAAATATACATATGGAGTGGTGATGATTAGTTGACGCTCACTTATTGAACGGTGTAATCCAAATCATATTTTCTGATTCCAAGCGGTGCAGCAAATATTTCTTTATGCAATTTTAAAGTCTACCATACTCGGTCCGGTAAAGAAGGTCCAGCTAATCCAGCCCGCATATAACCACGACCCGGCCCAGTCCGGCCCGCGTTTAGGCCCACCTTACCACGGCCTCCCCGGCTTCCCCGACCATTTGGTAACCAAAAGAAGAGGGTGTGGGGAGGAGGTGGTCGGTCTTCTTCCGCTCACAACAACGGCCCCGCTCTGCTGCCGCCATGGCAGCCGCCGTAGCCGCTGCCCTCCTTCTGAGGGGCGGCTCCACCTGCCGCGGACTACGCCTTCCCGTCTTCTCCGCCGCCGCTCACCGCTTGCGCCTCTTCCAGGCCGCCGCCCCCGCCGCTTGCCCACCGCGCGAAGGCGGCGGCTCCACCATCGCCGCCACCGCCGAGCTGGATTCGTCGGGCGGAGAACCCAGGGGATCCTCCGACAAGATGGGGAACCTCTGGGGGACCCTCCTCGAGAACAAGCGGTACAGGGACAAGGAGGCGGCCATCCTCAAGGACATCGAGCCCATTCGCACTCTCACCAAGGAGATCCTCCACTCCGAAAGGTAAATTCCAGAAAAAGGATCAAGAAAACCCACCCATGATTGAAACCACGGGAACGTTGGTCTTCTTTTCTTTTAGATAGGAATACACGCACTCCACGTCGCACACTCTCATTTCGATGGGGTTCCCGGTTGTTGTTGTGGGGATTTTGCTTACAAATGATCAGGCACGGCTTCTTCATGGATTATGGCATTGCTTAAGAGGCTTCCCTTGGTTTTTATGTGAATGTTAGAGCATTTTGTCTGAAAGAAAACCCAGTTAGAAGGATGAAGTTGATGAATATTAGCATGGGACTTCCTTGAACATTTGGACTCAAAAGAGTCTGGCTGATATCACACATGTAGCAGATGCAGTGTGGTTTTGTTCCTGTAGCGTTCGTTTTCTGTTTTCTTTTCTTGTGAAGTTATGGTCCTTAAACACTGTGCCAATGAGGATGCAAGGTCAAGTAAGTGTCAATTGTAATGCGTGACACAAATTTGTGTCAATATCTAAGGGCACATTCACTGGAGTGCCAAAAAAGTAGCTTCTGCATCCTGAAAGTACATGAGGGAATACGGTTGTAGATCCTGGGTGGTCAACAGCCGCAGGCTGAAGGATATGCCGAGTCACTGTGCTCAAGTGTTAGAATGGAGTGAGCAAGTTCCAATTCTTGGTCATGTGAGTATGGAATGAGGAAACTCCAAGATTTGGAGGACACTTCTTCAAGAGTATCAGTTTAAGGTGGAATTGATAGTAAGCATTGGCAAGGAAAACAACAAAGCTTCTTTACTGGAGAGCAGAGCAATAATTTGAAGTATCTACAACATGGTCTACGATACAAGGCAGAATGCTGAGTAGGGCGCTTATACACTAATCCAAGTAGAAGTCTTGAAGGGAATCCTTATCTTGGTAGGAATAGGACAGGACTCCACCAATGCCCACTTGGGCAGGACTAGGATATTATGTAATTCTGTAGAGCACACTCACAACTCGGCATTGGAGCCAGTTTCGGTTGGATTCCCTTTTGTTTGTTCTTCACAAGTTCAGTAAGCTTGCCATATGTTTGTTTTCATTGTAATTGAAAAAGTTGATTGTTCCCATAGTGCACATTCACAAACCATATTCCATCCCTATATTGGTTTGGAGTCTCTTCAATAACTTAAATTTATGGACAGTAGGCAACCTATTTAAACATGAACATGATTGCTTGTTGGTGAACTTTATTTTTGAAACATATTGCTTAACGAATTTATGCTTAATGTAAGCAAGGTTTGATGTATCGATGTACCGGATCAAACCGTAATTTGATGGTACAGTACAATATCTGTTGTATCATACCGTACTGCAACAGTTTGGGCCTTTATTATAATACAAAAAAAGACTTGAATAAGATGGCTCTTGTACTGACTGTGCCAAGTACTGGAATCATCTAAGCACAGTAGGGTATGCCCAAACCGCACTGATATGGTACGGTTTGACGAACCATGAATGTAAGTCATACTGTATTTTAGCTCACTTCTAGTGCATGACGTATCTCTTCTCTTCTCGTATCCAACTCGTCTTTTAAGAACAGGAACATCGTATTCATTGTCATCCATATTATGGAAATTTTCTCCAGTCTAATTTTTCTCTCTAACATTAGAGATGAGGGAACATGTATAGCTCTTATATTGCATACAGTCCTCCAGTTCTTGTGTGTTTCCAGTTTTTTTTTTTTTTTTACTTTTCCTTTTGCGTTTTCAGAAATCAAATGCATGTGATCCTGAAAATAAATGATATCTGCTTATGTTTGATGTAGATGATTATTCATGAGTACCCATATCTGCTTATGTTAGATGTAGATGATTATTCATGATCGCTTATTTGATTGCTATCTTCATATTTCCTGCTGTTTACTGTTTGTACCTACTATGCTATTTTTTGTATTGGAGGAGAAATTGTATTTGAAAATTTTGCCAATAATATACTTCTAGAATTAAGTTGCTAACAGTTGTTATTGATGTAGAATATACCTGTTACTTTTTACAATAAATGTGTTAGTTTCTCAGAAATACATGGTTATTCCAATATTTTACTTCAATAAACATAGCCTTTCAGTTGGCATTTGAACCTTGCAGTTTTGATACCATAATCTCGTGTAAAGCTAAAACATTGCTTTAGGTAAAGCTTGTGCGTGATGAAATTGATGTAAACTTATCAACTCCCTTTTTGTGCAATCTTTATCTTGCTTTTATGTTTCTTATGAAATAAGCATCATTAATATTCTCACAGGTATAGAGATGGGGAACGTCTAAGTGGTGAAGATGAGAAGGCAGTTGTAGAGAATCTTCTTGTTTACCATCCACATTCAGAGGATAAGATTGGGTGTGGAATTGACTGCATTATGGTAAATTACGTCTCTATATGACTTTATTTTGCTGATTATCCAAAATTCAGATGTTATTTATTTATTTACTTGTCTCACAAGCTGAGTGCTACGCGCCATATCTCTGCAAACTTTTCAGGGCAAAATTTTTGTTCTGTGATGCTGAGGCAGTCCAATAAGCGCACATAACGTGCCACTAATTCTTAATTCAACAATTTTGGAGGATAAGCTGCTTTGTTGTCCTGGGTTTATTATTCCAAAAAGGTCAAATGAACTTCTAAGATAGTAATTTCAAGATAATGTTTATCTCGGTAATTGATTTATTGCTGATTTGCGTGTGTTAGAGCATGTGGGTCCATTATTTTTGCATCTGTTTTCCCCAGTTTTTATGTCTGATGTTGAGGTGTTGGTTACTAAAAACCTTTTATGTCCAAATATCCTCTTCTGCTATATAAATTTTGCTGGACGCACATCTTCCAATCCCATCAGTCGAAAAACATGCAGGAACTTGAGCTTTTGTTACTACACCCCATCGACAGAATACTGGATTAAGTTTAGGTGTCACCCCTAGGAATTCAATTTTCATATTTTCCCTTGTGCGGCCATAACATCTTCCTTTACAAGTGGACGAGTTGCAACTTTCCGAATCTGAGAAGATGTCATTGAAGCAGATGGGCAACAGGAACTTTTGTTCAGCAGTTTCTTAGAACATACGTGAGCACAGTTCCGTGCATACCATCTCAGGCCATGTCAAGTAGTATTCTCCTTGAACTAAACTGATATACCCCATAGAATATGGTGTACATGTACCGCCTGCCTTCTCTGTTATTGGTGATTTTTTTTTGTTTGTTTATATGTTACTTTTGCCTCCTCACTAGAGGTGGCCTAACTGGTCCGTGTTAATTTTTTTTTTTTTTTTTACCATTTAAAAAAGTTAATGTTCTTGCTCTTTGTTGAAGGTTGATAGGCACCCTCGATTCAGGAACTCGAGATGCCTCTTCGTCGTGCGGACTGATGGTATCTTCATAGACTTCTCCTACCAGAAGTGCCTCCGGGAATACGTCAGAGTCAAGTACCCGACGTGGGCGGCGGAAAGGTTCATACGGGAACATTTCAAGCGCACATAATCCCAGTGCTTTTTAAAGTACCCACCATGTTCATGTCTCCATTGCCATGGTGTATTAGGGGATTCTTTTAATGGTTTAATGTTCTTGCTTTGGTTTATTGTATGTAATGATGACAGTGTACATCGAAGTGTATTTATGTCCTTGAAATTTAGCATAGACACTGAGTTCAGACTGTAAAGACGTGACGAGCAAATTTGGGTTTAACGTTCTTGCTTCTGATATACCTGTAGAATGCAACTTTGCATCGGCGATGAACAGCAAGCTTGCAAATGGAAATTGCAATACTATGGCATAGAGTACTTGAACGTTTCATCTTGGTCTCTGCCCATGTGTTCATGACTCCATCGCATCAAATCATGGAGTGGATTTGTATACAAACGTCAACGATTGAAACAATAAGAATGCGGTGTTAAAATGAGAGTTTGATGAAAACCAAGACGTGCAGAGCCAAAATGTAAAGAACAAATGCGGATCTGAGTAGGATGAGCTTTTGCTGGTTTTCTGCCCTACTGACGCCATTAAAATGCCTGTGATGGGTTCCGGTGGTCTGATCTGCATATGCGGTTTCTATTCTACTGCTTCTTCCAAATCGGTTCCTTGCAGCATTTTCTTCCACGCTTCCAAGTTCAAGCCTTCTTCGTAACGTATTCAATTTCTCCAGCTCCTGCTCTTTAACCTTTATCTCGCTTATCAAACCTTCTGCTTGTGCCTGGGAAGTCGGGAAAGAAGTTAGCGAGACTGCTCACCTTTCAACAAATAAATGGTAACAAAAATTCGAGCTCTAGTAAAATTCTAAAAAAAATTGTGCTTCAATGCCAGGTTTTGCATTCAGAATCTGCTTGATGGATGGGTTGGTTGACAAATGTGATAAGAAATGTCATGCTCACTGTTGACAAAGACCTTATCTGCTAGCATTTGCCTAATGTACAGCTATGAAAGATGGGGATGTGTCTGTGTGTGTGAATTTTCAAGAACAAGAGAGCAAAAACTGACTTGTTTGACTGTCAGTTGTTCGATTAGGCTATGGAGCTGTTTCTCCAATGTCTTCTCTCTTTGGGCTGCACATGATGAAAATTTGATGTCAGCTTCTTCCCATTTGTCCTAACAAAAAACGTTAACTTAGTATCAGAGCAATTTTCAGCATGAAGTACAACAAGAAAACATTACTCAAATTGGTCACCACGGAAAATGGAGGTAAAAAGTAAGCAACATTTCATATGCATGCACTATGCATCTCTTAAACGGACAGTTGTTACCATCTCCACAATTCTGTGAACAACGAACTGGCTAAACAGAAGCTATGGTCCAAGATAATTGTGAGGATTGGGAGGGGAGGGGAGTGGTCCCCCCCCCCTTTCCCCATGCACGCAGTGTGCAGGGGAGCCCAGAAAAGGCCGCCTGGCCATTTCTGGTAAGGAGGAAGGCCCTCCTTTCTCCCCCTCTCCCGGTTCCCTCTCTTCCCCCAGCTCCCTCTCATCGTCCCCCTCCCTCTCGCCCTCTTCTTCTTCCTCCCTCCCTCGCCGCTCTCTCTGTCTCCTTCTCTCTCGCGCTGCTCTCCCTCTCTCCTCTCTCAAGCTCATCTCTCTCTCTCTCTCTCTCTCTCTCTCTGTCGCTCTGTGCGCCGCCCGGAGGAGGAAGTCGTCGCCGCGCCACCGCCACCCGGAGCCGCGCACGGAGGACGCCGTGCGCGGAGGTCGTCGCGTCGCCGTCGCCGCCGCCTGTGGAGCTCGCCACCGCCACTGCTTGGGGTCGCCGCCGGCGGGTCCTACCGCCGTTGGTAGGGACCCTCCTCCCTCTCCGGCGTCGGCCGGACTTCCCCCTCCCCCGTGCGCCGCCGTGAAACCCCCCCCTGCTCTCCCTGCTCCCGCCTCTCTCTCTCTCTCCCTTTCTCTCTCTCTGCGTAACACCTCCGGGCCGGAGGTGTTTCCGGCGAGGGGAGCGCCGCCGACGGCCGCCGCGCCGTCCGGCGACCCCCCCCCTCCCGCCGGCGCCGGCGCCGGCAGTGGCTGGCCGGCCGGCCAGGCCCCTCCCGCTCCCTCTCTTCCCTGCGCGCAGAGAAGGAGACGGGAGGAAGGGGGAGACCCCCTGTGGCGCAGTGCGCCCAGATCTGTCCCAGATCTGGGTGGCACACTGCGCCCCCCCCCCCCCCCCTCTGGTGCATTGCACCAGGCAGTGGCCTGGGTTCCCCTGCGGCACATTGCGCCGGCAGACCCTTCTCGGCCCATTTTAGCTCTGTTTCGCGCCGTTCTCGCGCCGTTTTCGAGCCGTTATTGCCCCGGCTGTGCCGGTGGGTTGGCCCGGGGTTAGTGACTGTGTGGTCAAGTCATGTGGTGGTCGAACCCACCCGGGTCGGCTCCGACCGGGCCGGTGGGGCCGTTTGACCGTTTGACCCGAACAGTCACGTTAGTGTTTCCGGCACCCACAGGGTGGGTTTTGAGGGCCGGCAGGCTGTCCGGGGCAGTAATATATGTCCTTCGAGTCGTTGTCTTGGGTTCCTCGATTTCTGGGCCTGCCTGGGTCGACTTCGACCGGGCCGTTGAGAGCCGTTTGACTGTTTGACCCGAACAGTCGTGTTGAGGTTTCCGGCACCCGTGGGGTGAGTTCCGAGGGCCGACCGACTGTCCGGGTGGTAATTCTAGCTTTCCATGGTTGACCGTCAATCAGGTACCTTAGCGGATATGTTTCCTCGTTGAGTTCCCGTTTCGTGCTTGTGACGCTTGTGCTGACTCCCTAGCACTGCGCCTTACTAGTCTTTGCCCGGTGCTGTGGCACTTGAGGGCTTGTCCCAGCGCACGGTGCGCGTTTGGGTTGTTACCGTTCCCCGGGACCCCCATCCTCGTGGGCCCGTTGAGGGTGGTCTCCGAGCCACGAGTGCGTCCGTCGAGTGTTTCTCCGGACGAAGGGGAAAACGGTGTTGGACAGCGGCGTTGAGTCGTTTGTTGAGCTCACTTAGTTGGTCCGGGTCCCGCGGAGTTTGGAGTGTCGCGGTGCGGGCCAGCTAGTCCGTTCTCACTGCCTCGCCTTACACGGTTCCGGAGCCGTGTCGGGAGGACAGGCGTGGGACCGTAGTCCGGCCAGACTACGGCTTGTGGTTGTGTTTGTCCACGCGTCTCACTCCGACGGGAGGGGAGACCTGGACTCGTGGTCGAGCGGTAAGACGCCGGTGGGCGCAGCTGACCACTGACTAGTAGAGGCTGGGTTGTGTGGCTAGCGTGTGTCGTTCAGACGAGGGTTTTGCCGTCTGCTTGTGCCGGGTTGTGGCTAGTGTGTACCGTCTGTTTGTGCAGTTGTGTGGCGTGCCTGAGGTACATTTATCGAGGTTGAGACTGTGTGCTATTGTGCCGTGTTGGCGATACTTGTGGACCGGTGTACTTTTCGTTTATCTATTTTAGTGTTGCTCAGTTGTGTTTTTTTTATTTTATTATATCACCTGCTTAGTTAGTAGACTCGTTGTTTGAGTTACCGCCGCCCTTCCGCTTGGTGTAGTTAGCTTGTTTCCTTCATAGCACTGTTCTTCCTGCCTAGTTTAGTTGTGTTGCTCTTGTTTCCGCTGTCGAACCGGTGAGGGGTTGGGTTCCCTACTGGGCTTCGTTCGCGAAGCTCATTCCCCCCTTACTTCCTTCCAGGTTTGAGTTCGTGGGAGCTGGTGCTTGTGTTCGGACGGTCAGCGTCGTGTCGTTCGTGGTCTGCAGCGTTAGTTGTGGTTAGTACTTTCTTTATTTGCACTTGAATTATTATCTGGGACTTTGTGTGTATTTTTATTCCGCTGTTGTATTTCTTTATATTGTTTAGCAATTGTAATCTGTTGTATATCTCACTGGACATATTTTCTAACCCTTCCGGGTCCTCGGATCCGTGGGTGGCGGTCCAAGGGTCGGGTACTTGGAGGGTTCCGGGTATCGGATTCTTGGGTCGTTACAATAATCTTTCTGTATCACATGAAGATCAAAGCAACAGATGACCTAGAACAAACATGAACTAAATCTGTGAACTTTGGACATAATTGTTGGGGCAAATATTTACCATTTTGTCAGATAAAAAAGCAGGTTGGACGAGTTACAACCATAAAACGCGTAGAAAAAGCCTGAATTTCACAATGCCAGCACCAGTCTACTTCTGTTGCAGTTTGCAAACTGAAATATTAGCATATACTAATATGCCAACCATCATTTTCAAAAATCAGAAAACGGAGTGCACATTACTTATGATAGCAAATATATTCCTTTGGACATTTAGTCTGCAGACATCTGAAGTAGGCTTTATCACTAGCCGTCAGGCCCTAAAAGAAACAAGTGGTTATGAAAGTTATTTAGATAAGGGGTAATGTGCTCAATTATGTTAACGAATGGTTGAACTTGAACTAATTATCAAGCATCTCACAGAAAGATAGACATTACAATAAAAAGTGGAAAATACTTGATCTATAATGGATGACCCAACTGCACGTTCCCTCTTATAGCCTATACTGTGCTTCAGCTATACAGCAACATCCTACAGGTGTAAATCCCCCACAATTTATTGTTTATCTCTAAATGAAACTAATCAAGCTACAACATTTTAACAGAGAACCAAATCAAAATCCATTAGCAATGTACTGGACAAGTGAGCGGTTCCAACTTTCACATGAAACAATCCAAATCTAATGGAAAGATGGGCCCTAACTTCAGATGAGGCATGGACCTCACTCCTCAGAGCATCTTCCAGGTTGGACCCAAGAGTAATCAGATCTGGCCCTTGTCAATTTTGCAGACCATGACATCTGCCCACCAAAGCTCCAAAAAATCCTGGGTAATGAGACATTGTCATTCTTTAAAGGCTACTCAACAAAGCTCTTGTTACATATGAACAGATTCCTTCGTGGGCTCACCACTAAGTCTTTCCAAAGGACATGAGCACTTGACTTGGATAAGTGGCATGGATGGCAAAGTCGGCCGACTCGGAGCGGAGTCGGCCGACTCTGAGTCGGGTCGGCCCCTGGCGACCCGACTCTGGGGGGGAACACCGACCCACCCACAAGACTGGTTTACAAAGTTCACTGTCCCGACTCAGGCCGACTCGGCCCGACTCAGGCCGGCTCTGGCCCGACTCAGGGTCGGGATCGGCTGGGGCCGACCCAGCCACCCGACCTGACTCTGCCATCCATGATAAGTGGTCTCCAATGTGAGCAACTGCTTCCATCCTGAATGATAGTCTACCCACTAAGGTAAACACATTTCATCTTCTACTTTCTCCAAATATTGTACATTTTTCTTGTGGTACATAATCAAGATTTCACCTTAGAACATGTTAGCCGCAAAAACAGCAACAATAGTTTTACATTGTTAGCACACTACATAGATAGAATAAACCTAATAACACTTGCAGCAATTTTCAACAGCAGAAACTATAACTCAATTAAGTAATTCTCTGCAAAGAAAAATTAGTCAAGTCATCACTGAGCATACCTGGTGGAGGATGAGTCAGGGAATCATGTTGAGCTGCAGCCCATTTTTCCTCTAGACTGTGAACCATCACTTCATATGTACTCTAAGGACATATTTTGGAATCTTGTTAGTACCATTATGTCCACATAATTATCACTTATGGGGTAAGGATGTAACTGACCAGTTCATTTTTCTTTTCATTTAACTGTTCCAATACGACACTTTTGGAAGGCTTTTCATTTGGATGAACCTTCTCTGTATCCCTGGAATCATCTAACGACACCCTACGCTGATTATCCTTCCAGTTAGCCTGTGCTTTATCCAGTTCAGCTCTCACGTCCTTCTCAGTCAAGTCAATTTCCTAAAAGATGAAGAAAATATATCACATATCGATATATCATATATTGTAAAGCTAGGAGTTGTGACAGAGAGCAAAGAAAGTTGTTTACACATGGGAGGGGAAAGAAAAACACAAATTCTACCCTTTTAAGACAAAAATGGGCAGACGGAAACCAAGGAGAATGTAGAAGAAAAAGGCACTGCCAACTGTTGAGACGATATGTTGTACCGACACCTTCGTAACACCACTAAATTATTGCTAAAACGTGGTACGGCCATCTTCCATGATCCTAGAGGGAACTCCTACATACACTAATCTTCACCTTTTATGCAATGGGATACGGGAGAATCGAGAAATAAGAAGATGCATAAGAAATGCTCACAACCAACCTCTAGTTTGCTTTGAAGCAGACTGGCTTCCTGCGCCTTCTCCTGAATCTTCTTATGGCATGCCAATATAGCTTTCTCATAAGCAGTATTTTCTTCTTGCAGCGTCTCCTCTCTTATTTGTGTCTAGTCAAAGGGGAAATGCGCGAACAATGAGAGCAGGAAAAGATTCGAAGCAGCAAACAAAAGGAAACTAGGACTAGATTATTCTTGCGACCAACTTCAACAACAAAGAGGAAAAGAGTACAGATCCAAGCAGTCAGTTTCGAACTTGTCTATCTTCAAGAGAGATCTGGATTTGGGGGTAGACTACATCGCATGAGATTTCTTGCAAACATGGACTCCTTCCCGGTTCTCCACCCTAAATTCATGTCGTCCTCCATAGAAAACCCTACCTGCTGCCGGGTGGTGGAGTGGGCGTTCTGCTGAAGGGCGAGGGCGGCGCTGGACGCGAGGGAGTGGGCGTGGAGGTGAGGCAGGCGCTGGGAGATGTCGGCCGGCGGGATCCTCCGGCGCAGCTCCTGGATCGAGCGCCGCAGGGACGTCGCCCTCTGGTCCAGCCCCCGCGCGCGCTCCTCCTGCTCCGGCGTGAACACGAGCGCCGGGAACTGCGCCTCCTCGTCGTCCTCCGCGCCGTGTCCCCCGCCCACCACGTCCGCCGCCCATGCCAGCAAACCCGCCATGGCTGCTCTCCGCCGATCCGGCTCCCCCTCCCCTCTCTCCAGTGTCAAGCTTGGGGACTGGGGCGAGATGACATCATCTGCATATATGGCGCAATGTGCCCGACCAACCGGAGTCGTCAGAGTTTAGTTCCATATATATATACGAGACTTTGCCCATCTGTCTTGATTTAATTGGCCTCATTTATTTTTCTTTTGAAGTACAAAAAAAATCTAATTTTTAGAACTAGTGATTGTTAGGAATGGAAACTAATATAAATTAATTTAAATACATCAATTTAAGATTAAAAATATATTCTTTGACACTATGATATAGTAGGAAAGAATTAACGTAATAGGTCATCTAGATCATGGAATATGCCAATTAATCCCAAAAATAAATTTGCCTCCTTAAAGCGAGCGATCCCTTCATGATAGCTATTGTCCACAATCCTTCTCTCTTTTTTGTCATTTTTTTATCATTAAATTCTAGATGATTAATCTTTTCTTAATTAGTGTCTCATATATATATATATATAGGGGTGTTCATATTTCAATTCAAATCGAAGAATCGAACCGGACCAAATCGAATTAGTCGGTTTGATTCGATTTGGACTGGAATTCGGTTCGGTTTCACAATTTTGTGAAATCGAACCTAACAGTATAAACTGAATAAATTGATTTGTAATATAATTATAATAATATTTATATTACAAGTATTAAAAATATAATTATATGACTAAAATTACATATAAATATACATATTTTTGGATTTTATTTTATTTTATTTTTATTATATAAATATTATTAAATTTAAATATATTTAATTAAATGTAAAAATTCAGTTTGAACCGAACCGAACCGAAATAACTCCAGTTCGGTTCGATTCAAGTTGAGATGTATATTCAGTTCGATTCGGTTGGTCAACCCAGATCGAATTGAACCGTTGTACACCCCTATATATAGGTGTTTAATCTCGATTAAGTTGTATGATCAGTACATTAAAGATTATAATTAATTACTTGACGAGAAAGTATTTCCATCTGATAGCAGGGTGCTGTTTATCTCAATCATCTATTCAGATTGCTCCATTGTGATGGTTCTTTGTGATAGCATCTATTAATTAAGATTGCTTCATTGGGATCGACAGCATTAGCATATTGTTGTCAAGTAAGCTAGCAAAATATGAAAGATATATGACTAGAAATTAAATTATTTGAGATAAATTATCCCCTGCGGTTATGTGAGAATCTATTGCCAATAATGCTAAGCATATCCATGACCGATGTGACATGCAAGATGGAAGGAAGACGTTCCTACATTACTTTCACGAGAAACACTACATGAAAGTGTGCCTAGCTAGAACTCATCCACGAGTTAAATGATCATAAGCTCCAGGTCCTTATTTTTCTTTTATCTCTTGACAAAAAAGTTTATTATCTATTTTGGAGTGGACAGTTATATATTATCCGTCTCAAATATATATCGATCAAATTTTAAAAAAAATCATATTAATACGAGTCTTGTAATATTTGAAGTAGATAGTAACCATCCATCTAGGGCTACAAACGAGTTGAGTTCGGAATCGAAAACACAGATTTCGATTTCGATTTCAATATATAACCGAAATATGGTTCCGATTCTGATTCCGATAAAATCGGAATGGTTAATTTCAATTCCGTTCTGATTCCGATAATATTATTGGAACCGAAATTTCGATAAACTAAGGTGTTTACCATAATTTTACCTTTTGAGTTTATGATAAGAGAAAGACTTATTGCACTTGCACAGACTAGGCATAAGGCCCATGTGGCATTCCTCATATGAGGAGTGATAAAGTGGTCATCCAATTGTTGGATGCCACATAGGCCTTATGCCAAGTCACATTGCACTTAAGTGCAATGTGAAAGTATAATAAGCCTTTTTCTTATGATAATTTATTGGAATAATTGATACCGATTCTGATTATTTTTCAATTTCGATTCCGATAGCTTATCGGAATATTCGATACCGATTCTGATAAGTTATCAGTATTATTTTCCGATTCCGAAACCAATATTTTTTATCGAAATCGGATCGAAATATCAGAACATCGGGTTCCGTTTACACCCCTACATCCATCCTAAAGTAGGCACCAAATCTCTTTTCTCTTTTGAAAATAGCCTTCCTATTCTAACTACAAACTTTACCTGGCCTTCTCCAATTTTGTCAAGTATATAGTGCAAATGGTGATGGAAGTGATGGTGAAAGGATGATGATGGTTTAGTGGGGAGGAACCCGGAACAAAGGGACATGGAAGTTAATGCCTTGTCCAATCTTGCAAAACTCACACACACACACTCACACACTTGTAGCTCTTCGGGGAAAGAAGATTATGCAAATAGTGATGGTGGGAAGGAGAATATGATAATTAATGGTTTAATTAGTGGGAGGAACCCAGAACAAATGGACAAGGAATTAAGTTAGTACGCTCTAGTTAATGTCGTCTCTAAGCTCAGACTCCCTTGCAGGTTTTCGAGGTGAGAAAGATGGTACAAATAGTTACGGAGATGATGGTGGGAAGATGACATTATAAATGGGTTTGATGGGAGGAACTGATCAGAACAAACGGACAAGAAAGTTAGTACAACTTAATGCATGCCTTCTCTATAGTCTTGCTAAACTCACACTTGTGGGATCTGGAAGAGAGAAGATGGTGCACATGGTGAAGTAGGTGATCATGGAGATGATGGTGGGAATTATGTTCTCACAGAATAGTACTGCACATGTGTGCAGACATGTAAGCATAAAACACAAAAGCTTGGGAAACCCAGAAGACCGCAAGGCAACTTACCATGCAATTGTTTTATTTACAGAAAATTTCATATTTTGCATGAAACCCATGCCCAACCTTTCATAATTATTTAAAAAAAATTAAAATGGAAACCTTGTGGCGCCATATATATATAGTGTATCATATCAAAGTCATGAGAGGAACTCATGTAAGTTATGGAAGTTAGGGGAGTTGTGGGAGGATAGATATGTTCATCATAGAATACGGTCGGACCGCGCGTTTTAGATGAATTGGAGGAAGGGAAAAGGTTATTGGACAACCACATTTTAAAGATTTTTAGAAGCCATGATGAAAATTTGTACATGATAATATCATAAAAATAAATATTATTTTCTTTATTTTTCTAAATATATCAGTGGCCGACCAATCTCGGCCCAACAAGCAACAACAACCTAGGCCTAGCAAGATGATACGGCCTACGTCGGCTCCAAAGTAGACATCAAATGCAAGATCGATCTCTCTAAGCTAGCTCTCCCGCGTGAGACATCGTAGTGACAAATTTGAGCCACAAGGAGTGCACTAATTGAGGTCTTGTAATCGTCCACAAGATCAACGCACAATTGATAGCGCACTCTAAAATATTTTTTTGTAAATCTAAGAGCAATAACGATACTCTAAAACCCAACTTTAACAATGTTTCAAAAAATCGTATACCTTTGTCCATCTTATATAAATAGAGTTATAGATATGAGAAAGAAGGGAACAAAATTAGTGAGACCTCTCGATATTAGTTCTCGTCAACTTTCAGCTTCCTTTTAACACGGTTGACTTCTGACTTGAGTTTCGACCTTAAGAAATTTATCTTGAGATTGACTTTTTCTATAATAAGTAGCAATCACATATTTCATCTCCATATAGCACTCAACTTCAGATCTTGAAGTTGGGTCATCTCGGCCCTTGCAAGTTCTCAAATCGGCTTCATTATTTTCTATTTTTTCGCATTAATTAGTGTGTGTATGTGTGTGTAGAAGAAATAACTTAGGAGGCTAATAAAGGACAACTTAACCATGTTAATTTGAATAATTACAATGTGGATATTTGTATGCCTAGATGCGACCGGTGGTTTCTATTACTGGCCTAAATTAACGTGTGCGAATAACTATAGATGCCAAATAAACTGGCATGTTTACCCTTTCCTTAGATGAATACATTTGGAGGCAGTTTTAGACACATCTTTTCTGCGGAGGCTAATAACCTACGTGTATACAAGCATATATACACACATGTATTAGATTTGTGTATGTGTCTTTATTATTTAGTGGATCATAATATATTGGGAGAATTAATTGTTGGTCCATAACAGGGATTTGATATTATTTTCAAGTCTCTGTCAAATTTTCTCACGCTGTTCAGTCCCTACTTTATGCAAGATTTATTTTTAAGTCCCTGCTGTTAACCCTCATTATCCCCTCTGTTATCTCAAAAATGTGTAATTACGTAAGTACGTACTTACACAGTTACATGTATAACTGCGTAAATATGTAAACTCTGTAACTGTGTAAGCATGTAATTACATGCTTATGCAATTACACATGTAATTTTATAAATACTTAATAATTTACCGAAATAAATATTTACTTATTTATTGAGAGAATTACCAATCAATCCCTAATTTTGGAGGACTTATTTTTATATCCTTGAGTCACATAGTTATAGAAGAAGGGACTTACATATTTTCACAAGGGCTTACCTAGTTACTAGGGACTTACCTAGTTACAGAGTTGCATGTGTAATTACACACTTACGTAGGTAAGCCCTTCTGTAACTTTGTAATTACCTAGTTACCAGAGACCTACCTAATTTTAGACTCCTTATAAGTTACATACTATGTAACTCTGTAATTACGTACATGTGTAATTACACACTTACATGTAGTTACAGAGTTACACATGTAATTTTGTCACTACATACTTACGCAGTTACATGAATTACATATACTTACGCAGTTACAAGATAACTGGGTAAGCCCTAGATAACCTTTGATAACTAGGTAAGCCTTGATAACTAGGTAAGTCCTTCTAAAACTATGTAAGTCTGTAATTAACTAAGTAAGCCCTAATTATAGAGTTACAAACTTATAAAATCTCTATGTAGTTATAGAGTTACATGTGTAACTGCATAAGTATGTAATTATATACTTACGTAGTTATAAGAATTACATACTTACGCAGTTATACATGTAACTCTGTAAATATATACTTACGCAGTTACATATTTAGCTATGTAACTACTTCATATCTTGTTACACAGTTATAGGAAGAAATAATTACAAACTTACGATGTAAAAAACTATGTACTTACATACTTACAGAGTTACATGTGTATGTATAGTTACATGTGTATGTGTAGTTACATAGTATGTACATGTGTAATTACACACTTACATGTAGTTACAGAGTTACACATGTGATCTGTAACTACATACTTATGCAGTTGCAAGAATTACATACTTGCGCAGTTACAAGAATTAGAAATGTAACTCTGTAACTAGGTAAGCCCTAAGTAACCTTTTGAGATAATAGGGGGAGATAACGGGAGTTAACAGTAGAGACTTAACAATAAATTCTGCATAAAGCAAAGACTTGACGGCACGAAAAAATCTGACAGAGACCTAAAAATAATGTTAGATTTATGTCGGGAACCAATAATTAATTCTCCATAATATATTAAAGGTGTTGAACATGCATGTTTAATATGTATTTGGGCATTTTTAAATGAATGTGAAATGTACACAGGTAGTTAATAACTTTTTGTTGTACGGCTAATTAGGTCTTAAATTCAAATTTTCGACCCCACTCTTACCTATGATCCGAAACTAAAAACTCATGATATTCTCTAGGCCCACAATTTGAAAACCGGAAGGCTACAATTAACACCTTCCAAAATACATGAAATGACACTTGAGAAACCCTAAGTTGCATTCTAATTAATTTACCTTGATTGTGGAACAAAAACTGTTCTTAGGATAAAGCTATGCCTGTTTATGGAAGAAAAATTAAGGAGGACTTTAGTAGAGGAGCCACTTTCTTAATAATTTAGATCAGCTTTGCCTCGGACCAGAGAGAGTAGTACTCCATTATTAATTAGTTGAAACAAGACAAGATTAATGATTTCTCTCTAGTTGCAAGGTTGCCTTCGACAAGAAGAATCCTACCCCCAGTTCCAAAGTTAATGTCTCTTTCAAGTTTTTGGGGAATTTCCTAAGTCATTATCTGGAAGTGACATACATGACTGAAAGCTACTTGCAAAGAGAATAAAATGAGATCATGGGATGATCAGGAGGAAAACAGAGGAGGAGGACCAAGATAGAAAAGGAAAATGGGAATCACATTTTTCTTCCTTGTTCTCTTTGCAGGTGTTCCAATATTGGGCAGTAGCTTTTTGTAAATAAACCATTATTGCAAAATAAAATTACAGACTCCCCACTTTTGTACTTGGATTTTTTTGCATATATATTACTGAAAATATCCCACCTTTTTCCTGCATATTCCAATTTTTGCACATTTATATTGAAGTGATCTTTTATACTTAAAAAAAAGATAAGTGTGAAAACAAAGTACAAAATTAAGAGGTAAATCTACAAGTTTTAGCTTAACAATAAGTTTTATATATATAGTGGTCATTTCTAATATGATGGTGTATGACTGATAAAAATTTTATATATATTTTTTGTTACAATTATGATTTATATATGTATAAAATCCCTTCAAGATTTTTAACTGTCCAATAATTAATTAATTGATTGAAGCGTCTATCCAGGAAGGCCACCCCGTGGCTGTCCACCCTCACGAACATGATGATGCATGGCTTCAGCAAGTATATATATGCCCCCCCGCACCATCACTTCCTTCTCCATCTCCATCACCATTAACACAAACACAGAGAGGCCTGCACAGCGCCGCCATCGCCAACCTAGCTACCACCACCTTGCTAGCTCGCCTCGCCGCTAGCTGCAGAGTGATTACACGATGAAGCCTTCCCAGCAGCAGCAGCAGAAGAAGAAGCCCTTGTCGTTGTCCTCCTTGATCTCCTGCCCCGCGCCGTTCCGTTTCCCGGAGACGGAGTCGATGGTGCTGCCGGACCCCTCCGCCTTCTTCGCCAAGCCCCTCCTCTCCTCCCCTCTCCCCACCAACTCCTTCTTCCAGAACTTCGTCCTCAACGACGGCGACCGGCCGGAGTACATCCACCCCTACCTCCTCAAGTCCTCCGCCGCCTCCCTCGGCCTCTCCTTCCCCTCCCGCGTCGCCGACCCCCGCTCCATCTACCAGTCCTTCACCCCCGACCTCACCATCTCCTCCTCCGTCGGCGGCGACGACAGCAGCGACCACAAGGGCGCCAACAACGTTGGAGGCCGCCAGCGCCACCTCGTGTCCTCCTTCGATGACCTCAGCGTGACGCTGGACTTCCCTGGGGGGCTCCGCTTCCACCTCGTCCGCGGCAGTCCCTACGTCACCTGCTCGACGGTTGGCTGCCGCCGGGAAGCAACCAGCATCTCCTTCTCCGCCGGCCAGGACGTCATCTACTTCACCTCCACTGCCAACCACACCAAACACACCTTCCAACTCGCCAACGGCCGCACCTACCTCTGCTACTCCTCCGGACCCCTCCACCTCGCCCACTCCTCCCTCAACGACCTCGCCACCACCGTCGACTACGCCGGGGTCATCCGCCTGGCCTACCTCCCCGACCCGTCCTACGAGCAGATCCTCGACCATTACAGCGGATGCTACCCGCTGTCCGGGCAGGCCGAGCTCACCAGGCCCTTCTGCGTCAAGTACAAGTGGACGACGAGGGGGGCGGGGGAGCTCCTCATGCTCGCCCACCCCCTCCATCTGCGCCTGCTCGTCGAGGGGGACGCCGGCAGCGCCACCACCGTGCTGAGGAACTTCAAGTACCCCAGCATCGACGGGGAGCTGGTGGGAGTTGTGGGCAGGTCCTGGGTGCTCAGGGCCGACCCTGTCCCGGTCACATGGCACTCCATCCTGGGGCTGAGGGAAGAGAACTACGGCGAGATCATCTCGGCTCTGTACCGGGACGTCGACGCCCTGAAGCCCCTCTCCACCACCTCCACCTACTACTACGGCAAGGCGGTCGCTCGGGCCGCCCGGCTGGCCCTGATCGCCGAGGAGGTGCATTTCCCCACGGTGGTGCCGGCGGTGCAACTGTTCCTGGAGAACTCGCTGAAGCCGTGGCTGGATGGAACTTTCTTTGGGAACGCCTTCCTGCACGACCCCAGTTGGGGGGGCGTCGTCACCAAGCAGGGCGCAGTAGACGCCGACGCCGACTGCGGCTTCGGCATCTACAATGCCCACCACTATCACCTGGGCTACTTCCTCTACGCCATCGCCGTCCTCTCCAAGATCGACCCCGTCTGGGGGAGGAAGCACAAGTCCCAGGCCTACGCCCTCGCCGGTGACATCGTCAGCCTCTCCCGCGGTCCGCGCGCCCGCTACCCGCGCCTGCGGTGCTTCGACCTCTGGAAGCTGCACTCGTGGGAGGGGGGCCTGGCGGAGTTCGAAGACGGACGCAACCAGCAGGGCACCAGCGAGGCCGTGAACGCCTACTACTCGGCAGCGCTTCTGGGGCTGAGCCACGGCGATGCCAGCCTTGTGGCCACGGGGTCGACGCTGGCGGCGCTGGAGGTCCAGGCGGCGCAGACCTGGTGGCACGTCCGGGAAGGGGAGGACATGTACGAGGAGGACTTCGTCAAGGAGAACCGTCTGGTGGGGGTGCTCTGGGCCAACAAGCGGGACAGCGCCCTCTGGTTCGCCCCGCCCGAGTCCAAGGAGTGCCGCCTGGGCATCCACGTCCTTCCGCTGCTGCCCATCACCGAGGTGCTCTTCCGGGACGCCGGGTTCGTCAGGGAGCTGGTCAGGTGGGTGTCGCCGGCGCTGGAGAGAGAGGACGTGAAGGAAGGGTGGAAGGGGTTCGTCCACGCCATGGAGGCCGTCTACGATGGCCCCTCGGCCCTGGCCAAGGTCAGGGCCCTGGAGGGGTTCGACGACGGCAACTCACTCACCAACTTGCTGTGGTGGATCCACAGCAGGTCCGGCGCCATGGAAGCAAGGGAGGCGGCGGCGGGCGAGCAAGTGTTGGGGTTGACGTGGTGGAGGAGGATGCGCAGCTGCTGGCCAGGCCTGCGCCGCCGTGGGAAGTAAGGAACAGGCCATCCATGAGATAACAACCACCATTCCAACCCCGGGAAAGGGGGATATATATTATATTACTGTGTGGAAGAGGTGCCTCTGGAAGAGAAGAAATGAGGATATAAATAAAAATATAAAAGATATAGGTGTCACGGTACATATTGGAGGATTATCTGGGGGTGAAAGTTAATAAACAATAAATTAAGGCTCGAGGAGAAGATTGTGTTTTAATATATATATATATATATATATATATATATATATATATATATATATATATATTATTTTAGTTTTGTAATTTATGTTAATCGAATTAGTCTCGAGTGTCCTCCCCCAATGTTCTTTATGAATGATGGGGTACCAAAAGAGAGTGTCTTTGATAAGATGAGGTGATCGAGAATTTATGGTTCGTCGCGCTGATCATGTTAGAGATTATTAGACTCTCACAATTTGTGCTAATGAATAATATTATTTTTAATTTTTTGGGTATATTTTTTTGTGCAATTTTAAAATATATCGATGCGATACAATACGATGTATCTCCATGTCATATTGTATTAGGGCGAATTCGGCACCACCGAATCACGCAAAACGTTTAACTTTGACTGAGATAAATTGTGGCTAAACATAATTCTCTTTGAATTATTAGTAGGATCAATTCTAAAATTAATGATGTTGGCAACATTTCATACTAATAAAGTGTTTCATTTATTTTTTAATAAATCTTATTAAGTTAAAATATGGTTGAACACATCGGACAGAATCGATCCAATACAACTGAATCATACATACTAAAGTCCCAAGCATAGTCAGCTCAATAAAATATTTTTAATTTTGTTATTAGATAAATTAATCAGAAGTCTTCATCAGATATTTAATTTATTTTTAAATTTTTAACAAAATCATAATTTATTATAATAAATATTATTTGTTATTATAATATATGTGAAATTTTATTACAACAAAAATTTTCCTATTACAGTTAAAAACTCTTAATTAATTTATCTTTTTATTATTAAAATTTAAATACGAGGCAGAATGGATTAAATATAAAGAACCGGTATAATAAAGTTTCGTATCGAGAATCTGGTCCGGTTCACACCTTGCGTTAAAGTGAAGGATTTCTTTTTAGAAAATGGTTTAATAACATCATTTGATAACACATTAAAATAATATACTAATTAAAGGGCACCACAATCTCATCATTTATAAAATATTTTTTATTTTTTATTTTAATTACTGATGTGACATAATTTTAATAGCGATGTTATCAAATGGTGTTACAAAACTGTTTCTCTTTTTTTTTTTTTTTTTTGCTTTGGCTGAGATAATTGACATGGTGACCAATCAGACTCCTTGCAACTTGGCATTGTGATAACATGCCTTAGCGATGGACCTCAGGTGGATCTCAAAATTGATGTACATTCTTTTAAAAAATAATATAAATAAAAGGTATATATTGAATATCTGGAACAACCATCAATATGATATTTAAGGAGTGGTTTAATGATAATCTTCTATGCACATGAGATCAAGAGTTTAACTCTCAGCACAAAAAAATTTTAAGAAAAATTTTAAAAGTGATGTAAAGAGTTCAACTCTCATGGATTGAATGAAGTAATAAGTTAATATTTTAATATTTTTTTAAAAAAATACATCTATATAATAATTTGCTTAATATTTTACTACATGTCGCGTGAACTATCATCTTAATTTTAATATATCTATGTAATAATTTTTTTTATAAAATTTGAGAAATACTAAACTCTTATTTGGTTGAGAACTGTGTTAGATATAAGATCGAGAGACCTCACAACTTTAGTAAGCATAAATTTAAACCGTTTTTTTTTTATTTTTTTTATGACAAGAGCCTTAAACCGTATCATATTTAGGACTGTCGATCTGGTAAAATATTTTTTATTATAATTTAAATAGAAATTAGAACAAATCGTTTCGAACCAGACCTGTGTGCTTCCTTTCACATCGCGCTCCGAAAAGTCCGATTTGGTTCACCAGTCCCACTCACTAGGCCACTATACATACTTCTGCTCCTCCTCCTCCGCTGCCTTGCGACTGATCAGTTCCTTCTCCCAGCGTTGCTGCTGCTCCATCGTGCTGCCGGTGGGAATCTGCAGGATCAGGATGGCTGCCATGGCCGCCGACGCCATTGGTTCAGAGCCTCCTGCTCCCGCGGCAGGCACGCTTCCCCACGCCGCCATCTTCCCCTTTATGTCCAAGGGCCACACCATCCCGCTTCTCCACCTCGCCCGCCTACTCCACCGCCGTCGCCTCGCAACCTTCACCTTCTTCACCACCCCTCTCAACGCCCCCTTCATCCGCGCCTCCCTCGACGACCTCCTCCCCCTGCCTGCTGTCGTGGAGCTCCCCTTCCCCCGCGACGCCCCGGGCCTCTCCCCCGGGGTGGAGAGCACCGACCAGCTCCCATCTATGTCCGACTTCAACGCCTTCTGCCGCGCCACCGAGCGCCTCAGGGAGCCCTTCGAGCGGGCCCTCGCGGCTCTCCAACCCCCCGCCGCCTTCCTCGTCTCCGACTCCTTCCACTTTTGCACGGCTGATTCCGCCGCGGCGTTCGGAATCCCGAGGCTCGTCTTCGACGGGATGGGCTGGTTCGCACGGACCGTCAGCTCGCTCGTGGGCATCGGCAGGCCTCACGCCGGCCTCAACTCCGATGTCCAGCCGTTTCAGGTGCCGGGCTTCCCCCAAATCTGGATAACCAAGGCCGATTTCCCCCCGCCGCTGGACGACCCCGACTCCCGCAGCCCGGAGAAGGATTTCATACTCGAGGTGATCGAGGCCACTGCGAAGAGCCGCGGGATCATCGGGAACAGCTTCCACGACATGGAGGCCGCCTTCTCCGAGCACTGGAACCGACACTTCCCCACCAAGGGCTGGAGCGTCGGCCCCCTCTGCCTGGCTGCCCTGGCGCCGGAGGCCCCGTCCCTCCCCGCCAAGTACGCGGAGTGGCTCGACGCCCGGTTGGCGGCGGGGAGGCCCGTCCTGTACGTCTCCTTCGGGACCCAGGCGGAGATCTCGCCGCAGCAGCTGCAGGAGCTCGCGGCGGCGCTTGAGAACTCAGGGCTGGACTTTTTCTGGGTGGTGCGCCCCAAGGATGGGGCCGCCGCCGGAGCGCAGTTCGAGGAAAGGGTGGCGGGGAAGGGGCTGGTGACGAGGGAGTGGATTCCGCAGGTGGGGGCTCTGTGCCACGGCGCCGTGAGGGGGTTCCTGAGCCATTGCGGCTGGAACTCCGTCCTGGAGAGCGTCTGCGCCGGGGTGCCCATCCTGGCGTGGCCCATAATGGCGGATCAGCACCTCAATGCGAAGCTGGTGGTGGAGGAGCTGGGCCTCGGTCTCCGGCTGCAGTCGGCGGACGGGAGACGTGGCGGGCTGGTGACGAGGGAGCGCATAGAGGAGTGGGCGAGGGAACTGCTGTTGGGACCGAAAGGGATGGAGGCGGCGACGAAGATAGCGGAGCTAAGTGTCGCCGCCCGCAGGGCCATGGAGCAGGGTGGGTCGTCGTGGTGCTCTCTGGAGGAGATGGTGAAGGAGGTCTGCGGGGAGAAGGAGCTACGGCGGCCGGCAAACGGCCCCAGTCAGGTGCCAGCGGCGGCCATAGCTGGCTAATCTGTTACGGCTCTCGTGTGGTTGAAGTGGTTTAGCCTTTAGCGACGGAAAACTACGTGTCGTCTCTAGGTGGTTCTCTCCCTCTTACATTGATGAGGGTTTGCCAACGAACCAATGTATTTGATAAATAACTCGAAATTCGATTCGAGATAAAAATTCGACTCCTCAAATAATTTATTAGATGAATCAGTTGAGTTTGAATAAAAATATAAATTTGATTAATAAATGAGTCGAATTTGAACATAAATATGCTCGACTTAGGCATCGTTTGGGAACCAATGGAAGACTTTTCTCTTTTTCAAAATCTGCTTTTGGGGCAAAAGTTAACCAACATCAATTTTTGGGGCACAAAAGTCTAGACTTCATCATTTCACATGTTCTCTCTATCTCTCTCCTCTCCTCTCAAAATCCTAAAGCCACAATCTAAAAGTACATTTTTTCACTTGGGAGTTAGAGCGAGGAAAAGTAGCTTTCCAATGATTAAATCATTAGAATCACTCCCTCCACATTGTTCCCAAACGTTGCCTTAGAATACGTTCGCGAATAATTCGTTAAGATAATCAATAATATGTTTGTTAAAATATTTGATTAATTATTTGTTAATATATTTAAATTATATTAATTTTTATTATAAATATTAAAATATTAATATTTATTTATTTTAAAAAAATCTGTTAAGATATGAAATATTTATGAGTATTAAAATGTAAAATATTAAATATGAGGGTGTAAATACACAAATTATGAAAGAAAAAGTTGTAAACGAATTAATACAGTCGACAAGCAATTCGAATTCGACTCGGATGTTACTTGAATTCGGCTCGTTTAATAAAGTAAACGAGTCAAGTTCAAACAAAAATTTAAGTTTGTTTCATAAACGAGTCGAGTATGAGTAAATGTTTACTCGCCTCGTTTAAGCTCGTGAACAAGTTCGTTTAATTTTTTAATTATAAAATTATAAATATAGTTGTTAAATATTTTAAACATTATACTAAAATAATTAAACAAGTAATTTATGAAGGATCTTAGGGTATGACATTGAAATAAGATAAATTTAGGTCTTATAAATAATTAATTTTTTGCTTGTAAATTGAATTGGACTTATATATATATATACATAATATTGATATATATATATATATATATATATATATAACTCACAAATTCAATTAGATTCGTTAAAATACTCGTTAAGGGCTCGAACTCGTGGGTATTTAAACGAACCAAACTTAAATAACTATTTTTAATATTCGATAAAACTCGAGTTCGACTTGATCTCGATTAAAAATTAACGAATAAAATATGAGCAACATAATATTCGACTTGACTCAACTCATTTACACCCTTCACTTACACTGAAAAATGATGCTCTTACTGTTGTCAATGCAGTGAAAAGTGTAGGGTCTATCCCTTGGCAAGTGCTATCTATTATCCAAGACTGCAAGTTGTTGTTAAGGAAATACTAGTGCAACTGTTAATTTTGTTCCGGGTAAGTCTTGTTGCAAACCGCCAGCATGGCGGTTTGCAACAAGAGAAATGCTTTAAACACGTTCGCCCGGTTGTTCGAGCGGACGTGGAAGCGCCGCGGGCCGACTTGATTGGTCGGCCGCGCGGGTCCCACACGCCGAGCTCACGTGGGACCCGCGCAGCCGACCAATCAAGTCGACGTGCGGTGCTTCCACGTCCGCCCGATTACTCGGGCGGATGTGCACCTAATATTTCTCTTGCAACAAACTCAAGTCATTGGGAGTGCCCACCCCCAATGAGATGGTGGTGTGCACCTGTTAATTTTGTTCCTAGATGACGTAACACTTCAGCTCATACAGTAGCTGAACTTGGCGTAGGGACGCTAGCTGGAGTGTTGGACTGTTGGAGTCCTCTGGATTGCCGCCTCCTATTTCTAAAGATATACTTTTAGACCTCTTATTTTGATGATATTTATGGTTGGAGCCTCGCTCCTTTTTTGACCCCCAAAAAAAAAAAAGCTAATTAGGTGATTAGAAAGAATTGGATTTATTTTAATACATAAGTTTATTTGTAAAAGGTACAGTCACATGCATTGACATCGAATAATTAAGATGGAAGCATATTAAAATTGCAAAGAAACACAAAGGAGATTGTGATCCGAGCAAGATTTATGGCACTTACAAAAGTATGGTTATTATATTTATTACATTTCCCTCTCCTCAACCAGTTTATCTATATAAAAAAAAAATTGCTAGACAAGATAGATAGCAGTAAGTGGCAACATCGGGGGTGGTCTACGATGATACACGACGGATGATGACAAGTGTTGATAGATAACAACAAATAGTGGCGGGCGGCCACTCTTAATCGGAATTTACTATTTTGAGCACAAAGATATTATTTATGTGTCAAAAGTAATTATTAAAAGTTCGGTCATTATTTTTAAATTTTAAAAAATATTTGTTAACCTAATGATAATATTTATGAGTTTAAATTTATTATCGTAAAAGTCTATTCAAAGATTTTTTATAGTCTAAAGTTTATATTTATGAGGTTAAGTTATTATTAAAAACTCAATAAATATTTTTGAATCTTAATGAAAATATTTTAAAGTCTAAAATTTATATTTTTGATTCTAAGTTATTATTAAAAGTCTACTTAATAATTTTAAATTTTAAAGATAATATTTTAATATTTAAAATTTTAAACCTAAATTTTTTATTTTTTAAATCTACTGCAACTTGTCACTAATCTATCACCACTACATAGTGTCATTTATTGACATCAATCGTCATTTGTTGCCAATCACTGGCATTCACTGTCAACGACCGTTGATCACCGCCACTCATACGTAATCGTCAACCATAAATCGTGGCGCTATGTAAACGGCCATATCAATACACAAATATATATAATCTATTTAACGAGTAGAAAATATTTTTTTATACTGTGAGTTTATAAATCATTTCCCATTTGAGTTTTGATTTTGATGGGGGTGGTTCTAGAGTTTGGTCATTCGAAATCGGGTCAAATTAGTTTGAACCAGTGAACTGAAAAAGATTGACTACAACCAGCCTCAATCCGATTTGACCTGTATGTTTTTTAATATTAATCCACAAAAACTTGGCCCATTCCATCTTCTTACTTGCGGTGGAGTTTGGTTCGTGACAACATATTTTTATTTGGATCAAATTAGGGTCGAACATTAATATTTGATCCAATTCGCTATGAAATCTGAATCGGCCCCCCTTGGACTGACCCAAAATATAGCTTTATCTGGCTCAGCTTAGACAAGCCCATGTAGCGCACGAGAGGAGGAGATAAAAGATTTTTAAAGAGGAACTCAATCTTATAACAGAGTCCACATATTTCTTATATTTAAATTTATCTATATCTACAATCTTAAGTGAAGGCGGAGAATATATGTCGATACCAAACATAGTCTTTCAAATTATTCTTCTCCTACTCTAATCTCATTCTCATACAATTTTTTTTCTTTGTTGACTTGATTATTTAAGAGTCGTCTTCGATACATATATCTCCAAAACCAACTATTTTACTGGTTACGGGAGCAATCGAGAGCAAATTAGGTGTTAAACGTCACCGTTTGGAAATCCCCTATGGAGATTTCACTTTTTGAAAATCCCAAATCTCTTTAAAAACTCCCTTACACCAGTTTTTGAAGCCCAAAATCTAAGACACCATCATTACACTTTTTCTCTCTCTCTCTCTCTCCTCTCTCTCAAAATCTACTTTTACACAATCTAAAAATTATTTTACTTGTTTGATAACTAGAGGGAGAAAAAATAGATTTTCAATCATTAAATGATTGAAATCTACACTTCAAAAGCTCTCCCAAACGGTAAGACTCGGGTTTTCGTAATCATCTCCACCAAGATCTAAGAGTTAGATTAGGCCGACCATATCATAATCTATTCACATCGATCCAACTAATCTATTAATTCCACCTCTAAATAAATGGCACCGTCTATGAGAGAGGTTTGCCTCAATCGACATTGGTTGGCCTTCACCCGAGTTAATGGGTTGTGACACAAAAGATAGGAGCCCCGGAATAGGCCACAGGTTCTTGAGAAGATACACATATTAATGGGGGAAAAAATAGATATTATTTCTTGCAGTCATAAAAAAAAATGTTATCACAACATTTGCCTTTTCTAGAATGTTGTTTATTTGTTATAAAAATGAACAAACTCCATTCTTAGAATAAGTCGTTCTATCTTTTCTGATTTTGCAATTGGGAGTCCTTTATTTGGACCGCAGCAAAAATAAAAGAAGGAATTTTGCTAGTTTGTTGAAATTTTCAACTCATTTCTAGCTACTCCATTTCTGAAGGGCATATGAGCACATCCATGATAATTTTAAAATTAAAAGTGACAAATAACATATTAAAAATGACAAATAATTTTAACATGTAAGAGTTATTTGTCTGCTTTAATTAGCTATTTGTCCCAATTATTTGTCACAAGATAAAATAAAATCAAAATAATAACATCTCTAAGAAATTTCTTCGCATTATCTTCGAGTAGAACGATGGAAGAGAACTGCGGAGCAAAACGATCTTTTTTTGAATGGGCCCCCAGTAGCTACACCTTCTTCATCTTGGGCCTTCACCCATGAGCTAATCTAATCTGCCCTAGAGACCTCTTACAGCCCCTTTATAAAGGGATAACCCTAAGGCCCACCACTTTGGGCCCAAGTCACTCTAAAGCCCATGGGCTACATTCCAACTTAAAGACTCAAATAAAAAAATTGCATAAGAAAACCATAAAAGGACTCTAAATAAACTTAACTACTAAGGGGCCCAAGTAAACTTTTGACACATGCCTGGCCCAAGAGACACCTCAAACTCAAACAACAAGCCAGTGGGCCCAAATAAGGCCCAATTATCCCCCCCGCGTCACATTCCTTTCGCAAACGAGATCAAATCCTTGAGCATGGGCCTCGAATGGGCTTCTCCAACAATGACAAGGCCTGTGCACCATCATTTAGTTCTGACTTTATATGCTTGGGCTACCAAATTTCCATCCACTTTTAAACAGCAATACCGACGTCCAAATGGTGCCATGAGACCCTTTGTTGGGCCTAACTATATATAAAGAGAGAAAAATTTATTGTACTTACAGTTCTTACTTTTTCATTAACCAATATATTAAGGACCCATTTAACGAGAAATAAGAAATGTAAGCACAAGTACAAATCTCAAGTGCCTTAAAATTTTCTCATATGTATGGTCTATTGATAGGGTGGGGCACCGGGTATACCCTACTACTAGAGCTGCAAACGGGTCGGGTTCGGAACCGAAAACATAGAATCCGATTCCGATTCCGATAACTGAAATATGGTTCCGATTCCGATAAAATCGGAATGGTTAATTCCGATTCCGTTCCGATTCCGATAATATTATCGGAACCGAAATTCCGATAAGCTAAGGTGTTTATCATAAATTTACCTTTTGAGTTTATGATAATTTATCGGAATAACCGATACCGATTCCGATTATTTTTCAATTCCGATTTTGATTCCGATAGTTTATCGAAATATCCGATACCGATTCCGATAAATTATCGATATCATTTTTCGATTCCGAAACCGATAATTTTTATCGAAATCAGATCGAAATATCAGAATATCAGATTCTGTTTACACCCCTACCTACTACTAATTAACCCACAGCTGTTATTATCCCTCCCTAGAAAGGCACCGGATGTGGACAAGTTGAGATTCCCATTAGTGTTGCGTTTCCATAAACCACCCTTTTAGATAAGGGAGGGAGGGGGCGGGTGGGGGGGTGGGTGTGAGGGGGAAATCACATCTCATCCTTTGAATGCTTCTCCTCTACCACTTTCCACAAAGCTTTTGCCCAAGAACCACATGCTTAGCTCAAAATAATAATAACAACGATGGATGGATGGATGGATGGATGATGCTTACATTAGTTGACATGGTGAAGGTAACGAGAAACGTCTGCTGAACATTATTTGCAAACACCTAAAATGTTTGATCCCGTCAGACACCAGAAGGTGGACTTCATTGTCTAATTCAAGGGGCGGAAGCGACTATTAAGGTGGTATTTCATAATATTTTTTATTTAAAATATTTAAAATTTAATTTATTTTTTAAAATTAAAATTTTAAATTTAAATATATTAAAATTTAATAAAAAAATTGTTTGATAACTAACTTAAATAATATCTGAAGAGAATGTGATACATCTTTGGAGGTGACATTTGATTGCGACAAGAGACAATAGTCAATGATTGACGTTCTGACTGATGATGGATGATTGGTGACCAACGGTATCGATCGACAATCAATAGCTAATGCTATCCGCGGCTAACATCATTGGCATTAGATAGTTGGCAGTAGGTGATTGACGACAGTGATCGACACTTGACGCACAATGAGAAGTGACAAACAATCTGTGGTCGATGATCGGCGATCGATGGTCGCCATTGACCATCGGCACCTAGTGGTTGCACCGATGATCGACGACGGAGAACAATGCTAATGGTTGGTGGAAGCTGGCACCCAACGTCCGACGACAGTGGTGATAGTCGGCGATCGATAATAGCTAGCATCGGGGGTCAATGTCACTCGAATGTCGAGAGCCGAGCACTAGGCAGATCGATATCAACGACGGGCGTCCGACACCATATATCTAGCGACCAACACACCAACACCCAACTATCGATATCTGACATCCGATGAGTAATGCTCGACACCAAATGGCAGATGGCTATACCCGACGCCTACGATCGACATTAAACGCGTGATGCCAGACAGCCAATAAAATTTGCCACACGATCACATGTCTAGAAAAAAAAAGTGACATATTCATCACTTTTTTTTAAGAAAAAAATTAAGATAATAGATATATTTATCAAACAATCCCAAAAATATAATGTCAGCTTCAAATATTAAGATATTGATCGAGGGTTATCAAACACACTTTATATGAATATTTTTTTAGTCCAAATTTTATTATTATCAAATATTACATTTATATTTAAATTCAAAAAACCAATATCTTTCCTAATAACCGAACTTGAGTGTACAAGGTCATCGTTCTGTGAGTCAGGATCAGCTTTATGTACGATAACGTCTTATTAAATTATTTTTACTTTAAAATATGTATTCGTTTATACATATTAAAAAGTTGATAAATAGAAGAAAAGAAGAAAGAGAGTGGATAAGGGGAAGGAAGGATAAGGATGAGATGGAACCTGACTCACACCCCCGCCCCCCCGCCGGCGGGCCCCACCACCACCATCATGTGCCAGGCGTTTCGCCGGTTTTGGGGGCACTGCGCCTCTTCTTTTCACATTTATTATTCGCACCCCTTTCACGTGCCGCGCAGCGAAGCAGACGCGGGGACGCGGCGACGAGCTAGCGACCTCTCTCCCCCCTTCCCCTTTCCCGACCAGATTAGGGGAGAGAGGGAAAAATAAAATAAAAAGGAAGACATATTAATTAATTATTAATTTATATTGTGAACAAATTAATAAACAAATCTTCTTGAGATAATTCGGAAAAGAACAACCCGCATAAGTTTCTATCCGGAAAAAAGAATGAGAAAGGAATAAATAGACGTGTCCTTCGCTGCTGACGTCTTATGGGCCCCGCCCCCCACCGGCCAATGGGAGAGGCCAATTCAGCCGCTGTGACGTCAGAGAGGGCGCTGTGGGGCCCACCACCACCCCCGCCGTCGTCATCTGCCAAAAGGGCCGTGGGACCATGTTTCCGCTTCTATCGGACCGTATCCACCACCCCCTCTTTTTTTATATTTTTCTTATTAAAACTATTTTCACGAGAATTATTGTCACGTAAAAACTTAAAAAAGATACACATATAAAATATTGTTAAATATGGCATTCTTAAATGAAAAACGTTTGTAGATATGCTATTACGGAAGTTAACTTCGATTCGAAGGAAAATGAAAATTCCTCCAATTTGTTTTTTAATTTTTGTAGTTTAATATTTTTTTAACAAAATACTAGTATTACATTTTTTAAGATTTTGAGAATAAGAATAAGTACTAGAGCGGTTAAATCTAAGCGTAAATAAGAGATGTATTTTTTCATAAATTAATCAAACCTATAACTAAATAGTAACACCGCGTCATCGTATTGACATAACTACAACGTTTATTTATTTATGAGTTATGTATTTGAAAACATTTTAATAATAATTTACCATTTTATGTGTCACAATATTTTTTTTGAAAAAATTTTGTTTATCTTCATAGAAAATAAAATATGTGATTTGAAAAAAAAAATTGATTTCTATCAAGATAACAGTGGATCGAAATTTTTTTTATTGATCAATCAATTTTTATCAAAATAACATCTAAATTCTATAATTTATTTGATCTTTAAAACACAAATAAAAATTAATCAGTCAATTAAATATTTTCGATCAATTAAATCGTCTTATATCATATTACAAAAAATTTAATACTATCGATTCACGTAATATGATCTAGGGTAATTGGGGGTCCTTGTCAGAGCCTGGTACTTATTTCCTCGTCCCTGTCAGAATACCGGTTGATGTAAAGTCCCTGCTTTTCTCCAGGTTTAATTTCCAGTCCCTGCTTTTCAGATGTCACCATTTACGGCCCTCCACACACGATTTCCGTCTCCTTGGCCTCCGTCTCTTTTTCCCATTCCCGTCTTACCCTTCCCTCCTTTTTTCCATCGCCTGTTCCCCAAACGACGCTGACGCTTCGGTGGCCCGTGAACTCTGACCCATGCGAAGTTACTCTTACATACCCTGCCAAGAACTGATACAGCAACCATTGACAGCACTTACAAACCGCCTTTCGAAGGCCCGTGAACCGTTCTTCACACTATAAAAGGAACCCTGGGTCATTCCTATCCTTCATCACAAGCTTCCCTCGCTCTTCTTCTTCCTATCTTTCTTGCTCGTCTTCTTCATCTTTATTTGCAGATGTCTTCATCTAACCGTGCTCCCCGGAGGGATGGCAAGGCACCTGCCTCACCGGTGCCACCGTCGCCCCCGGCTCCCCCGGCTCTACCTTTCCCGGAGACGTACAGCCCCGACTACTGGAACGGATTTTACGTTGGGTGGACGATGGCTTTACAGAAAGCCTCTCGGCTGTACCACCACAAGGGCCTCACCAACATCCTCCCTGACATTGGCCCTAGGGTAGAACACATATCTTCCTCACCTTCCCCTCGTCCCTCCCCGGCCCGCTCCTATTCCTCCCCTCCCTCGTCCACCGAGTAATCGGGTTAGGGTGTTTAGAATGTCTCCCTCCCCGACCAGTTCCTCCCCTCCCCTCCCATCCCTTCCTACACCTCACCTCCCCTCCCCTCCCTCCCTTCTCTGCAATCCTTCTTATTCCTCCCCTCCCCTCCTATCTCTGCTGTCCTTATTTGTCCCCTCCCCTCCGTTTCATTCCAGTGTCCATGCTATTGGGTTACGGAGTTAAGATTGTAACAGTGCTTGTTTATGGAATATAAATATTTTCCTTATATGCAGTCTTCTGTGGGCTTGTATGTGCTATCTATGATGCGTGTACTGTAATACTAACAGGTTCCTCCGAAGCGGTCAAGCTGTACTGCTGGAACTGTAACCCCATAGCATGGACACTGTAATGAAAAAGGGCACATACTGTAACACGGGAAACAGGTAATGTAATAAATAGTTGTAGCTTTAGTTCTCGAACTGTAACCTCCTATCATGCAAACTATAAAACATAAAGGTTACGACTGTAACAGCATTCCAACTGTAACCTCATAGCATGCATACTATAATGACAATAGCTAAGTACTGTAAAAGATTTCAACTGATACTGTAATAATGTGTTCTGGAAATGTAACCTCCTATTATGTATACTATAAAAGAATAGGTAAAGACTGTAAGAGGATTCTACACACATTGTAATGAGGTAGGCGTAGCTGGGCGCTCAAGCTGTAAGACAGTACTTCAACTGTAACCTAGTATCATTTATACAGTAACAGGAATAGTAAAGACTGTAACAGGATTCTACACACACTGTAATGAGGTAGGCGTAGCTGGGCGCTCAAGCTGTAAGACAGTACTTCTTCAACTGTAACGTAGTATCATTTATACTGTAACAGGAATAGGTAAAGACTGTAACAGGATTCTACACACACTGTAATGAGGTAGGCGTAGCTGGGCGCTCAAGCTGTAAGACAGTACTTCTTCAACTGTAACGTAGTATCATTTATACTGTAACAGGAATAGGTAAAGACTGTAACAGGATTCTACACACACTGTAATGAGGTAGGCGTAGCTGGGCGCTCAAGCTGTAAGACAGTACTTCTTCAACTGTAACGTAGTATCATTTATACTGTAACAGGAATAGGTAAAGACTGTAACAGGATTCTACACACACTGTAATGAGGTAGGCGTAGCTGGGCGCTCAAGCTGTAAGACAGTACTTCTTCAACTGTAACGTAGTATCATTTATACTGTAACAAGAATAGGTAAAGACCATACAACAAGTATCATTACAATGGTTAGGAGTTAGTACGTGCGGCAGTTCTCCTTCAGTTGTAGACGCTATGAACGCCCTTCTCCATTGAAGTACGCTTTGATGAAGTGGAGGGCGATTTTTGCTCGCACAATAGGCATGTCATTCTGACTGAAGGGCAAATCTTGAATGTCCGTACGTGCTAGACATTCCATGTATTTGCAAGTAAAAATTCCGCAGTCGTCTCCCGATCCTTGTTGTGGGCATGGGTCGGGGTAGCGTAGCGGCCATGTAGCTGCATCTATCTGCTTGCCCTTCAGGTATCTTATCAGTTCCTCCACCTGCATAAGAGAATGAACAAAAGAGTTCGAGCAACTTAACGTAGATTTCATGTTACTGTTACGTCTGTAACACAAGTGCTCGCGCTCTGTAATGAATGTAAGCATCGTATGGAACACTGGTCACTTACATATTGTGGAATGTCAGCACGATGTTTGTTTCGTAATGAGTCGTACACGTGGAACTCTTTTTCCTTCATGCGGATGACCAGAAGAGCCCAATGGTTCGTTCCAACGTGCATGGGGGAGAAGATGACGTCGAATTCATTTGGGGCGCGGTCCAATCTCTTGAAAGCGTTTTCGAAATGTTCTTCCTTGCTCTTATCGTCTCTGCAAGATTGGACATAACCCTTTAAAGCGGCATGCAGATATCCAAAATTCCAAAAAATGTCCGGGTTCTCTTCACGGGGGCGAAACAAGTAAGCGTTGACGTAGCAGTCAATTACGACCGATTCGCTCTCCCTCGCGAACAATAGCTCCCGGATGTCATGAAACGAGAGGAAATTGTCGTATCCCTCCACAGGGCCGTTGAACATGAAATTTCTACAGGTAAGAATTAAGACTGTCATCAGTAATTGGCGAAACTGTAAACATGGTGGACATATAGTGTAAACATGGTAGACATATATTGTAAACATGGTAGACATATACTGTAAACATGGTAGATATATAATGTAAACATCTTTGGTCGAAACTGTAAACATGGTAGACATATAATGTAACACGTACTCATTAATGAAGCACTCATTGAAAAATCGTTCAATCAATGACTTTTCGGCCACTCCTAATGCGTCCCGGGCGACGTAATCACGTCTCTCCTCTTTCTTGCCCGTTGGAAGTGTGTCTGCACTCTCTTGAGACTAACAAGGATCGGTTCGCAAGTGGACACATTCACTTTCGTGGCTTTGTGGTGCCGAAAATCGTCTGGCTGCGATAGAGTAAGTAAAAAAGGAATGTTCTGTAAAAATATTATAATGTAATTGTAACGGACTCGGAACAAACTGTTATGTCTCATGAAGGGTTCTGTAACCGAATGCTCAGCTTATGTAAATTCTGTAAGGGGAAACCATACCGTAAAGATATCTGGTTGTCGTCTTATCCTCGTCCCAGCTGTAACACGTCGGGACAATGATGATGGGGATATCTGACGCCGCTTCCTTTTATTTCCTTCTTCTTCCCCCTCCTTCTGCTTCCTGTCCGCCTCCTTCTTCGTCTGCTCCTCCTCCTCCCTCTTCCTCTCCGCCTCCTTCTTCCTCTGCTCCTCCTCCTCCCGCCTCCTCTCCGCCTCCTTCTTCCTCTGCTCCTCCTCCTCCCGCCTCCTCTCCGCCTCCTTCTTCCTCTGCTCCTCCTCCTTCTGCTTCCTCTCCGCCTCCTTCTTCCTCTGCTCCTCCTCCTCCCGCCTCCTCTCCGCCTCCTTCTTCCTCTGCTCCTCCTCCTCCCGCCTCCTCTCCGCCTCCTTCTTCCTCTGCTCCTCCTCCTTCTGCTTCCTCTCCGCCTCCTTCTTCCTCTGCTCCTCCTCCTGCCTCTTCCTCTCCGCCTCCTTCTTCCTCTGCTCCTCCTCCTCCCGCCTCCTCTCCGCCTCCTTCTTCCTCTGCTCCTCCTCCTCCCGCCTCCTCTCCGCCTCCTTCTTCCTCTTCCTCTGCTCCTCCTCCTCCCGCCTCCTCTCCGCCTCCTTCTTCCTCTGCTCCTCCTCCTCCCGCCTCCTCTCCGCCTCCTCCTCCTCCTCCCGCCTCCTCTCCGCCTCCTCCTCCTCCTCCTTCTTCCTGTCCGCCTCCTTCTTCCTCTGCTCCTCCTCCTCCCTCTTCCTCTCCGCCTCCTCCTCCGCCTCCACCTTCTCCTCCTTCTTCCTCTTCCTCTGGTCCTCCTCCTCCTCCTTTCGCCCCCTCTTTTTCCCCTCCTTCAACTCGGGAATGTGCAACTCCTTAAATGACCGCCGCGACCTTGTCTGCACGGATCTCCTTCCTGTAACTGAGAACACGAAAGTCTGTTAATGTCTATGAAAGAGAGCTGTAAACATAGAGAACACTTATGTAACTTCGTATATGAAAGACTGTAACAGACAAGGAATGAAACTGTAAAGGTAGAGTACAATCGTATTACTAAGTATTGGAATGACTGTAAGAGAGTAGGACTCTAACTGTAAATGAGGAAAGCATCTTCTGTAACTAAGCAAATGAAACAATGTAAGGACACAAAACGTTTACCTGGACGTTGGTAACTCTTCTTTGCCACGGCATGTGATCGTACTGAAGCTGTTGGGAGCTCCAATGGCGGTAGGGCTAAAATTGCACATTCTGTCTCTGGGGGGGGATGTTGCCACCGAGGCTGCCGCTGAAATTGTTCCTCCAGTCTATGTAGCCTTCCATCCATTGACTGGAGGATATTGTTCTGCCGGTGTAATTGGTCATTCTGCCGCTTTAACTGGTCATTCTGCCGAAGTAACTGGTCATTCTGCCGCTGTAACTGGCTAAGAATGCCATGCAGAGAGTTATCTGATGGAGGGGTTCGGGAAGTGGTTGACGTGGATGCCGTCAATCGTCGCGAAGCTCTAGGTGGCTCCTCATTTTCATTATACTCCAAATACACCTGAATTAACACAGGTACAGGTACAGGTATAAGTCATATACCAAGATAACACAGTTCCAGGGGTAAGTGACACTTACATCAGATCGTCGCAACCCCCGTAGTAGGGCGGATAACTCCGGTCCCTTATTCCGGCAATCCCAACGGAAAAATGGGGGATTCCTTTCCGGATGATCTGGTTTCCATTTGTATTGGTGCATCAAAAACCATGCCTACATCATTATGAAATAGATAATGCGTATGAGAAGTGTATCGTAAACGTATGTAACAGATACATATGTCTTCTGTAAATGTATGTAACAGATACTGTAATAGGTTCATATGTCATCTGTAATATAGACCGTCTTGAACTGTAACAGAGGACATATGAAAACGTATGTAACATATACATATGTCTTCTGTAAATGTACTCTATGAGTCTTCTGGAATAGACACATTCAGGAACTGTAACAGAGTGTACCGTAACAGTATACTCACACCGAGAGCGGGAACACAACCGGTTAGGAAGATGTTTTTGCAGGAACCAGCTGCTGTTTTGAATGCCATCACCCCCGACATCAGGTACTCGTGGATTGCGGCAGCCCAATTGGCGTTGTTCATGTCATGGAGGTCGTCCAGGTATGGCAGAATGGACAGCGACCCCGACATCCCACTTGTGGGGAAGAAGAAACAGGAACAAAGAAGCGCAACCCAAAGCTTCACGGAAATCTCAACAGCAAGCTGACCCTCCTGTGGAACGTACTCCTTAAGTTTCAAATGGACATTGTGCCTGTCCATCGTTCTTTTGGTTCCAAGGATCCGGCGCAAACTGGCTTTTGTCCCATCCGTGTTCAGGTCGATAGGGGAACCAACGTTTGGTATACCCATAACTTTGGCTATGTCTGAAGGGCGAAAAGTCATGCTGCATGAGCCAATCTTAAAACGCTCTCCATCGAAACGTGTCATAAGATCGACAATGAGTGAAATTGGGTAGGTCACCATTTCGCATTTGATATACGCGCGAAATGGTGAATTCCTCATCAACTTCAGATGCGCGCTCCTAAATTGCAAATCGGCCATAACGGAACGGTAGAACAGAAGCGAGCATCGCGTATTATATTCATTCTTTTCTGCAAAGAAAAGATCGCATCTTAAAAATGAAAACATTCATTCGACAAACATCCGTATTAGGGTAAGAAGAAACTACTTTTTCGTACGACTTGGAGTGTGGGTTCTTCCACGAACGCTTCTTGCACCGCATCCGCCGCAATGCTCTGAATGTCAGCGCTCGTAGGAGATCGACGGCTTGCCATCGTTAGAGGGGAGAGACGGATTGCTTCGTCTGGAGATGTAACTGAAGGATGGGAAACTGTAACAGAGAAGAGGTCTGGTGGAGGAATGGCGGTGTAGGAGAAGGGAAGGAGAAAAGTCATGATATATGAAGTCGGTGTACCCGACGGGTGGACACTGGACTCAACAAGATGGCGGTGCACTGCAATGATGACCATCGGGCGGCTGAAAATACTCGGTACGACAGACGACGGGACGTCAAGGAAATCACAGCCCTTCGTATAGAGCTTTCCCGCCATGTTAGGTAGCCACATACGCACTCCCGCCAATTTGACCCCCAGTCCAAGCCACTCATACACGAAACGTCTTCCACGAACCGTTCGTCTTCCTCTGCCACCCAATGGAGCAGCTCCCTGCAAGATGTTCATTTGGAGATCAAAGTTTCGTTCTTTTCATAGGGAGGGACACGGATTTGGCGTCCATTCATAGCAGGGTTTCCCAAAGGTTGGGTGTAGACATGCAGGAGAACATGCTGAAGTATCGTCTTCCCATGGATACCGACGTTGAACAGGTGTTGCTTGACGATGGGGATGTCCTAGCTATGTTTGATCTTCACAAGTGTCAGGGAAAATCATTGATAAATCTACAAATTCATCAGGTGGAAACTCGTTGCCTTAGTACGCATGCTAGTCGTCATTCAGATGGAACGCAACCACTTGACAGGTACGTGGTCCATGTATTCTTCACCACCCTTCATGTTATCCCATGCATTCTTAACAAGCCTTCGTCTTAAGAATGTATGTATGTACATTATTTGCAGAAGTACTTCAAACACGCATGGCGGTTCTTTGGTAACCCCAGAACCCCTCCAATTACCAGGAAGCAGTTTCGAGTTGTATGTGCGAGGAGAAGGAGCGGAAGGTGTAGTACCAGTGTTGACGCAATATTCCGTAGGTAGAATACACTCAGTAGGACAAGTCTTCATAAGCAAAGAGCTATTGCAGATGGAACTGACAAATTACGCGATCGCACGAGGATTTAATTGGAAATATTTGAAGAATGACTCTGTACGATTAACTGTACGTTGCAATGTCTCTGTTTGCCCATGGCGCCTGCATGCGTCTGTCGTTCGTGGAGGTCCACAATTTGCAATCAAAAGTCTCAACAACATACACACCTGTGGATGTGACATTATGAGCGACGGACATCCACGGACATCTAAGAAGTGGGTAGCAAATGCTGTGAAGGGGAAACTAGTTGATAAACCCACCTACAGAGCAAGTGAAATGATGAGTGACATCCGTCGGGAATACGGTATCTGCATCCCTTATCATCAGGTATGCCATGAATTGAATTGTAACACATCATGACGTCTACTGTAATCAATAGATCCTTAACTGTAATTCTCTGACCCTAGCATTGTAACAATTGTCCTCATATACTGTAAGACTATCATTGTCATAACTATAATCATTTCGACGTATACTGTAACAATATCTGCATGCCACTGTAACAACTGTAATCATATACTGTAAGTCTCTGACCCTTGTATTGTAACAACTGTAATCATATACTGTAAGGGTTTGTATTGTAACAACTGTAATGATTTGAGCGTATACTGTAACAACTTAAGAAGGATACTGTAAGGTATGAGGACAAGAACTGTAACACTCTTACAGAACATGTATAATCATTTGAATAGGCATGGTGGGGCAAAGAGGTTGCTGTCGGTTCACTATACGGCGATTTCAGAACAAGCTATCATATGTTGAACTGGTACAGCGAACGTGCATTACAGTCAAACCCGGGATCGATCTTGTCTCTAGAAGTGGACCCGGAGACTCAACGTTTCAAACGGTTTTTCATATGCTTCGCGGCGTCTGCATATGGGTTCGAAGTTGGTTGTCGACCTATGCTCTTTTTGGACGGAACTCATATCAAACAGCATAGAGTGCAAGGGGTTATACTTGCTGCAAGTGCCTTAAACGGTAACAATGAGCTATTCAGTGTAGCCTACTCCATCGCAGATTCGGAAACATATGACAACTGGGTCTGGTTTCTACAAAATTTGAAAAAGGCATTGCTATCAGATAGAAGGATCGCGTTCCTATCAGACAGAGGGAGAGGTCTGAAGGAAGCGATCCCTGACGTATTTCCGAATGATCATCACGGCTACTGTTTCCAGCACATCATGCAGAACTTCAACGACCAATGTGCGGGGAAGTATGCCGCCCCTTTCAAAAAATTACTTAGAAAAATTCTCCAGCGCATTGCCTATGCTGTTACTGAACAAGAGTACCAAGACGCAATGACTGCAATGGAGCTTAATTCTACTGAGGCCAAAGAATGGGTGCTCCGAAATGATGTCGAACACTGGTCCCATGCTCTTTTCCAGGGACAAAGGTTCGGCTCTTTAAATACATAAGCGATATGTTCTATTACATTCTGCCATTTATGTGCTTACAGTTGTAGGGATAATCTATTACAGAACGTGTTAAATAAGGTTACAGTATGTAGTGGACACTTGTTACAGATATTTGATGTTATCCTAATTTCCTTCACATGGCCATACAGGTTTGGTGAATTATACTCTAATTTGGCAGAGTCATTCAACAATTGGATACATGACGCGCGAAGTCTACCAATACTACAGATGGTTGACAAAATTAGAGTGCAAATGATGGAAATGGCTGCAAAGAGGAAAATTGATGCTGCATTGTGGGATACACCATACTGTCCTAAAGTACAAAAAATCATCGAAAAAAACCTTCAAGAAAGGAGAAGCTTAGCAATCCGTCATTCAGATGGAATCAAATTTGAGGTTGTTGAAAGTATGAAGACGTACGCCGTAGACCTCCATCTACAAACATGTTCCTGTGGACACTGGCAACTTGTCAAGATTCCTTGCAAGCATGCATGCGCAGCAATTGGCAGTAACAAGGAGGCCGTTACTCAATATGTTTCGGCATTTTACAGCACAGAAGTGTATAGGGCTGCATATGAAAGAAACATTCAACCTATCCCAACATTTGACATGCCGGATCCGCCTCAACCATCAGAAGTTCTAATCAAGCCACCGACAACAAAAAGGTTGCCAGGAAGACCGAGAAAGAGGAGAATACATTCAAGAGGAGAAGTAGATCATGCATATATTTGTTCACGGTGCAAACAAACAGGTCACAACCGAAGAACTTGTAGCAACCCACCCCACAATCCTGACGGATTTTAAATGTTGTATATTAGTTACAACAGAACGTCGTCCTTATATTCCAATATTACAGTGTATGTAATACATTATTACAGTCTACGCACTACGATGTTACAACTCCACTACTACGCTATTACAGTTTCAGTAATACACTTGCACAGTTCGCGCACTTACAATTACGTTTTGTTGTACAGTGTACGTAACGAAGTGTTACAGTTTAACTCTAATACTCTTACAGTTTAACCTGTGTACCGTATGTTAGATGAAGACATCTCAGAATAAAGAGGAAGAAGACGAGCAAGAAAGATAAGAGGAAGAAGAGCACTGTCTCCTCACAATTTCTGTTACAGTATATGTAATAAGATGTTGCAGTTTAAGCACTAGACTCTTACATTTTCAGCAGTACACTCTTACAGTTCGCGCACTACACTCTTACAGTTCCAGCACTTACGATTTCTGTTATATTATACGTAATAAAATGTTACAGTTTAAGTACTAAGCTGTTACAGTTCGAGCACTACAGTGTTACACCTAAAGAACAGCCCTGTTACAGTTTGAGTACTACTCTCTTACAGTTCAAGCACTACATTCTAACATACAGTTTTACATTATATGTTATAATCTCTTACAGTCGTTGGTCATGTTGATTATAGTATATATGAGGGGATGTTACAGTGTGTTATTGGTAACATGTTGAATTTGCATGATACAGAGCACATACATAAGCACAGAGAAGACTGCATCAAACGAAAATGCTTATCATAAAGAAGCCATGTTACAATAACTCTCTACCTCTACTCTACCGACCACTCGGTAGAGTACGGAGGGGAGGAGGCAGAACGGTCAGGGGAGGGATGGGAGGAAGGGGAGGTGCCGGAACGGTCAGGGGAGGAAGGGGAGGTGCCGGAACGGTCAGGGGAGGAAGGGGAGGTGCCGGAACGGTCCGGGGAGGAAGGAGAGGAAGGGATGTGTTCTACCCTAGGGCCGATGTCTGGGAGGATGTTATTGAGGCCCCTGTCGCCGTACTGCCGGGAGGCTTTCTGTAAAGCCATCTTCCAGCCCACGTAAAAACCATCCCAGTAGTCGGCGCTGAAGGTGGACTGTCGCAACGGGGGAGCCGGGGGTGACGGTGGCACCGGTGAGGCAGGTGCCTTGCCATCCCTCTGGGGAGCACGGTTAGATGAAGACATCTGCAAATAAAGATGAAGAAGACGAGCAAGAAAGATAGGAAGAAGAAGAGCGTTAGAAGCTTGTGATGAAGGATAAGTATGGGGCCCTGGGTTCCTTTTATAGTGTGAAGAACGGTTCACGGACCTTCGAAAGGCGGTTTGTAAGTGCTGTCAATGGTTGCTGTATAAGTTCTTGGCAGGGTATGTAAGAGTAACTTCGCATGGGGAACATGCGATGGAAAAAAGGAGGGAAGGGTAAGACGGGAATGGGAAAAAGAGACGGAGGCCAAGGAGACGAAAATCGTGTGTGGAGGGCCGTAAATGGTGACATCTGAAAAGCAGGGACTGGAAATTAAACCTGGAGAAAAACAGGGACTTTACATCAACCGGTATTCTGACAGGGATGAAGAAATAAGTACCAGGCTCTGACAAGGACCCCTAATTAATTTTCACTATGATCTAATTTAATTCAGTCTTGATCGAGAGACGCTAAAGAGCGAGACACAGTGCTGTCTTGTTTAAAAAGAAAGAAAATAAAAAGAAAAAAAGGCATGTGATGGTACCCCGTCCTACGCGTGTAATAAATCATGGTTTGGAGGCGCTGGTTGGTGCCAGTTGTCGCCCTCGACCTCCAGCTCATCCACCCCCCAACAAAGTACTACGACTGCTACTATCTTCTTTTACAGCACTAAAATACAAAAAACCCCTTAAATTTTAAACATTTTACGTCTTTGTTGCCCCGTTCCCCTCCTACTACCCCATCCACATCTTTTATAATGTATTTTTTTATCCTTTTCTTTTCTTTTTTCTTTAATAAATGGTCGGCGGGGTTGGGTGTTCCACTTCTGTTTACGCCTCTTTTTCAATAACATATATATATATATGTTTTTAATCCAAGAAAGAAGTTACAGCCAGGGATCATGAGGTATATTCCAAGTAAAGTTTAGGTGTTTAATAACAATAAATAAGGTCCAGCCACCTAGGCAATGCAGCCCGCTGCCACCACCAACTCCAACCACAACATTCTCTTCTCATCTATTAGATGAAGACGCTGCCTATGCCTAAGCATTTTCCTTCCAATTATATATATATATATATTTATGATTGAAATATATATCATTCTAATAAAGTTCGACCGACTTCCCCCTAATCATGCAAAAGTGATTCTACATAATTTTATTTCAGCATATGTGTACGTGTACATAAATATATGATTTGTCAAATTGTGTTATATCTGGACAATCACATCACTCGAGTACCGTACATCATTACGAAGGTTATTCAATAGTTGGTCTAAATCGCATTTATTTTCTTTATTTATACGATAATCGTAAATCTAAACCATTGTGATATAATATGAAGAGAAATATTTAGTGTCTTTTAAGAAAGATAATTAAGGCGATGTAAGTTGTTTTTTAAAAAAAATTTATTAGTTGAAAAAAAGAGAGAAAAATCTTGTCAAAATTTTAAACTAATAAAATTATTTTAAAAGTAATTTAAGTCATTGAATATTATCGTCAAATTACACTTCGATGTGATATATCAATATGTGAAAACTTACATTATATATATTTATATGTCATTGTGAGATAAATAAAGGGATTGTGGGCAACTATGACGCCCCCAAAAGGATGTCACAAATCACGCTTGCAGGGGTGGTGTTGGGGCCCACCAACAAAAAGGACACTATGCGGCAGGATAATGTTGTCTAATGGACGTCTCCCCTCGATTAAAAAATGGGAACCATATCTGAAACAAAAGGGTTTCCTTTTACACATGCACCCCGTCAAATTATTAATTGTGTGATAATATGATTATTCTCGTAATTTAGGTCAAGGATGATGATATTATCTGAAAAAGAGCTGGTTTCCCAGGATAATTTACTTATGTGATAGAAATTTTTTATACAATTAAAAAGTTAACAGGCGGGTATCTGTAAGACGCCCATTAAACAACTCATCTTTTTGAACACGGATCAGACCTGGCACTTGGAGCTTTGTTCTGATCCGATCCAACACCGCCACCCCCACCCAAGAAGAAAAATAATTTATTTTAAAAAATATAAAACAAACGAATATTTATTTGTTAATGGAGTTCGGTACGGCACGCGAAGATGGCTTCGCCCCGCGCGTTTCTTCCTCCTCCCCCCTGTCCTTTTAGTTCCCAAAACATCTTGGCCGTCGAAGATGGGGAGGCCACACAGATCGGACGGCCAGTGTCGTCCCATGAGTTGGTTCCCCGGGGTGCGCCCGCGGGGGGCGGCGGCTCGTGCGTGGGTGGATGGCATCCTCGTAATTAGAGGATAATTCGTGGGTTTTTAGTTTGCTCGGCAGGAAATTATCCACTCTGAACGCACGCGGGCCCCGTTTGCGATGTAAACTCCCCGCGTGGATAATTATTAATAAATTCGAATAATAAATTCTGCATATAAAAATATGAGGGAAATTTTAAAAAGAATTCTCTCTCTCTCTCTCTCTCTCTCTCTCTCTCTACGCCAGGGGGTGGGGGGCAGCATCAGAGCTTTTGGATGAAGAAGACGGACCAGTGCAAAACTGGGAACCGCCCAGCTGGAGAAGCTCCTGCCAGGAGGAAGAGAGCTCTCGCTCTCTCCCTGTGCGTGTCTCTGCTTCAGTGGTGGACGATCTCTGCGGTCCTCTCTCTTGGCAGATAGACGATCTCGCCAGGCTTTCCGGTTTCTCTCTCTCTCTCTCTCTCTCTCTCTCTCTCTCTCTCTCTCTCTCTCTCTCTCTCTCTCTCTCTCTCTTCTCCACTGCTGGGTGGTGGTGGTCTGCTGGGTCAGAATGTTGCTGCTAGTTCTCCTTTCTGGCTCGGGTGGTTCCTTCAAAGTTCAAACCCTTGTCTTTTCAATCCGGGAAGTCTCGTGGGGGGGGGATTAAGCATTCAAAACCCACCTCATTTGTTGCGAAAGAAATCGGTAAGGTATTGAGCGGGGGGTGGGCGGTGAGGGGGAGACTTCGTTCTGTTTCCGAAATCTGTCGGTTGCTGGATGAGGAACTGGCAAGAACGGGATGCAGAAACGCGTGGGGTTTCCGCCATTTCGTGCAGTGTGGATAAATTTACTTTTTTTAATTATTTATTCAAATTTTTTTGCATTGGAGTTCTTCTCGGGCTCCCTGTTAGGGCAAATTTTGCTTTGGGGTTCGTCCATTTGCCTTTTTCTAGAGATGGCAAACGAGTAGGGAGCAAGGGACTCCAACACCTTCTCTCCATCAAGGAAAAGGAAGGATCTTTTTTTTTCTTTTCCTTCCCTCTGGTTGTTTAGGTTGTTTGTTGTTGACTACGATAGCTTATTTTCTCATCTCTTTTTTATCATATGATTCCCCTATGTGGGTGGTGTTTGGGTCGGTCTGAATCCACCTATTAATGGCCTGGCTATAGCAGAGCAGAGATTGGATTAGGAAGAGCGAAGGTTGGGTTAGCCGGTTAGGTAAGGGTGGAAGGGGGGGGGGTGATCATGCAGCGCCATTCCTCCAGCTATCTAGTGAATAAGAACGACTCCACTGCATCTTTTGCTATAGTGATCTAAGTATGCCAGCTTTGGCGCTTCGTTTTGATACGGAGCTTCTATATGTTGTGTTGACTTCTTGTTATCTTTTAGAGATCTTGTCTCTGGTTGTGTTCTTATTCCGAAGCCAGTTATGAGAAACTAGAGTGGATGTGTGGTCATCCCTTGGCTTGGAACTTGAGGACAGCTGGTAGAAATGGAATCTATCTTACATCTCTTGTTCCTGTATGAGATTCTTAGATTATGCCTCCCTGATTTCACTTCTTCTTTGGAGTTCAGATGATTGGCTACTTCACTTTATATCGAACATATGGAGATCATGCTTAGAGACCAAATACCAGTTGGTTTTTTAGTGTATGATTGGGTCTCCTTGGGGTTGCCGTGTGTATCTCCTCTAATCCACATAACACTGTTCATACGGAGAGCTGAAATCTAGTGATGCCTCTGAATATGAGAAGGATTAGTTAGAGAATTATTCAGCAGCTTCGTCATTGGATCGTTCACCTAAAATCTTTTCTCATGACACAAGGGAACGATTGGTATATGTACGTGGCTTGTTTAATTTTCTCCCTTTTATCTTTTCCCTCATTGCATGGTTTTTGAGGATCAGACCATTAATTGATATCTTGAATTACATAGTGTCTTGCTTCATAAAAAACTTGAAAAAAGATCCATATGGCTGTCTCACTTTGAATCATAAAAAAAGTTGATTTGTCCATTCTGTGAGTATTCTAGATAGGTGCTACGAGAGATACTGCTAATCTACTCAGCTTATGTAATTGAGGTCTGCATTTTCACTATGAATCATAAAAAAAGTTGATTTGTCCATTCTGTGAGTATTCTAGATAGGTGCTACGAGAGATACTGATAATCTACTCAGCTTATGTCGTTGAGATCTGCATTTTCAAGAAGCTGTCTAATTTGACTTCTCTATAAATTTTCAACAGGAGATCTCATTGAAACCCTTTAATTAGAGTTGAGGCATTTCTAAAGGACACAAAGTACTTTTCATTCTTCAGATCTTTTGATGAGCCATCAATATACAGAGTTCCCTGCCTATCATGGTGTACAAGTCCTGTTCAAACCTTTTGGACTTAGCATCTGGAGATGTATTAAATTTTCCTCGTTCCCCTGGAAAACTTCCTCGAGTGATGACTGTCCCTGGTATTGTTTCTGGCTATGATAGTGAAGATGAAGCTGGCCAAGAGCGGATAATTTTAGCAGCTAATTTTCTCCCTCTAGTTTGTCAAAGGGACCAGGAAACAGGAAGATTGAGCTTCATAAGAGATGAAGACTCGCTTCTACTGCAGATGAGAGATGGCTTTCCCCCTGATGTTGAAGTTATATACGTGGGTTGTTTGAAAGAATGTATCAACGCAAGTGAACAGGAAGATGTTGCACGAGAACTTTATCAGAAATACCGCTGTGTACCAACATTCTTGGATCCAAATGTTCAGAAAAATTTCTATCTTGGATTTTGCAAGCAGCAGTTATGGCCACTTTTCCATTATTTACTTCCGGTATCACCAAATATGCACAGGCGATTTGACCGTTCTCTTTTCCAAGCATATGTGGCTGCCAACATGGAATTTGCAAAAAAGATCGTCACAGTCATGAGTTCAGATGATGACTATGTCTGGGTGCATGATTATCATCTAATGCTTGTCCCCACATTTCTGAGGAAGCAAATGAACAGAGTGAAGCTAGGATTTTTCCTTCATAGTCCGTTTCCATCCTCAGAAATATACAGGACCCTACCTGTTAGAGATGAAATTTTGAGGGGGCTACTTAATGCAGATGTGGTTGGTTTCCACACATTTGACTATGCTCGTCACTTCCTTTCTTGTTGCAGCAGGATGTTTGGCCTTGACCATGAATTGAAGCGTGGGTACATAGGATTAGACTACTATGGCCGCAAGGTGACCATCAAGATTCTTCCTGCAGGTATCCATATGGGCAGGCTTCAGTCCATATTGACTCTGCCTGGTACAACTGCCAAAATTAAACAGATTAAGGAAAGGTTCAGGGGGAAGAAGTTAATTTTGGGTATAGATGACATGGACATCTTCAAGGGAGTCAGTCAGAAACTTTTAGGTCTGGAGTTGCTTTTGAATGATCATGAGGATCTCCGAGGAGAAGTGGTCCTTGTTCAGATTGCCAACCCTCCGAGGGGAAATGGGAAGGATGTCAAGAAAGCAAGGGAAGAAATAACTGCAATTGCTGAAAGGATTAACCTTAGTTACGGTGGTCCAGATTATCTTCCGGTTATTTTTCTTGATAAAGGTATGCACTATTATGAAAAAGTGGCCTACTATGCTGCGGCAGAATGTTGCATTGTTAATGCAGTTAGAGATGGGATGAACCTAGTCCCATATGAGTACACCGTCTGCCGACAGGGTATCGAGGAAACAAATAAAGCTTCCTCATCCATGCACACAAGCACTCTTATTGTCTCTGAGTTTATTGGTTGCTCTCCATCTCTTAGTGGAGCTATAAGAGTCAATCCTTGGAATGTTGAAGAAGTATGCGATGCTTTGGCACTGGCCATAAGTTTGCCCTTGGCTGAGAAGGAATTCCGCCACGAGAAACATTATCGTTATGTTAGGTCCCATGATGTGGGTTACTGGGCCCAAAGCTTTACCCAGGATCTTGAGAGAGCTTGTAGACATCACTATAGTCACAGGTGTTGTGGGGTCGGTTTTGGTTTGAATTTCAGAGTTGTTGCCCTCCCTTTAAATTTTAGAAGGCTAAATCTCGATCACGTCGTCTCATCTTATAAAAGAACTCATAGGAGGGCCCTCTTTCTGGACTACGATGGCACAATAATGCCACAGAGCTCTCTAAATAAGGCTCCAAGTGCAGAAGTCATTTCCATTCTTAACAGCTTGTGTGCTGATCCTGAAAATACTGTGTTTATAGTTAGTGGAAGAGGACAGGATCCCCTTGTTGAGTGGTTTTCCCCATGTGAACCCTTAGGGATCGCTGCTGAGCATGGCTACTTTCTAAGGTAAAATTTCTCTGAACCTTCAATGTATTGTACTTTTAATGTATCGACTTCCTGAATCATCGGATTGGCTGCTGCTGTTCTCTTCATTCTATAGGTGGAATCAATCCTTAGAGTGGGAGTCAGATGTTTCTATTGGTGGGTTTGGTTGGAAAGAAATTGTGGAACCTGTAATGTTATCATATACTGAAGCGACAGATGGTTCCTCTATAGAATCAAAGAAGACCGCATTGGTATGGCATCATGTGGATGCTGACCCTGACTTTGGTTCCTGGCAGGCGAAGAAACTATTGATTCATCTTGAGAAGGTTCTGACAAACGAACCTGTGGTTGTCAGCAGGGGCCATCACATTGTGGAGGCTAAGCCACAGGTTCGTCTTCCATATCTGACTTTCTTCCTTTTTCCCTACACAGATTCTCGCTTTTCTTTCCTTCATTTTTTTGGGGGTCAATAACAGGCTGTTCTGTACCAAACAGGGAATCAATAAAGGGTTTGTTGTGCAAAAAGTACTGTCAGCGTTAGCCAGCAGTGAGAAAGCACCGGATTTCGTGATGTGCATAGGAGATGACCGATCTGATGAGGACATGTTTGAGAGCATAAATACTATCATGACATCAGGTCAGTTGCTTCCTGTTGAAACTGAAGTCTTTGCCTGCACAGTTGGCCAAAAGCCAAGTAAGGCCAAGTATTACGTCGAAGAAACCAGCAGTGTAATCACGTTGCTGCGAGGGCTGGTTGCTGCAGAGGCTCCGAAACCACAAACTTCCGGACGCGTATTCATTTGAGAAAGCCTCAAGATATGGATGAAAAAGTGCTCTTTTTCATCATACATGCAGTATAACTAAATCCCACCTATTCACCAGCAGTAGCTGGTTTTTTATCTTACATTGTGCAGGCCCCTTAAAGATCCATTTTGCAGCCCCTGGTGGAATGATGAAAAGAGGCTGTTCTTTTCCTCTTCCCATCACCAGTGAATGCCACAGAAAGGCACACGAGCAATGGTGTGACAAATAGTTGGCATGTCTGACTGGAACCTGGTTAAAGATCACGGTGTTAGTCAGTTCTAACATTTTGCGCAAGTTCTATTTGCGTTTTACAGTTTATATACGCATAGAAGCTCCAACGCGAGGCATGATCCTTTTTGTACAGGTTTGGCTTTCTCCATATGGATCATTGTTATGTCAGCAAAACATTCTACATTTATACTGTATATTGGCTTACCCAGGTGACTGCTTCCTGTCATGTTGTTAGCTGCAGGGATGTTTTTTTTTTTTTCCTTCTGTCTTCAATCTTTTTGGGATTACTTCTTTTCTGTTTATTCTCTCTACTCTGACTTGATATTTTCATGGTTTAATGTATAACTGAAGTCTGGAACTATATTCAGAATACTGGAATGGGAGGGAGAACATGAGCTTCTCAAAGTAAAATATTGTTCTCTAGATCAGCCAAGTGCATCGGCTGAAATCCATCATCAGATTTTTGGTGGTAGAAACATTTGAATCTGCCTCCAGTTTAAAATCTGAGTGGAGAAAAACAAGGCCAAGTGAATCCAAAACTTGAGCCCATTTCATTGGGCTAATAGGTCTTATATGTGCAGTCCATGTGTTGAGAAAAACTAGAGAGGTTGTTCAGGCAACCCTAAGTCCTTTCTATGAGGTGGGCATTTCATTTTAATTGCCATCCTCGTCATCAGCGCAAGCACTAGATAAGGGATAATAGTATGTCTAACAAACTATAAACTTTGTATGAGACTTCTTTCGTACACCCATTGGACAGGTGGATATCATCCATCTCAAATAGATGTGAGTGGGGTTTGTAGACGTCACATCAATTTGGGTTCTACTCGTGTCGGGTAGATTTTATTCCACCCGTGTCTATTTGGGGCGGGTGGTACACATATATACATAGAGAAAAGCTTATTGCACTTGCATATTGCAATTTAAGTGTAATATGATTAGGCAACAAGTCCATGTGATATCTAACAATTGGATTGTCACTTTATCACTCCTCATGTGAGGAGTGTTACATGGGTTATTGCCTAATCAATATGCAAGTGCAATAAATCTTTCTCATATGCATATATATGTCATAATTGATATGAGCACTTTGAATTCATGGTAATGGTGGAGTCAGCTCGGGGTGTTGGGCTGACCTGAATCGATATCGAACTCAATGAGAGGATCCGAAGACTCAAACTCACCCAATTCGCAGCACCATCAATGGAGGCCGGCCTTCACTTCATATCAAGTGTAATAAGAGATGGGTTTTACAACATGATTAGACTCAATTGCAAGTGGTTGCAGTGCATAGCAGGCATTTTAATTCAAACACACGTGTGAAAATATTGGGCTCCAACGGTCTGCTGCGTTTTGATATCCCTGGTGTTAGACCTTGGTCCTTCTATTGGGCCGAAGTTGGGCGAGCCCTTACCTTTTCTTGCTATGCTTCAATTCCCATGCGTCTCACTGGTGTTCCCGTACATGGGTATGTGTAGGTGTGTACAACAAGTGTCGACACTGCCGCAAACACATTTTTCTATGATTTATTTTTTTTTCAATATTTTCTTAAAAATATAAAGTTATATTGGGTTTTGCCTAAATATTCAATAATTGTTACTCAAAGAAAATATAATGCAACATCTATTTCATGTTGAGGAAGTCTTATGCGCGCACACACACCGGGGTGTAATTGGGTGCCCATCAGTTTGATATGATGAGGCACCCAATCACCCATGGGTGTGTGCGCACATATATACTGGTCTTTGGTGTCTAACAAGACTTCCTCTTTCATGTTTCTTGAGGTACATTTTAACTACCCAAATTCCTACGCAAACCAATAAAAGGATGAGTGGATGTTTTTTTTTTTTTTTTTTTTAAGAAAAAAACTCTCATTGCTAATTTGAAGTGGGTCATTGTTGCGATGTTTATATGGAGTGAGCCATTAATATTATCAGGTCACCCTCCTAGTCCTTCCCTCCCTCTCCTCCCTCTCTTTTCCTTGCAAAGTAGGGCATTTGTGCACAGAGAGGACAGACAGATATTGTTCATCCAAACATGTGTTTTGACAACATTTTTTAGAAAGCTACTCATTAATGAAACATTTTATTTTTTTATATGTTTGGTATTTAGATAGACTCAGAATAGAGTGAGGTTAATAATCTCAAAATTTTGAGGATAACCTCACTTTATTTCCACTCTATCCAAATATCAAATATAGCATATAACGGTACTCACATGATTAATTCTTTCTTTCAGTACATGAAAGAATATAGGCACACTAAAAGTTCCTTTTTGTTTTGCTTATAGTTTCTATAGCTGCCTAACATTTATAACTTATTTTTATTTTAGTACTCAAGGAATAACTACATAGACTCTCCAATGTACATCTTTAGGTCGTAGGTTCAATTTTCCCCTCCCACATTTACTAAACAAAATTTCATATTCTAATATATTTCTTTCTTTTAAACTTAATCACCCTATGAACTAATTAAATGACAGCATGCAAAATCACTAGAAGTTATTTGGTCACAGACTGGGAGCATTTGAGTTGGGAGTGCAGGGTCAGTTTCAAGTCATTCAACCTTAGTCATTTAACTTAAATTTATAAACAAAACTGTCCAAAAAATATATAAAATCGGTAAAAATTGCATGTCATCTAAATAATTAGCAAAGCGCTTAATAATAATTAGCCCGCAATCATTACAAATTTGCGTCCCATCTTCTGATAGACCGTTGCCGAGACAAACACCCCTCCCAGTGGGCCCCACCTGCCCCCACAATTTAAAAAAATAAATAAATTAAATCACCAAAATTATCGGGGTCCAATCCAGGGAGGGGCCCAATGGAGGAGCGGGTGGCGGGGCCCACGACCAGCTAGCTGCTGCTAGCTCAGTCATCTGCTGACTGGCATCCAGCCGTTGTAGGTGACAGGTCAGTCACATCTGGCGGATCGGAGCGCACCATCCAACCTCTCCTGATCGGCCACCATTCCAACCAGGAAGAGACGCCAGCTTCGCCCGAACAAAAACACCAACCACCCAAACAAACAGAAACCGAAACAAGCAACGAGGAGTCTTGCCGCTTCTTCTGCTATCTCCGATCTGATCTGCTCTGCTCTGTTCCATTCTTCCCAGCGCAGCTACCAGCAGCAGCAGCAGCAGCAGCAGCAGCAGTAGATTGAAGAAAGGACGAGGCGGCGGCGGGGAGGAATCTCGGATTAGGGTTCTCCAGGAGGAGCAAGGCAAGAACCCTATTCCTACCCCTCTCTCTCGCTCTCCCTCTCTCTCTCTCTCGCTCTTTCAATCGAGATGGATGGCGGAGCCCACAAGGCCTCGCCGCACCGGGGCCTCGGAGGAGGAGGGGAGCCGTCGGAGGAGTCTGTCGATACCGCAACCGAAGAGGCCGACGTGATGTTCGGCCGGCGCGGCTGCTGCTGCTGCAACTGGGTCCCCCTCTTCGTCTCCAGCAGATCGGTGCCCGGAGGCGCGTGGGAGAGGATAGGGGACGGGGGCCCGCCGGGGGCGGGGGCGGAGGCGGCGGGTTCCCCGGGGGCGCCGTGGTGGAGGTGGGCGTTGATGAGGGTGCGGGAGTGGTCGGAGATCGTGGCGGGGCCTCGGTGGAAGACCTTCATCCGGCGGTTCAACCGGAACCATCGGTGGGGCGGAGGCGGCGGGGGAGGAGGAGGTGGTGGTGGTCTCTGCGGTATCGGCGGAGGCGGAGCGAGGTCGGGGAAGTTCCAGTACGACCCGACGAGCTACGCGCTCAACTTCGACGAGGGGCACGGCCCCGACTCCGACTCCGACGGCGACTACGGCTACCGCAACTTCTCCGCCCGCTACGTGCTCCCGTCCTCGCTGGGGAAGACTTCCGTGGACCTCGGCGGCGGGGACGCGCCGCCGCTCTTCCCGGCCACCTAGGTTGGCGCCCCGCGCTCCGCCGCCGCTCCGGCGACGATTCCCACTTCCAATTGGGATGGGAGTCTATCGTGCGCTTTCCGCCTGGGCTGACGTGGCGGCGCACGTTCGCAAATCACCAATCCATCCATTTCTACAGCGAATGCGACCGGACTAATAAAACAATTATTTCTAGGATATTTACATAATACAAATTCATATATAGATATATAAAAGTACATATATGATACTCTTAATACAAAATATGCATCTGATTAGTTTGATTGTTCAAAGTGTCATAGAACCATTATTATTATTCTTTTTTTTTTCTTGCTTCTGGTATATGTGCTTACTGTTTACCTTGTGTTACATGGGTGGAAAAGGAAACATGTACAAGAGTGTCTGCTTCTCAAAGCTATTGTTTCATTCATTTATTTTTTTTCAAAAAATCTGTGACTTTGTGGTCATGTGTTTATTTTTGTGCGATTTAAAAATGTGGGGGTCCATTGATAAGTGATTGGGGGGGGGGGGGGGTGTTAAAGTTATGTGATATTTATTGAACAAACTTTGGCACTTTCACATTCAAGTAAAATCCATCGAGAAAGTGTATATTATACTTAAGTATAATATGATTAGAGAGTCGCACATAGTACGGCGATCTCCCCCTTGCCAAATGGAGGGGGGAGACGGGAGGGCGCGGGTTCAAACCTGCGCCCTCTCCTCATATTCAGTTAATGGTGGGGGTGGCCATGGCCCCCCCCTCCCCCCACCATTTTGGCTCTCTTTATTTTTTTTTATTTTTTGTATTAAAATTTTTAAAAATCTTCAAATTGGCTCCCCTTATATTTTATTTTATTTTAATATTTTCTTACTTCGGCCCCCATTTATCTTTCATCTTGCGTCCACCCCTGCTCATATTTCCCCTCTTCCATCTAATTTATCTACCGAAAAAATATAATATAATTAGATAATAATTCATGTGGCAACTCTTACATGAGGAGTGATAAAGTAGATAATTCAATTGTTAGATGTCACATGAATTAGTTGCGTTATAGTGTAATAAAATTTTCTCAAATCTATCAAACATTCCATCAATATGAATTTATTTACATATATATATATATATTATAAATCTGTCCCATCCAAACATGTGCAAGAAGCCCTTCTCTCTAAGTCTTCATTTGAAAGTAAGACTGCATTAAGTTCTTGCCAAAATAATCCGTTCATAACAATAAAAATGTAATGAGTTCAAACTCCAACTCATCAAATCGGGAGACACGATTTGAAAATCTGTAAAAATTTAAGCCCCAGTTGTAAGAGATTTCTGTACACAAGGGTGAAAAGTTATTAGTATAATTATTTACACCTTGCCGATCAGAGAAAAAAAAAGGGTTTTTACTTACTAATCTTTTTTAAATTAAGTTAATTATAGATTAATCCATCGTTATTATATTAATCTCTCAAAAGTTCTAAATCTTACATATTAGTCTTTGTGAGAGATATTTTTTGCAAGATTTTAGAAATTTTGAGAGATTAATATAATAATAACTTAATCCGCGTGGGCAACTCAGTTAACACCCTCTAACTTTCTTTGAAGTTAATGAAGTAATCACGGTCGTTTTGGGGCCGAAGCTTTGTTTAACTTTATTATTGCATTGGTTTGTTTGATATATTCGAAAGAATTGGTTTTGATACACATCTTAATTAAGGTGTGCACAAATATATCCTAATCAAGGTGTGCTAGAGGGGGTTGAGAGTCTTACTCCACACGGTACACCCCAACTAAGTGTGCGGGTGAGACATTTCTATTTGGAAAGAGTCCACCCTACTACCGAATTGTAAAGAAGGGGTGCAGGCCCCACCTGAGCCCTCTCTATGGTCCGGCGCCCCCCCAGATTCGATCTCGGTGAAAGTGCCCCCACTCCACTCCAATGTCCATCCCGCCACAGGCGAGGGACAGATCTACTTGAACCTACTTAGATCGCATACCAAGTGTTGCTTTTTTTTGAACTGTCCTTTTCTCTTCTCTCTCTCTCTCTAACTCTTTTTAAACTTCTTTAGAACCAGTGAAGCAATTGGGGAGCTTTGTTTAACTTTTGTCACTGCATTGATCTGCTTGGAGGACCTTAACTGTTGAGCCATTTTTGGTGTACTTGTTTAAAGCATCTTATGATCCTACTACTTACTTTAAAACTCCTTTGCAATTTTGCATCATTCAACAATGACCCTCCTGAATAAAAATTTAACAGTACACATTCCTGTAAGATTACATTTTCAAGAGAGAATCCTCCAAAAATGAAGTCTTTTTTTTTATCAAGTGGAAGTGCGTAATTGGCAGAGAGATTTTGGGAAACAAATAAATATGAGATCATGAATTTAGCCACAATTTTCATGTGATTGACTAGATTGAGAGGGTTCATACCTTAAAGAGAGAAATCCCTAATTAAAAAGCCTCTCTTAATGGGCCTACTCATTGTGACGTGACATACACACAGCACATAGGGTGAGGTGGTGGCAGTATGTGATGGTGGTCGACAAACAATTGTGGAGATGGAGGTCCACGACTGTGCGGCGGTAGCCGGTGACCAATTAAGATTTAAAAATATTGATTTTAGACTCATAAATACTCACCTTAAATTGAGAAATACTATCTTTGGAGGTTTAAAAATATTTATTAGACTTTTAATAGTTATAATTTTAAGCTTATAAACATGCACTTTATAAATACCATGGACGTTTAATAATAGGGATTTTGAACTTTTAAATACAAACTTTTGACTCATAAAATAGACTTGCCTCATAATTAGGGTTGCCAATGGATATCTATTTTTCGACTTTCCGACTCCGTTTTTGACTTTTTCGTATCTGTTTTTCGTTTTCGATTATTTTTCGTTTTCCCGTTTTCGTTTTCGATAAGATATAATTTTTATTTTATTTACAAAATATATATTTTAAAATCTTATTTCTTAATATTAAAAAAATTAGATTAAATTTTTAATTTCTTCTTAATTTGTAAATAGAATCTAATTAACTTGTCTCTCTCGTAGTATTTATTATACCTATTATTATCAAAGAAATCTCTTTTACCATTACTCCTAATGCTACATACATGTATCATTTGATCGTATTGTTTTCGATTTTCTTATAGAAAATGGATGCGAAAATGTCATTTTCGATTCCGACTCCAATCCATTGACAGCCCTACTCATAATACTTGTCGACGATGGCCATCAACTGCCATGTCAACTGGACACGTCAGCTGCCACCTATACCCCCTTAAAAATCCATCCCCTTCCTCTTATTTAAGCATTATTTGGTGAATTCCTCAACACAAAAGGGATTTGGGGGGCAGGTGTGTGTGCACCAATCTCAACGTCATCACCTTAACTTATTTTACTCCGCAATAAAGGAGTAGGAGGAGTAGGATGAGATTCTCCGTCTGATTCTCACCTTTCAACTTTAAATAAAGTGAAAATAAAATGTTTTTATAACTCGAATTTGAGTTGGATGGTTAAAAATTATTAAATTAAGGCTACATGTATAGGAATCTTCACAGCCTACACACATTTCAAATTTAAAATGCACCAACACCACCCCCGCAAGCCACGGATCCACGGAACATGATCAAGTTGCAATCATCATATGCAAGAGAGTCTCGTGATGTGGATTTGAATTTGCTTATCCATCCAACTCGGGATCCAAGATTATTTTAACATCTTTCCTGCGTTGTCCAGGTCTCAGTTTAGTTAATTTTTCCTTCTCAACAGAGAACCACATTTATCTTAAATTTGAGAAAAACTTTCTATATGTGTGTAAGATAGACAGTACTCTTTTGTCTCAATACATGGATAAAGTATTTCTTCTTAAATTTAAAACTCAAACTCTGCACAAATTATTCAAAATTTTGATTAGTATTGTAGTTTCTGGTAGAACAACAGCCATCTTAAGGTACTTATTGACATATGTCATTAAGAAGACTAGTGTGCAATAAACATAAACCAAGCTTCATGTTTCTATATGGTGCTCAAAAGACTCTTTTTGGAGTGTCTTTGCTGACATGTTTTCCAACATTGAACAGAAAAGGGTTTTCGTTCATATTTACTTAGAACACTTTCTAACTTGGATCGACCATATATTCATGTGACAAGAGGCTTAACGGCAAGGACATGATTTATACATGTGTTTTGCATAGTGTTATCATATCAATCAAGGTACTATGTTTTAAGGGTAATGACCATCTCTATTGTCCCAATTCAAAGAAACCGAAAAATAGTAATAAAAAATGCTGACAAACAAACAAATTTCTTCAACGAGAAATATTTATCGTAAGACCCATCTTATAATAAAATTGATGTAAATTACTTAGCAAATAATTTTATTAGTTAAAAGAGAAGAGAAAAGATTCTTACAATAAACATTTCTCTTCTTCAATAGTAGGAAATGACAACTTTCAACGGACAGTAGCAACCAAATGTACCATATAAGAAGTCATTGACAACCCTTGTCCATACAAATTGCTCTCATTGAGCAGCTCTACTACATGACTCAATCATGTGTGTATATATATATATATATATATTGGTTTGAAAAATTAGCCTATTATATTATCTTGTGAAAATATCTTATAAATCTGTTTCTAATGGAATTTGAACGTGAGATCTTACGTGGTATACATGAAGGATTAACCACTAAGCCCCTATCTTAATGTACATAGAGACTAACCTCATCCTGATGTACATAAATTAATCGCATATTTCGTCTCATAATTGATTCAAACCACTATGGCGGCAACGCAAGTAGCTCAGACTATAGAGATTTAGCTAGCAAACTTTACCTTTTACATTTTAAGAAGTGCTAAGTACACGGCTGATCGGACAAATGATTTATCCGGCCGGCCACCTAGCATTTCCGTTACCTTTTAGAGGGCACCTCCCTCTACATCTGTAAGCATATGAAGGATGATGGGCAAGGATGAGCACAGGGATTATACAGTGGGGCAACAGGTTTTGCACATATCCAAAGTGATAACAGGAGAAAAGACAGGTCCCTGATCTCTTTCTCTCTACCTTTAGCTCTTTGCAAAAGAGAGAAAAGGGTTGATGACCACCTTCAAAGAAAGAACGAAGAGGGAAGAGAAAACAAAGGAGAAGAGAACAGGAGGGTGGGGCGGCAAAGTAAAGCAAAAGCTGCAGGATATATAAAAAGGAGGGGAAAGGTTTAAAGAGGGCTTCCTAAAGTGCAAGAAACATGTACATTGATCACCCAAAAGAAAGGGGGAGGAAAGAATACAAGGGAAGGGTGCATGGAGGGCTGTGCTGCCTTGGAATTTTGAAGCTACTGAACTCATTTCAGCTACACCCATAAGTTGTCTCTAAATTAGTCCTCTCTCTCCCTCACTCTCCTTTTTTTTCTCTCTCTTTTCAATAATTTAGGATATCAAGGGTTAGGGAAAGGTGAAGAGACAAAGGTTGTCTTCTCCCCTCTTAATTCCCTTTGGGTGGTATTGAGAAGGGCTTCTCAAGTACCACTGGACCTTTCTGTGATCCCTTTTTTGTGAGTGGAGAGAGGAACACAAGGGCATAAAAGAGGCACTTGCAATTGCAAATGGCCTACATATTTAGAGCAGGATGTCACCAACTACCCCATCAAACAACACTATCCACCCACAAGAGGAATGAAATGAAGCATCTTATCTTATTAATAATATTCTCTTCCATTTGTGGGGGTGAGGTGGGGGAGCAAAAAGTGGTCTTTGCTTCAGCCTTTAGGACCTCTCCCTGAGGATCCTGGGTGGTCTTTGGACCCCTTTCCCCCTCACTCATGTCCTTGCACTCCTCTAAAGCTGACACCAGCACAAATTCACAAGAAACACTGCATTAATGCTTTTGAAGCAATTGCTATGATTAGGGAAATCTTCAGTCCTGTGCAAGGTTAAGATCTTCCCTTAACCATTAACAATGAAGTTTAGGAGACAACTACATAGCTAACAAGAAAATCAAACAAGATTTAGGACTTAAGGAGTCTATGATTGGACATCCCAAAAAATGCCATTCTCAGATGTGTACGAAAAAAAGACTTTTTTAATGTTAAAACGGTTTTCCATATTTCAATACCCCAAAATTATCGATTTCAGACAAGTCCATGTACCTTGACATAAGAGAGAATATTCTCACATTTATTGGTCTTGGACGCAATAGAGAATGCATTTATTTGGTATAACTTGCAAAACACAAGAAGCTAGGGGAGCGGTGCACGTCAAAGTGGACAGGGATGGAAGTCTTTCTCACAACTCTTCTACTGAGCTTCCAAAAAAAAAAAAAAAAATGGTTGGATGCTTACAACTGAGAATATTTCTTTTCTGAAAATAATTCGTTGTTCCTTACGATTGAAAAAAATTCACATACATACAAATAATATACTCCCAATGCCTTCTAAAATAGAACTTGCTATGCAAGATGTGACAAGATTTTCTAAATGCTGGTGACATACTTAACCTACTTTCACACTCAAAACCTGTTCAGATCGACTTGCTGTCTGTTTGGACTTACTCAAGAGATGGAGTCTGCAACGATGTAACATCTGTGGATCTCACCCGCATGTGTCTAAAATAGACGCTAATCGAGTATTTTAAGACGAACAGCTAACTTTTCTCAAATCTGTTAACATGTGTTTTGCAACTTCCCCCTCACAATTATGTCCGAATTAATGAAGTTAGATGACCTACCAAAGAGATTGGAATCTTTGGGGATCTTACGGGCAAGCAACACAGCTCTGTCTGAAGTCTGAAGAAAAGTCGGCCACGAAAGCTTCTTCAAAAGGTGGGCAAACAATGTGCTGTGCACGGGCTTCTGCAGTGTTTCCACTTCTCCACCACCCTTCCCCCATCTGCCATCCCCCAAGAACCAACGAGGGAACATTGTCCTATATTCCCACGTAGTCCAAGACTTGATCATAAACAGAGAATGATAGCACCTGCTGCCTGCTCATACAGGTGATTAATATAATTAGCAACTGCTCAAGAATGGACAAAAATCTGGTGACTGGAATAGGTGGTTGGGGGTGGGTGGTGTTACACTTTACGTTATATTTTTGAGAATTTGAATGTGAGAATCTAATCAGGAGGTAAAGTAAAACTTGGTCAGCATAATGTGAGAGCCCTCCAAGGAATGACCCATGTTGATCAGTTGTTTGTGTTTGGGAGCCAATCCTTGCATTAAAGAAATGTCAGAGGTGGTACATGAATAGACACCCTTCTGTGGCAGTAAAAGATGGGAATAATAAAACATAACCATCATATCGCATCAAGATTTTTGGACACTGATGGGATGGCTCTTGGTTGCGCACTTGAAGAGGAGATGGTGAGACCACCGGGACATCCCATTTCTTCTCCACCAAGACTCACCCAAGAACTGAAACCCCACTTCCATCCTCCTCAACCAATGATATCCATTGCAAGAACTCAAAGTGACCACTTTTTATGGACGCCCTCCCCACCATTCATCATTCCAAAGTAAACATCATGAACTAATGGAAAGGAACATTCATGTCATGTGCACACAGATAAAAAAGGGGGTAGACAGAAAGTTCTGAACTGACAAGAAGATTAATTATACAATTTATTGCGAGGAGAAAGAACCGATTTAAGACAGATCAAATGATAGTTCGTCATCTCCTCTCGCTCATGGTTTAAAAGGCCTTGAGCCGCTGAACACAAAACTCATATAAAGCGTAAGCATTTGATCCACCATGAGGTATGAGCCTCAAAATAGTCTTGAAAGTGATATATAGGTTAGAAGCTCTAGAGCTAATAAAAGAAGGAAAAGGATCAAAGGATGAGGAAAGAAAGCAGAAGAGATCAAATTAGGGACATCCTAAACCCATAGATGGAAGTATCGGCCGGAACGTATCGGTTTCAATTTCGATCGCGACTTATCCCAAACTCCATCAAAAACAATGTAGCAACTCCAATATTGAACATTTTTAATATGTTAATTGATTTCGGCCGATTTTGGCGAAAACAATTGAAACCAACCATGTACTCTTCCCTTAAAGCCATTCAAGTCCAGTCAAAAATTGTTTTGGTTTCGGACTCGGATAATCTCGAAATCGAAGTCCGAAACCGATACCCTAATCCTTACCTAAGCCATGGAAGAAGAAATGGGTTAAAGTAGGCAGTGCCTTCAAGCCATCAAAATGGCAATAAAAGCCTCAATTGAAACATAGGCCTCAAGTAAATGGCATGAGGCAGAGGCGCATGCCTTGAAGCGACGCCTCAAATAAATGGCCTGACCCACATGCCTCGAGGAAATGCCTCTGCCTTTTCAAACAATGCTCTCGGTTCCTGCAGGAGTCATCTCCTGATCAATTTGAGATTGATCAAATGTAGAAGCAACTGGAAGGTAGCCACAGGAGGATGATAATTGAAACACACAGAACAACAATGAAAGGAGAAGAGACAAATTCCATGTTTGTAAGCTTTCAAAGTTACACAGGAAATTGACAAAATTGTGCACATGAAACCACGCCTTCTTCCCAATCCACCTTGTTTCCTTTCCTGAATCCCCTTTACTGCTGTTTGTATTGAGTACACAGTTCCATGAAAACAGTGACATAGCATGAAACAAAGTAGAAGTGGGAATGAGGAGCAGAGGGGAGGGATGAGAGTTAGAAAATGAAGAATTTGGTTATTATCAGTTTGAAGTAACACAAACAGAAATACTTCAGCATACAGAAGCAAAATGTCATGAATCCCCTCCACTTGTGCGGAGCCATGGCAAACCCCCATCCAAGGATGCAGTATCTGAACACACTGGGAACTTGCCCTTCTTACTAGACCACTGCCATATCTTTGATACAGAGAAACTCTCACCCCTGCTCCCAGCCCACAACCTCTTCCCATTTGCTCTGTCATCCATTGCTGCCGCCGCCGCCGCACAATTCACAGTCAACTCCCTCCTCCTTGAATCCTTGAAATCTGCTCCATCCCTCCTCCTGTCATTGCTCAAAGACACTTGCAGGTTGAAATTTCCAACCACATACTGGAATGAACCCATGGAGTAGCACCTCCTTGCATCCAAGCTGCTGCTGCTGCTTTCCCCTTCCTCTCTCTTGACATTGTTAGTGGGGACATCAACGTCAACCACAGGCCCACAGGCATCCTCTTCGTTGTTCACACTCCGGAATTTACCAAGCCTCACAGGGAAGACCCTCTTCTCGGTGAGGGTCCCCTCCTCTACCTCCACCGGCTTCGGCCCGGCCGCAGAGAACCCATCTTCACGGTCGCCGGGCAGCCCTTCCTCATCCCTCAAATCTTCCAAGTCAAACACCGGGTTCTCGATGGCTAGACCCGGAACGAAGAGAGTTCCCCTGCACAGGGGGCAGGTGGAGTTGGAGAGCAGCCATGTGTCTATGCAGTTGAGGTGGAAGGCATGGCTGCACACGGGGAGAAGCCTGAGCTTGTCCTCGTCGGCGAACTCGCAGAGGCAGACGGCGCAGTCGAATGGCTCCTTCGCTCCAACAATCTCCTTGTAGAGAAACACAGGGAGCGCGTCGATGAAGGCCTGGTCAAGGCCCGAGTCGTGGAGGTGGAAGAGCTGCTGGAGCTGCCTCTGAAGGGCATCGGAGCCCGGGATCTCTCGGGTATGCCGCCCGCTGGACTGGGGGGAGGCCGGGCTCTGCTTAATGAGGAACCTCACCAGAAGGTGTAGGAGACCAGAGATGAAGAAGATGACTGCCAGGATTACTATGATGAAGAGGACTGCTGGACTTATCTTACTGCTACCAGAAGAAGGAGGAGGAGGTGGCGGCGGTGGTGCTACCTGGGAGGATTGCAGTGGCAAGGAGTCCTTCTGCAAATTGTCGATAAAAGAAGGCGAAGAAGATGATGAATACGGAGCAACAGGGAGAGATGAGACGAGCTGCCTGTGGCTGTGGGATAGAATCCTCCCATCTCCGTGGTCGATTTGGGGCATTCCCCACCTCATTCTAGAGGATGTTCGGACCAAGGACACCATTCCCTGAACCAGACAAATCCAAGGCATTTGAGCAAACGGGTGCCTAAAAACGCATCCTTTCCGGGTCTCTTCCCTTCCCCTTCCAGAGCGGGACAAGACCCAGTTCATCTGAGGAGAAGATGAACAGGCTTATGCAAAAGGGGTCATCTCCCCCTCTTGCTTCCCACATCTCAAACACAACCACATTAGGGCATGATAGAAAACTTCGAGTTTCCAAACAGGGGGGGTGGGGGGGGGGGCGCAAGAGGACAAACAAGAGGAACAAAGGCACCAGTTTTGGGACCAAACAATGCTAGCAGGATGTTGAAAGAAACAGGAAGAAGAGCAACGAGCACCGGGATTCTGAAGAAATTTTTAGCAGACAGGAGGAATGCCCAAAGGTCTTCTCTCGCTTTTCGTTTCAAGGAAGGGAGGGAGAAGCAAGAAGAGGAAATGGAAGCCGGTGGAAAGAAATGACAAGGAGCTAGGAAGAAGGTTAACTGGTGGAGCTGCCACAGACATACCTCTGCTGGGAAGCAGCAGCAGCAAGAGCAGCCATGGAAGGATCCCCTAGTCTCCTTGCCTTGCAGTGTTTGCAGCTGCAGGGGCCCCAACCAAACCCTAGAGAGAGAGAGGGAGAGGGAAGAAGGAAGGCAAGCAGACTCCTTTGTTTGTGCTTTCTTAAAAGTGAGGTTTCCTTTTTTTTCTAGAAATTTTATTAATTGAAATATTATAATACACACACAGTCACACAAAAAAAGAAATAGACAGTAGCAAAAAACTGGAGTGGTGTCTGGTGCTTCCCTCCATTCCAGTGGGGGTGTGCACCACCACCTGAACAGGGAGCTGGATCTGCTGTTGCTCCTTTTCAGCTTTTGCTTCTGACTCCCTAAGAAATGATTATATCTACTTATATCCTCAGTTTGTCTAAAAGGAAGCATGGAAATTTATTCTTTGAGGGGGGGTGGAATTGAAAAAGTGGTAAAGAAGAAAAAAAATGCTTTTGAGTTCAAGGGGTCAAGAATAATCTGATAAGTGAAAGGTGTGTAAGTTGAGCTTCTCATAGATGGTGTCCACGTTATGAGGAGATCTCCAAAGGAATATATTATAAGTGCAGAAAGTAGAGATTTGCATCTTAAAAGCACCTAAATAAGGAATGAAGATTGATTTTAGAAAATATGTGATTACCTTTGTGGTGGTGTAATCCTGTTTGGACCTGAGCCAAACGGGCCTCCACTGGAATAAGAGAGGGAAGACGATTGCTGGTGGGGACGAAGACCTGCAAAACCAGAATGGGATCAGGAGGCCCGGTGAAAACCGGGGAAACCCTCCGATGCCTAAGTCAGTGGAGAACTTGTGAGGCAGGGGGTTTCGGAATGCGAGAATGTGTTCGCGTGAGGAAGAGAACGTACCGTTGCATGGTACTGTACCTGTGCCTTTATAGGCGTTGGTGTAGAGGCCAACGTGCGTAACGTTGGGCAGATCGTGCCTGAAGAGGCGCCTTGACGCACGCGCATAACGGGAGGAGTTATGACTCCGATGCCCGTTAGGCTGCCAGGCAGTTCACGCCCCTTGATGGTGGAGAACGTGGCCTGAGACGGTTACAACCGTTCTGGAAGCCAGAGAGCCTGCTCGGAACCCTTTGGAAATGCTTTCCGAGCAGGTGACCCACGTGGGGGCTCGAACATGCTGTTCGGTAACATCGAGGGTAGTTTCATGGAGCGGAGTCACTGTTCTTGCTCGGAAGCTGTTCATAGTTGTTCGGTAAGGGAAGGCGGGTGATCTGCTCGGAGGTACGCCGCAGCGGAACCTGACAGCTTCCGATCACGGGAGTCACACAATGGAGGTCTTTGAGCCATCCTGGAGAGGGCGTGCCCTTCGATGACGGTGCCACGTTGGTTGACAGGACGTGAATGGGCCGTAACGAGCCATCATGGGCCTAGGTGACCAGATTTGGCCACCACACTTGCCCCCCACGCCCTCGAATGGCTCGGTGAAACGAGGGCTTCGAGGGCGTCGCTTCCGCATTTAATGCGAGGGCCCGTTGCGGGATGCCGCCGCTTAGGGTCCTGTCAAACGGCTAACCCATCATGATGGGTGCAAAGCCGCGCCATACTTGAGGTGCCGCCGCTGCGTTCGGACGGTTGCCAACGCTGTACCCGAAGGGGCGTTTTCAAAAATCGGAAGGAGCGGCATTTTAGGGCCCGCCTCGAATTTCGTTCCCTCCTCTTTCCTTATAAGGAGGGGACGAGACGAGGGCGGGAGCTACGCCTCCCAGAAACCCTCCATCTTTGAGATCTTCGTGCTTCCTTGCCTTCTCCTCTCCCTGTCTTCTGCTTCGTCCTCTCGCGCCGTTGCCGCTTTCTGCAGTCCTTCCGGCGATGGCGAGCAAGGGGAAAGCCGCTGCCGGAGCTAGCGGGGTGACTGTCGCAGTGCCGAGCGGACCACGATACCGCCACTTCAGTGGTCTTCGTGAGCGCTTCCGGATTGGGGACGAGTACGAGATCGTCGACGCCAGGGAAAGCGACACGATCCTGGTGAATAAACCAGGTTGCCTGCTCCTATCCGTGGACCATCTGGAGGCAGGCTTCCGGCTGCCGTTGCCGGAGGTGGCGAAGGCGCTTCTTAACACTTGGGGCGTTTCGCCAATACAGCTGACGCCCAACACCTGGAGATACATCTGTATCTTCGGTGTTGTCTGCAAGTTAAAAGGAATCCGGGGCTCGGCGGACGTCTTCCGAGCGCACTTCAAGTTGTCTGCTTCGCGGGCGTCGGGAGCAGATGTCTACTACGCCAAGCACCGAACAGACCGGATGCACATCGGCCTGTCCAGCAAGTATTCCAACAACAAGGGTTGGATGGACAGGCTGTTCTTCGTGCGCCACCGGAGTGGTGCCGAGTGGGGGTTCCCCACAGTCATTCGCCCGGCACAGAAGGATAGCTTTCCGAAGCTTATCCAGGATGAGGCGAGGGCATCAGATGCACTTCTCCGAGCAGGTGTTCGGAATGGAGAAGGGTATGTGACCGAGTTCATGCTCGTTAAGTATGGGCTCAGCAAACCATGGAGTAAGTATACTGTCTCTCGGTGGTTTACTCTTAGGTTTGGTGACCTCATACTAACCTTTCTTCTTCCTATCTTCTTTGTGCGCAGCGGCTGCAGAGCTGGAGGCAGGAAGAGATGAAGAGGCGAATGATGAGTTCGCCGAACAGATCCCTGTGTTAGCGCACAGGGTGTATGAAGGTGACGACGTCGCCGCTGTTGTTCGGGTTCCTTCCGCGGTGAGGGTTGGTGCCGCGGTGACAACGGCACTTGTTGCTCCATCAACTGCCGAAGGGCGCCCGAACAAGGCGCAGGCTCCTGAGAAGGGGCCTGGAAAGATTCGTTTGAAGAAGAAGGCCACTAAGGAGGTGGTAACGGCCGGGGCCCGAGCTCCTCGGGAGAAAGATGACCAAGCGAGCCAACCTTCTGCGAAGAAGAGGCCCGTTCTGGTTGACGAGAGCGCGGAGGAAGCAGAACAGCTTCGTGCTCGGAAAAAGCAGAAGGCAGTCCGGGCTACTCCTCCAAGTGACGAGGAGGGGACCGCAGCGGAAGAGGAAGGGGCGCAGTTGCTGCTGCGCAAGAACAGTAGGGCCGTGCAATCGGCTGATGAGGGAGCGCCGCGGGTGGCCTCCGCGACTCGCCCCGAGGTCGCCCAGAGATGGCGACCGAGCTGGGGCTCATCTTGGTGAGCGAAGGGTCTGAGAGTCCTGTCGGTGGAGAAGCCGGGGGCTCCCCCTGCGCGAGAGATAGGGCGCCCTCCGGTGCTTCCAATGCTGGAGGTGCCGAGCGCGGTGTTTCCAGCAACATCGCGGAGGTATCCTCTAGGAGGAGCAGAGAAGCTACGGCGTCACCTGCTCGGCAGGAGGAGGACACTTGCGCAACGGGAGTTTCCGCCCCTGCTGGGGTGGTTCCGAGCAGCGCGGTGACAGCAGCGCCTTCAGAGCAAGGAATGGTTCCTGCAGCAGGGACCATTGCGGAGGCGGCCGCAACGGCGAGGGCGTCCGAAGAGGTTGCCACTTCAACCGGGAGAATCCTGCCCCCCCTGCCCCCCTCCGAGGTGGTTGCTAACGCAGAAGCAACCTCCAAAGGAGTCGAAGACATTGGGGGGGAGGCTGCGGGTGCTGCCCGGGATGAAGGGTCCGAAGACGACCGAAGGCCTCTTAGTGAGGTGCTTCTGAGAGAACCTCTTGGAGTTCCTTCGGTGGCAGCGCTGGAGGCGACCCTTCGTCGGATGGAGGATACGCCAAGAGAGCTGCCTGCGAGCCCCACTGCTTCTCGTCTTGAACGGTTGGCAAGGTGCTTGGACCTTCCTTCCGAACAGACTCCGGAGAAGTCAGTGGAAGGTTACCAGCCGGAGTGGCAGACAGAAGATGGTTTGAGCGACGTCGACGTAGAGGCGCTTGCGGACGAAATGTCCAAGTCGCTGGCCACTCTGAAGGCTTTAGCTGTTCGGGGCCAGAGACAGAGGTATCTCTACGAGGCGCAGGTAGCCTTCTGTGATGACCTTTCGGCAAGGCATAAAGCTCGCGAGGCGGCGCTGGAGGAGGAGGTGAAGGACCTCAGAGCTGCTCTTCATGCCGCGAAGCTGGATGCTACCTTGGCGCGGGCCGAAAAGGACGCCCTAGCCAAGGTAGTAGTAGATGCGGAGGCCCGTGCCGTTGCTGACTATAAGACTGGGCCAGAGTACAAGGAAGACTTGGAGCAGTATGGGGCTCGCTGCTACAAAGTGGGCCTCAATGCTGGGAAGGAGGTGGGGGAGAGGCTTTCCTGGGCCGAACGCGCCCAAGAAGCCTTCGAGGCTGCTGTTCGGGAATGTCAACGCCGTACCCAAGATGTCCGCTTAGATGGTGTGCGGTTCGCACAATTTCAGTCTGGGCGGATGCCTTCTTCGGGTGAGGATGCTGGTCCTTCCGAACAAGCTCCTTAATCCCCTTGCCTCACGTCTTCTTGTACTTCGCTTTTTGTAACATCGGCCAAGGAAGGCTGTTTGTAAGCACAAGAACTTCTTATAAATGAAATCCTCTGCTTTACGAGTTTTTCTGTAGCGTCTCTTTCTCTATCTTCTCCCTGTTGTGGTTGTTCCTGCTCGGATCGGAATCCGTTAGCTTCGTGAGCATTGCATGTAAGACGCAGATCGTTGGGTACCGTAAAGGAGGTTCCGATCAGGTATCTATGCCAAATGCTCATGAAGCAACAGGAGTAAGGAGAAGAGAGGTTGGATGCTGAAAGAAGGCTTTTATAGATGATAAGCCTTAAGATTAGAGACATGCCAAGTCCTGGGAATGGCCTCGCCACTAGGAGTAGTTAGCTTATATGAGCCTTTCCCAAGGACGTGGGTGACCTGATAAGGTCCTTCCCATTTGATGGCAAGTTTGCCGACTGCTCTTCGGGGGTCCGAAGCCGAACAGCGGCGCAAGACCAAATCTCCCACGTTGAACCGCCTCTCCTTGACTCGCGCATTATAATATTGCGCAAGCCGTTGTTGATAAGAAACGAGGCGAATGCTGGCGTCGCTTTGTCGTTCGCCCAGCATGTCCAAGTTCTCTCGGAGAGCACGGTTATTGGCGGCTTCGTCGAAGTGGGTTGTTCGGATGGTTGGAAGGGCTACTTCCAAAGGTACAACTGCTTCTGAGCCGTAGGCTAGGTGGAAAGGTGTTTCCCCTGTAGCTACCCGAGCAGTTGTTCGGTGACACCAAAGGACATTTGGGAGCTCATCGATCCATGATCCACCTGCAGCCTCCACTCTGGTTCGGATCCCGTGCAGCAATGTTCGGTTGGCGTTTTCGACCAAACCGTTAGCCTGGGGATGAGCCACGGAGGTGAAGTGGTTGTAGATCCCGAGCTCGGCGCACTTTTGCTTGAAGAAGGTGCTGTCGAACTGTCTCCCGTTGTCAGATGTAATCACCCTTGGGATGCCAAACCTGCAGAGAAGGTTCTTCCATACGAACTTCCACGCGGCTTGTTCGGTGATTGTGGCAACGGGTTCGGCCTCGATCCACTTGGTGAAGTAGTCGATGGCCACAAAAAGGAACTTCTTGCGCCCTTGGGCCTCTGGAAAGGGGCCCAAGATGTCAATGCCCCATCTGGCGAAGGGGCGCGGCTCGAACAGACTGTGAAGCTGTTCGGCTGGCTGCTTGATGAGTACTCCGAACTTCTGGCATTCTGGGCATTTCCTGACGAAGGACATGCAATCCTTCTGAAGAGAAGGCCACCAGAACCCTGCTCGGATGAGGCTGCGTGCTAGCGTTCTGCCCCCCAGATGGCTTCCGCACAACCCCTCGTGGACTTCCTCTGTGGCTGCGAGGGCCTCCTCAGGGTTGAGGCAACGTAGAAGAGGTCTTGCAAGGGACCGTCGGTACAGCTTGCCTTCTACGAGGGTGAAATGCTGCGAGCGCATCCTGACTTTCCGAGCTTCATCCTGTTCGGAAGGAAGCTCGCCTCGGAGAAGGTACGCCAAGAGAGGGTCCACCCAACTTGGGGTCGGTGGGCCCGTTTCTATGGCGGCTACATCAATCTCTGTGCTCGGCAAGGCGAGCTCTTCAATGAAGACAGAGCGAGAAGGGGTGATGTCACCTGAAGATGCCAATTTGGCCAGCGCATCAGCTCGCGCGTTCTGCTCCCGTGGAACATGTATAACCTCGAAGTATACGAGGCCCTCTGTCTGGCTCTTGACCTGTTGGAGGTATTGAGCCATGCGAGGTTCCCTTGCTCCAAACTGTCCGCTCACCTGGCTGGCGACCAACTGGGAGTCACTAAAGACTCTAAGCCGAATGGCTCCGAGGTGCCTAGCCATGCGGATACCGGAAAGCAAGGCTTCGTACTCGGCGACGTTGTTGGAGGCTGGAAAGCGGAAACGGAGGGCGTATTGGAACTCTAACCCCTCTGGGGAGGTGAGGACCAAACCTGCCCCGCTTCCGGAGACACAAGAGGATCCGTCCACATAAAGCTCCCATGGGGGCTCGTCTGCCAACGGTGGATCCTGCTCGGCCGGAAGGGTGCATTCCGCCACGAAATCTGCTAACGCCTGCGCTTTGATTGCCGTCCTTGGTCGGAAGCTGATGTCAAACTCTCCCAGCTCGATTGCCCACTTAACCAACCTACCGGAAGCCTCCGGCCGCTGCAAGATGGATTTCAGCGGTTGATCGGTAAGCACTGTAACGGAATGGGCCTGAAAGTAGGGCCTGAGCTTCCGTGCAGCTGTGACAAGAGCAAGGGCAAGCTTTTCTGCTCTGGGGTACCTCCTTTCAGCTTCTTGGAGGACCCTGCTGATATAGTACACTGGATACTGTGCCGCTCCTACTTCTCTGATCAAACCGCACTGATGGAGTGTTCGGTGACCGAGAGGTACACGAACAAGGGTTCTCCGAGCACAGGCTTTGAGAGAACAGGAGGGGCTGCCAAATATGCCTTCAGCTCAGTGAAGGCAGCTTCGCATTCGTCAGTCCACAGTACTTGCCCCCCTTGCTTCGAGGCGTTTTTAGGGCCTCGGAGCAACTTGAAGAAGTTAAAACTTCTTTCTGCTGCTCGGGACATGAACCTGTTCAGCGCGGCAAGACGTCCTGTTAGACGCTGGACGTCGCGCGCTGTCTTCGGACTGGACATCTCAAGTACGGCTTGGATTTTTTCCGGGTTCGCCTCTATTCCCCTGTTTGATACGAGGAACCCGAGGAACTTACCCGACCGAACACCAAACGCGCATTTGGCCGGATTGAGCTTCATATTATACCTTCGCAGAGTTGCGAAGGTTTCCTGGAGGTCAGAAATGTGATCGGTGCTCGGAAGAGTCTTGACCAACATGTCGTCGACGTAAACCTCCATGTTTCGCCCGATCTGCTGCTCGAACATCTTGTTGACCAGCCGCTGGTAAGTCGCGCCTGCATTCTTCAGACCAAAAGGCATCCTGGTGAAGCAGTATAAGCCTAGGTCTGTGACGAACGTAGTGGCGTCTTGATCCGGGGGATGCATGCTGATCTGGTGGTAACCAGAGTAGGCATCCAAAAAGCTGAGGAGCTCGTGCCCGGAAGTAGCGTCCACCAGCTGATCGATGCGTGGCAATGGGAAGTTATCCTTGGGCGTTGCCTTATTAAGATCTTTGTAATCTACGCACACACGCCATTTGCCATTGGCCTTGCGTACGAGGACCACATTGGAGATCCATCTTGGATATTGGGCTTCTCGGAGGAGCCCGACAGTTCGGCTTTTGGTCACGTGATCCTGAATCACGGTCTGCCGTTCTCGGTTCACGGGTCGCCTTCTTTGCTGCACTGGCGGGATTCGTGGATCCAACCGAAGGCGATGCACCATGACTTCCGGGGGAATGCCTGGAAGCTCGTCATCAGACCAAGCGAACACGTCCAAATTGGCCAGCAGGAAAGCTGTGTAGCGTTGCTGCTCGGCCTCTGTCAACAGGGCGCCAATGTACAAGACGTGTTCGGAGTCGTCGTCCACCTGAATGGGGATTAAGTCTTCGGCAGGCGTCCCCCGACTAGTTGAAGGCTGATCGGAGGTCGGAAGAGCTGGATCAGCGAGTGGTTGCTTGTCTCTTAGAGAGAGGACATAGCAACGGCGAGACTCACGCTGACACCCGAGCACTTCACCAACTCCGATCGGAGTTGGAAACTTCATTTTCTGGTGGAGTGATGAAGGCACTGCTTTGATTCGCCCGATCAGACCTCTGCCAAGAATAGCATTGTATCCAGGCATGTTGTTGATGACCAGAAAGTCAACAATTTGGTCACAGCCTTTGGAGCTGTTCCCAAGGTGATCGGAAGGCGAATCCTTCCCATGGGCTGGACCGAAACTCCCGAAAAGCCGAACAATGGCGAATTTACAGGAGTAAGTTGATTGGCGCGCAGGCCCATGAGAACGAAACAGTCGTAAGCCAAGACGTCGGGGGCGCTTCCATTATCTACCAGAATTCGGCGCACGTTACAGTGGTTGATGGTGGCCGAAACGACCAGCGCATCAGTGTGCGGGGTCGTAACCCCTACAAGATCTTCGTCCGAGAAGGTTATAGCCTCCTCGGGCTGTGCGCGTGCGGGACTGGCAGGATATGGGGCCGGCCGAACAGTCGGAGGCCTGTCTACGACATGCACTCGCCTTGCGTAATCGCGTCGGCTTCGAGTGCTTTCTCCACCTGCGCCGAAGCCTCCCGCGATCACGTTGATCTCCTGCCCATTGGGATCGTTGTTGATCGGCTGCTCGGGAGTGCGGTCTTGGCGTCGGGGGCGCTCTTCGTTCCGGCGCACGAACCGTCCAAGGTAGCCGCGCTTGATAAGGTCTTCGATTTCGTCCTTAAGCTGGCGGCACTCGGAGGTGTCGTGGCCGTGGTCGCGATGAAAGCGACAGTACCTATTTTGATCGCGCTTCCGGGGGTCGGAGCGCATTCTCTGGGGCCACCGAACAAAAGCTTCATCCCTGATCTCTGCCAGGATTTGTTCGGGAGCCACAGTGAGGGGGGTGTAGTTGGTGAAGGGGCGCGGACGACGCGGAGAATCGCCATTGCGTCGTCCCTTCTTCCGATCACGGTCGGAACCGTTGTCGGAAGGTCGCTTTTTTTCCGACTGCTCCCCCTGTTCGGCCCTGCTCGCCGCCAGGCTCTCCTCGCAGGCCGCGTGGCGCTGCGCGATGGAGAGTAGTTCGGCGAGGGTGGCGGGCTGCTGGACGCCGAGAGTCCTTTGTAGAAAGCCGTCACGAGTGCCTTGGATGAGAGCACTGGTGGCTAGGGGGACGTCCAGGCGCGAGATGCGAAGCGCCTCTGTTCGGAACCTCTTGACGAAGTCCCAGAGTGCCTCGCCTTTCTTCTGGCGCACGGTCAGGAGAGAAGCCGCCGTCCGCGGCTGGGACCTTCCACCAAGGAAGTTGTCCCGAAAGGACTTCTTCAATTGGCGGAAGGAGGTGATAGAGCCCGCAGGGAGGGTTTCAAACCAAGCCCTGGCGGTCTCCTTAAGGGTTGCAGGGAAAGCCCTGCACTTGGCCGCATCTGATGCTCCGTGGAACACCATATGCGATTCGAAGCCGTGGATGTGGTCGGCCGGGTCAGTAGTGCCGTCGTAGGGCGCGATGGTGGGAAGAGGGAGCTTGGAGGAGACCAGGGCCTCCAGAATCTCCCTACTGAAAGGAGAGCGGAAGTCCAAGTCGTCCTCCGCTGGAGCCTTGCCCTCCGCACGCTGAACCATCGCGTCCATGCGGCGTTCGAGGTCGACCACACGCCGGAGACGCCTGGCGAGCTCCTGCTCGGAGTTGGCGGGGCCCCCACGTCCAGAGGCGTGGGAGTTGCCTCCCACGACCGATCGTGGCGGACGGGGTGAGACGATAGAACGCCGGGGCGAGCGCCCGCGGCGCTCTGGTGCCCGCTCTTCCGATGGAGCCCGGAGGGACCGGCGCGGTGAGTCCGCCTGCTGCTCCTGCGGCGCTGGGGGGACGCGGGAGCGTCGATGTGACGATTCCGCCTGTCGCTCACGCGGCAGGGAAACCGCTGGGGCCGCTGCCCCTGCCAACTGGGCCTGTAGGGCGAGGCAGACGCCCGTCAACTGCTGCATTTGTCCTCGAAGCTCCGCTACTTCGAGGGCAGTTGCAGGCGCAACAGCCGGCGGTGCCGGGACGTCGTGGTTTGCGCCGGCAGTGGCGACGGCGTCATCACCAGGAGGGGATCGGCGACGGGAGTCCCCTCGTGACTGGCGAGACCTCGTCGCCCTGCTTCCTATGTTCTGGTATGAGGATCGTCCTCGAGCCATGGCAGCGTCGCTTCCCACAGACGGCGCCAAATGTGGTGGTGTAATCCTGTTTGGACCTGAGCCAAACGGGCCTCCACTGGAATAAGAGAGGGAAGACGATTGCTGGTGAGGACGAAGACCTGCAAAACCAGAATAGGATCAGGAGGCCCGGTGAAAACCGGGGAAACCCTCCGATGCCTAAGTCAGTGGAGAGCTTGTGAGGCAGGGGGTTTCGGAATGCGAGAATGTGTTCGCGTGAGGAAGAGAACGTACCGTTGCATGGTACTGTACCTGTGCCTTTATAGGCGTTGGTGTAGAGGCCAACGTGCGTAACGTTGGGCAGATCGTGCCTGAAGAGGCGCCTTGACGCACGCGCATAACGGGAGGAGTTATGACTCCGATGCCCGTTAGGCTGCCAGGCAGTTCACGCCCCTTGATGGTGGAGAACGTGGCCTGAGACGGTTACAACCGTTCTGGAAGCCAGAGAGCCTGCTCGGAACCCTTTGGAAATGCTTTCCGAGCAGGTGACCCACGTGGGGGCTCGAACATGCTGTTCGGTAACATCGAGGGTAGTTTCATGGAGCGGAGTCACTGTTCTTGCTCGGAAGCTGTTCATAGTTGTTCGGTGAGGGAAGGCGGGTGATCTGCTCGGAGGTACGCCGCAGCGGAACCTGACAGCTTCCGATCACGGGAGTCACACAATGGAGGTCTTTGAGCCATCCTGGAGAGGGCGTGCCCTTCGATGACGGTGCCACGTTGGTTGACAGGACGTGAATGGGCCGTAACGAGCCATCATGGGCCTAGGTGACCAGGTTTGGTCACCACAACCTTCACAACAATCAATCTTTGATTATTCCTTTCTATCTTTCAAAGACAACAAGAGCCTCTTTGAAAAAAAATAGGCCTATTCAAAGTTTCAATATTTTCAAGTCTCTCTCTCTCTCTCTATATATATATATACATGTATATGCCTATATATATTAAGGGTTTGCTTAAATGTGACAATTTCTTGTTATCTTTATTTGACGAGAAAGATGACGTGAATTATCCTCTACATAATTCTATTAGTTAAAAAATCTAACAAGATTTTTTTTTATTTCTCTCTTTTTTTAACCAATAAAATCATTTGAAAGATAATCTACATCAACTTTTATTGCAACGCCACTAAACATTTCTTTTATTTGGCCGTCATCTATAAGAAATAAATGTCCTATTATCTCTCTTTTGTAAGACCATCCACATATAAGAACTATTCGTATTGTCTTTATTTTGTCATCTATATGCAATAAACGTCGCATTATCTATCTTTTAAGGTGATCCTCATATAAGAACTGTTAATTATAAATGTACGAGACATTTTTATTTTTTCTTTTTTACACAAAATACTCACCATGGCATCATAGTCTTATACCTCTACATAATAATATGGAAGGTGTTAAGTGCATTAAATAAGGGTATGGTTTCCAAATTTCCCTGTCATAAATAAAGAACTGAGTGGTTTGAAATGCTTAGGTCCCTCTATTAGTTGAAAATCTGATAATATTTTTTCCCCCCTCCTTTTCAATTAATAGAATTATTTGAAAAGTAATTTACATCACTTTTTTTTGATAACGAGGAAATTCCGCCCCGTGTGGCTTTGTGGGCTCAGGGATTGGTGTTCGTGAACTCCAAGGTCAGGACTTGACAGCTCCTACTTTCTGTGTATCCATATTGCGCTTACCCCACTTGACCGGAAAAACTCCGAATTTACACACCTCGAGGATTGCATGTAAATCAGGTAAACTCTCCCTCAAGAATCGAACTCGGGACCTCTTACTTTTAAGCAAGAATTCTAACCGATCGACTCAACCGGGGTCATCCAATTTACATCACTTTTATTATACTCTTTAGAAAATACTAATATATATATTTATTTTAAGAGGATGTGAATGCTGAGTTCGAAGTGTTTTGGGCGGGCGAAGAGGTGGGAAACCGGGAAAGCATGATCCCCGGCGACCTGCTCGAAGAAATGCCAAAAAGAAAGACGGGGAAGTAGGGACCTCCGTGCGTACATACAAAAACGGGGCTGTGCTGCGACCACTTCTCGAGACGTGCATGCATGTGCTCATCGTATATAAATAAATATATTATATATATATACAGATTACGGAGAGAGATATATAATCTATATTTATAGGAATATATACATACATATATATTCTTTGCCCCCTCCTGATCCCCAAGTTCTACACCTATACAGTTCTCCCTTGCCTAGGTCCCCACAAGTGAGTCTACATACGTAACTTATCTTAAATTCAAATACTCAATGAACAAGCTCTTTATAAACTATTGAGGTTTTTTTTTTCATACCTGTTAAAAGTATAATTGGGTTATAATCTATCTTATTTTTATATTTATATTCAAATTTTAATTAGATGATTTTTTTTTCCACTAGAAACCCATTGTCACTTGTTGTCACAAAGTTGTAGAATATATTTAGAACATTTCTTTATTAACTATTTTTAGTGATTGTTAGATATTATTTAGACACTTTTACTTTTGAAAAGTTAAATAAAATATTTTACTATCACGGTGGGACATTATGATCTATATTAATGGATAAGGTCACATGTACAGTACTGTACTTTCATTAGTGATTAATTTCTAACCATTTTAGCATGGCAGGTGAACGTCAAGATATCTGGTGTAAAAAAATTGTCTAACAAGATTTTTGTATTAAATATAAAAATAAGACAGATTTAATACGTAAAAAATGTAACTATTAACTCTGAGTCATTTGAAAAAGACTAAACTATAATTATACTCTTAGAGGTAACATATCTTGGACCGGGGCTATGAGAATATTCTCACAAACGTTAGCTAATTACTCTACCCATGTAGCTTCTAGTTAATTTGCTTATTATTCTCTACGAATCCTAGCCATGTAGCATTCTCATTTTTTAGTTTCTCTATTCTATAAATTATGACAAATTAATTAGGAGTCTCTATCAGATTTTTGACTTATTTGTAAGTCTCTAACAAAGTTGTAACTCATTACAATAAGTGTTATCACCTGTTACAGTATATGTTAAGCCCTATTACAGTAAGGACTTCTCTATTCCAGTCAGAGACTTCTAATTAATTTACCCTATAAACTATTCTAGTTAGCCATCTTGGCACACATTAAGCTCATGATTTTTTTCCCATTTTTTTTGTAATGTGTACCGAGTATTTTTCAGGAGTTGCATGGGCATTAGTTGGGGAGGAACTTGTGTGTGGTCTTCAATCTTCATGCATGCGTGCAAACTTATGTTTCCAAACTAAGATTTGGATTTTTCTAAGAGGAAATTAAACATGCGTAGTTAGAGGATTTTGCCTATTCCACAAGCTTTTCTTTTGTCCTTATCAGTTACCTTTAAGCGATGAGGACATATAAAAAGACAAAACCCTTTTGGCATTCATCGACTTCCCTGCATAGGATAGATGATAAGTTGGGACGTGTGTCTCTGTGTGTGTCTTTTACTACCCAAGGACTAGAATACCTCTCTCTTTTCAAAATTTCAATTTCTTCCTTACTTTATCTACTATATATACCTAAAGCCTAAATGCTCAAATACAAATATGAGTAATGATTTGAGAACTGTCTTCATAATATAAAATTGTAGTTTTTAAGGATAATGAGGCTAGAAGGGAATTAATCATCATGGGAGCTAGGCTGAGCTCCTTCAAATGTGAGCTAGGCCAGGTGAGGTGCCTAGACGAACAGTCTGTTAAGCCACCTATTGGGCCAAAACCTACCAATCTTTGGGCCGCTGTTAAGAATTATCTCAATGGGCCGATGGTAGAGCGGCCCACATGTTCCATTGACCGCAATATGTTAATGGGCCAGGTCAGGTGCCCTATCTCAGCCCAGCCCACCAGAAAGGTTCTAGTGTAGTTTCATACAAAGCGTGCATGTTATCAAGGCTTCCATCTTTTTTTTTTAAAGGTAATGGTTTGTTGTATTGAAGTAAAGAAATATGTATAAAGGAACCTTAAAACTGAGGATACAAAGCTAGGGGTTCCATCTGATTAGGAGAAAAAGGACAATATTAATTGCTTTATTTTTACGTACATAGGTTGTTTTATGACCTTGTTATATCATATAAAAGTACTTTTGTACTTGGCAGAGTTCACTGGCTTTTATAATACATTGCACTATATGAAGTACTAATTAATTTTGAAATAGAAAGTAAAATATTTGGTTGAAGAAAAAAACACTTATCAATCTTCTTAATGCTGGAAAAGAGATTTGGATTGTGGGATAATGTAGAATAAAGATGGGGATGATCGATCTCTAGATCTATGCATGTCATATCAACCATGTGAAGATCAAGGCGCGTAAAAGAAACCGGAAAAACATAATAATCCGGATTGAAATTTTATAACCCATGTGATATGCGGATAGGATTAATAAGAAAGGAAAAGCTAGATGCTCCTTGTTTAATTGAATTTGTCAAAAGTATGATATAGGTGTCCTTAATTTTAAAAGCTTTGACATTTTTGACAAAGAATGATATATGTTTCCTGCCACGAAGACCTTAACAAGTGAAGATCCAAAATAAATGTATATAAAGATGTTTCACTCTGATGGATGTAAGAAGTTGACCATTCTGATGACCCCGGTTGGGTCGATCGGTTAGAACTCTTGCTTAAAAGCAAGAGATCCCGAGTTCGATTTCTGGGGGTGTTTACCTGATTTACATGCAATCCTCGAGGTGTATAGATCCGGAATTTTTTCGGTCAAGTTGGATAAGGGCAATACGGGTACACGAAAAGTAGGAGCTGTCAAGTTCTGACTTTGAAGTTCACGAACACCAATCCCTAAGCCCACAAAATCACACGGGGCGAGATTTCTTCGTTACCAAAAAAAAAAAGAAGTCGACCCTTCTCTGATCATGTGAGGAAAGAAATGTCATGGAAACTATTTTCAGACTTAAAAAGGGAAAAACCTAGATAATATGATGACTAATATACTTATTATACAAGTTTATGTGTGTAACAAGTACTAATGTGGTGAGCACAGTCTGGTGTCATGCATTGATCCACATGAGAATAACAATATATGAGATAGTCTTCTCTCTCTCTCTTATCTCATGTCTATCTGAAGTTTTGGTCAAGATGAAAATTTAGGTACATAACAAGATCAAATTGGGAGCCACCGGTTTTCAAATCAATTCTGCAACTTAAGAGCATCAAACTGCTTTTTGATAATTTGAAGACAAAAATCTACACTAGAACCACTACGTACATGTACCCACAAAAGTTTAAGCGTTGATCTAGGGGATCGTCTTGAAACGCTTCACTGAGGAAAATCGATCCAATTCCATGCATGGGTGACGATCAAAAGAAAATTCCTATTATCTCAACTAGCATTTCTGACTTTCCATGCATGGATGCTCTTTATTGGCCCTCAGACCTTTCATATATATTGAAGAGAAAAAGTAGAACAAAAGGTACGACATGCATCTAAGGATATATATATAGAGGCCTGGACTGCTCCTGATGTGTAAGTCATAGAGAATTATCCAAGATGTGCCTTGTTCTCAAATATGACAATTGGCAAGGACTCGAGATTTAATGTCAACTCCATATATATATATGACAATTATCACGCTCAATAATTCCATAGGATACGTACATCATAGAAATGAATCAATATTCGTTTTATATATATATGTTCACAGATCATATATAGTTAAACGAGATGACTGTACGCTATGGTTATCTTCCATTCAAGTTTTATCAAGGACTGAAATGTGAAAAGTTCTGTTTTGTTAAAGATCATAATATTTGTTTTCCATGGGCAATATTAGCAGCACTACTAGCAGCAGCATAGCATGCACTGCGGAGTATTCCCATTTCCCCCCTTTATTTCTGGTTTATACCATGCTATAATTCTAGAGTAGGAGAGAAGGAACAACAGAACCCTACAGCATGTGGGTCGTTGCTTTCTTTGTGAGAATCATGGTGCATCCTTTTTGTTCCTTCCATTAATCTTAAAGTTTTGGTAAAGGGACCTGATCATTTCTTAAGTTAGAAGGGATCCAGAGGAAGTTCGCTAGCTTCCAACATAAAACATAAAAATGCTGAACTTGTTCACGTTTAAGAAGATATTGATGAATGGTTCTTCATTAATTAGCTTTTTCCTGTGGCAATTAGATTAATGGTTTTCTGCTTTAGAAGCGTGGATAGATGGAAAGGAAGCCTGAATCTTCCAAGAGTTCATGATGGATTTGTCAGAAGTTTGGGCACCACCAGGAAAGAGATTTCATATACTCTTCTGTCCAGGACTATTAATTATATATGGAGAAGAATACAACTAGATCTCTCAAGGGAGTTGGGAACCTTGAAGTATATATCATCCATAAGGAGGTGCTTAATTCCATCCCTATTGTACGTGAATGATATCATGAGCAGTATTTGAGCATCTTTCTTGGGTTTCCACTTGTTAGATGATTAGTTAACTAAGATCAAAACAAATATCAGAATCACTGTTAATTGCATCATTCTGAATTGGAAATAAGGTTTTAAAACCAAAGCCAATGTTTTTTGTGAAAAGGGCAAAAATGAAAGAGAACGAAAACGGAAGACTGGTTACTGTTGGCACTCTCCAGACTTTGTTGCAGTGAGGTAGAACATTATCTCCTATGACCCTAAAAGAGATAGAATATTAATTTGTCCTTTAACTATTATTTTGCCCTCTTAAGTGATATCTGAGGTAGAAGACAAACTCAGGAGTGGGTAATTATTTCATATCTACAACTTAAGCTGATCAAAGAGACTGCACATGAATGAATAAGATGTAAGAGGCCATAAATATCAAACAATTTTGACATAAGAGAAATTAAGATATATATATGTGCAGCATGCCAATCGTACTTCCAGCTCGTCTTGATGGACATATCTGAAGAGAAAAGGGTGAAATAAAAGAGAGGGGGAACAAACACTTGTCTGGTTTTAAGCTTTACAGCCAATTAATAAGCATGGCAGTATTCTATACCCCATTCCTACTCAAACAACATGGTGAGCATGATGACTTCATCCGTTGGAGAAGCCCAACAACAAGACATGGCATCAGCATGTGGCTTCATATCTCTTCTTGGCAAACCTCAAACACACAAGACATGAGAAAAAAAAAAAGAGGAAAACTAACGAAGAATTCCATTATTCCTCTCAAATTTATTTTTGAGCATATATATGATCCCAACATCTTTCAAACAATCTTGACATCGACAAGATCTACTGCAAAACTGAACTTATAAAGCAATCAAAGAATGGACTGACCAACAACTCAGATCTACCGAGCAAGAGGTTAGATGGCATATAAAACAGGAGGAACGTAGGTGATCGCGAGCTAGCCTCCTTATCAAAACTCCAGTAGATATCAAAACACCATTACTATATGGACTCCAAGTTGGTGATATAATTACACGGGTAAAAGCTACAGAGGGCGGGAGGTGTACAGGCGGGGCCGGGGTACCCGGCCATGGTAGAGGCCGAGGAGGGTACGCATCACGGAACTTACAGCCCGGATAGAACTCGGAGCAGGTGCACCTGCAGCCTCAGGTGCAAGATGTAGCCGGCGGTGCGGAGGAAGAGCTGATCGGCGCGGAGGCCCTCCCCACCGGGGACGAGCGCCTGGAGCTCCCGGAACTTCCTCGCCACCGCGGTTCCCCGCCCGCACGACGTCGCCGCTGCCCGCCGCCTCCTGTCCTTCCCTGACGTGCGGGCCTGCTGTGACTGCTGCACCGCTCGCCTGAGCCTGGCTGCTGTGGCTGCTCTCCGGCTCTTCTTCTTCTTCCTCGACCGAAGCCAGGAGCCCTCCATGCCGAGGCGAGGGACAAGAGGCTGTGGGTGAGGTTAGGTGCTGGCGGTGAGAGGAGGAAGCTTGGCAGGCCAGGAGTTTAAATGGGCTCTCTCTCTCTATCTCTCCCTCACACACACAAACACACATACACAGAGGACAAAGGACAAAGCCCCACGGGAGAAGGGGCCATGTGCGGGGCAGCGTTGCTGGGCTAGCTGGCGATGGCGAGTGCGAAAACTCCCCCGCGCACAGTTCACACGCGCACGCACCATCTGTATGACGACGACGACGACGGCGACGAGGGGAGGGCGGCCAGCCCGCGCTCGTGTCTGACAGCTCTCCCGCACGTACATAATTAATTACGCCCAGCCGCGCGCGCGCTGACCATGCCCACTCGCTCCTCCGAGTGGTGGTGGGGGACCGTGGAGGTTTGGGCCCCTCCAAGGTCCCACCCCCCCTCCTCTCTAGGCCGCCGTCCACGTACCCCTCGTCGTTCCCGAACCCTGTAGAAACCGCAGCCAGCTATCATGGGCGCTGGATATCCTCTCTCTCTCTCTCTCTCTCTCTCTCTCTCTCTCTCCTCTCTCTCTCTCTCTCTCTCTCTCTCACAGACGCGTCCAGGCCGGCGAACCAACCAGTGTTAGGTCGGCAAACGTACGTCTATGAAAGGTCAGTTCCCATTTGGAGTATGTGGACCCCACCTCACAATATATATATATATATATATATATATATATATATATATATGAAATTTTCGACCGCAATAGTTGGTCGGAAATCTGTCAGAAGAGACGTTTTCCGCTCCCGTTGGAAATAATTTGTCCAAAAATATATTTTTTCACGGATCATGTTCACTCATTTAGTCGTGTCGGAACGAACGACACGCCGATCAAATTCTTATTTTAGATTTTAAACTCCCGACTTGCGTGTTTTAATTTATTACATTTGAAATTTTTTAAGATTAGTGGTTTAAGCGCCGAATCTAAATCGAAAATCTGATCAGGATTCCGTCAGTTCTCATACGTCGCTCTCACCCATCCCCATTCACCCACCCCCACCCCACGTCCTAGAGGTAAACTATGATGTCCTTAGACCGATCTTTGATCTCCATGTAGCTGTCGGAGTGCATCACCCCCACGTCCCCCATGTAGAACCACCTGTCGTGGTGGTGGCCTTGGCGCCATCATCTCTGGATCCTTGAGGTAGGCCACCATGATGCACCCACTACGATGGACGAAGTCCCTAAGGGTGTTATTTTGGGCACCCGTTATTGATAAGGCAGGTCATGAAGGAGGAGGGGTTTCTGTTGCCTTCTAAAGAAGAAGAGTGAACAGAGGATGAAGAGTTGTAGGTATAGTGGTAGCGGCAATGGAAGCACGATGGCGACGACATCAAGAGCGAAGGACTTCAAGAGGGGAGTGGGGGCCCTGGAGGGGAAGGGTTCGGGAGGGGGAGCAATGGGGGTGGGGGTCCAGTAGTGGGGTCATGGAGAGGGAGAGGGAGGGGGAGGGGGGGAGGGTCCGGGAGGGGGAGCAATGGGGGTGGGGGTCTTCGACAGGGGTGGGGGGGGGGGGGCGGAATGGGAAGAGGAGGGGGTGGAGGTGGGGGTCTCTGAGAGGGGTAGGGGGCTCAACAGGGCTGGGAGGGGGAGGGGACCTAGAGTGGGAGGGGGAGGAGACTCATTTGTAGCGGTGGAGACGGCGGTGGTTGCATTGCGGCGCTCCACGAGGGGAGAGAGAGAGAGAGAGAGAGAGAGAGGGTCGGGAAAAATTAACATTTTTCGACGAAAATATTTCTGTCGAAAATTTCATCGGCATTATCAACTGAATTTCTGTCAGATATATTTTCGTCGAAAATACCGACTGAATCTCTGATAGAATATGTTCCGTCTGAAATAACGACAGATATTTTTGACAAAAATATATCTTTCGAAAAGTTCGATGATTTTATTGGCAAAAAATTTCCATCGATAAAATCACTTTTTCTTGTAATACCTTCAGTAAGAAATATTTTACATCTGATTGTGAAAGTATTTGATCATTCGTTTATAAATATAAATAGATGGGATTCACTATCAATATGATAATGAGAGCCACATTTATTTATATCTATAAATATTTGCTGCCGAATACTTTCACCGAACACATAGTATTTCTCTTAATTAGTGATCCCTTGCACGCCTACGTTACCATATGCACGAGAGGGGGAGCCGTACAATTTATTTCAAAATCACTTAATTAATAAATATTTATTGAACTTTTTAATACGTTTCTAATATATTTTGGATCTCTCTTTATTGACCCATGTGTCATCAATATGCCCACCCAATAAATTAAGAAGTCAAAAATACATTAGAAATATCTATTTAATTTACACTTTCAACTTAATTTGTCATGCATGTGACTTTGTCTCTAAATTATTTACAGTCGTATTTATGAGACCCCAACAGCGATTAGGTCAGGTCATCGACCACATCGCAGCACCTTCTCTTGTTTTTCTCTATGGATATATGTATATCAGAAATAATTTTGATAACACATTAAAATAACATCATCATTAAAATTGTTTCACATCAATAATTAAAAAAAAATTAAAAATATCTCATAAATGATGAGATTGTGATGTACTTTGATTGGTGTGGACACCCCATTTCGCTAATGGGCCCAAGACCGCCGGCCCACTACTCAGCCCGCCAGCATCGATTTTAGCCCCTCATGGGCTGTGCAAAAGAGAGCCAAAAGGCCCATTCAAAAGGCCACCAAGGCCCATCTGAAATCACCCTTATCTCATCCTAAAGGTGGGGGTGAGAGTAAGCATTTGTAACACCTCCCAAAAGGGAGTGCTAAAAATGGAAAAGGTGGTCTGCCACCCTTGCTGCGCAGAGGCCTGGTTGGGGCTGTTTTTTGGCCATTTCTCCCTTCTAGAAGGCTTGGGAAAAGGGCATGCCAAGAGGGGTTACGGGAGAAGGGCTGGTGGTGTTTTTTTTCTCCTCTCCAAGCAAGCAAGAAACCAGCAGCAAGAAGGGAAGGGGGGCTTGTGTTTCTGCTCCAAAGAGTTCCTCCCGTGAGGATTCTTGCAAGAAGAAAAAGGCAAGAAGAAATAGAAGAAAAGGTGAAGAGAGGAAGAGAAAAGAGAAGAGAGGGTGTGTGTTGTCTTGTCACACTCATAGAGAGGACAAAAGAGAGAGAGAAAGTGGTAGGTGGCGATGGTGTTCTCCTCTCCCCCATTTCTTTAAGATTTCTTCTTTGTACATTCTCTACCTCTTTGACAAGATAATACTATTTTGCATGCTCCTTTATCCCATCCCCTTTGATGTGATGGATCATTTGCATAGCATTTAATGCATGTTGCATCCCTTCCTTATGCAAGTTTCTTCAAATTTGTTTCTCTTTTGCATGGGTAAAAGGGGTACCGGGATGGAAGAGACCACTTACTATATGGTGTAGCTCTTCATCCCAATAAACTATAAAGGGGTCTTTAGCCCCTCCATGCCTCAATAAATGAGGACATGGGGGTGCAAGGCCTTACCTCCCATATAATGCACACATGCCCCATCTCGTTCCTCCCTCCAATGGACCATTTTTTTCACTGTTTTGGTCCTCCAAAGGTCTGTTTTAGCATTGTTCTAACAGCCCCTTTAAAGTACTCATTGCAGTTAACATGATACCCATGAGATTGGTCAAGGAGGTGAGCAAATAATGCTCATATCTCCTTGTCTAAATACCACCTCCAAAAGACCCATTCAAATAGCCCATCATGCCTTGGTTCACCCTCTCAATAGATGGTTCTATCACTGGTTTTTCAGCCCCCCTCTCATGTGTATTCAAACCAACACCAAGCAATCCTCCAAAAGCCTCACTTCGCTAACCAAGGAGGTTGGGCAAATGATGCATAAATCCCTTTGTTTAGCCCATCTAGCAATGGGTTGCAATACCGTCTCAATATCCAAAATCACCCCAGCCATGAGCAAGGGCGTTCTTGGAGAGAGGCGTTGTCACCCCTTGCACAGGTGACTGGCTGCGCCGATTCAGCCTGGTTCTGGTTCTGGCAGTCCTGTAAGACCAGAGCAGAGCTGCGCCGATTCGACGTCCTGGCCATCACGTTGGCCGAAATCACATGAGCAAAACCATTGCTCTATGTGACACCGGCTGATAAACAGTCAAAAGACACAGTATTAGACCCATCCACGTCCTCGGATCGGACAATATAATGTCTATGTCTGGACGGGTGGGTTTATATGTGATTCACCGTCCCATGGGTTGCTTGGCCATAACATTACCCGAATCTCCGTCTGGGGGATCGGGGTCATGGGCCATTAGAGTTACGTCGTTCTACGATGTATACTCTCTCTTTTGGTGCCATCTCCATTTATGGTGGATGAGCATCGTGCTTTCCCCTTCGTCACCACGATAAGGGGAAATGCTGCCAATTTTTCCCCGCGGAGGTTGAGTTGGCGCAAAACCCTTAAGAGAGGTTATTAGCTTCCAATTGAATCGGTAACGTTGCAAACGAGCGCCGATTCAATGATGTCTATGACTTCAGCAGGGCTGCGCCGACTCAGTCTCTGCTGCCCGGCTGCGCCAACTCGCTCTCTGTCGTTAGCTGCGCCGATTTGAAGACGTCTGCGAAGTGCGTTGAGCCAATGAGCTCCGCCGAACGAATAAAATTCCGTTTCAAATGCTCAAAAGACCCAAACAGCAAATTAAAATCGTTTAATGATAAAAGAATTGCAAAGACAAATTGAACCCCTTTCAAGCAAAGAGCAAAAGATCACTTCATGTTTTACAAAAGATTAAAGGGTCAAATCAAATCCCCTTCTTCAAATGACCAAGTTCAACTCTTTCTAAATGACAAAAATAAATAAATAACCTTGTGGTTTGCAAAGGATCGAAGGGTAAAAACCAAACCTTCTTTTCAAAGAGCAAAAGACCATCTTATATTTTGCAAAAGAACAAAGGACTAATTCGAATTATTTTCAAGTCAATCAAAAGGCTCAAACCAAGCTTTTCTAAGTACACAAAAGACCAAATTGTGCCCATCTTCAGCAAATAAACAAAAGATCACCTTTTTCGAAATTCTCTCTCTCAAATAGACTTGAAGGACCGAATTGAACTTGTTTTCACAATAAAAGAGACAAATGAACAAATAGGCGAAGAGAGATTCGATAATAGGCTGAGCGGAAGGTCTAACGGGTTCGGATAGGCGCTCGTCCCGTCCCTTAATACTTCAGTTCATTTCTTTTAAATTATGCTTCACACCCTTTATCGGATGTCCCGCTTTAAGGTCACGAGGCTTTCTAATCTGGCGATTAATCAAGGGTTTTCTCCTTTCTTTCAAAGGGGATGTAATTAACGTCGTTGCGCCCAGGCAACGACGGGATTTCGGTCCAGGACCCGACCACTCACTTTCGTTTGACGAAGTCAAACGGCGCGCACAATAGACCTAAAGTCCTCTGACTCTCGGAGGCAAACCATTTGGTTGTCACTTCGGTGACTAGCACGCCCGCGCTGTGCGAATTGCCGATTCCTCTCACGTCACTCTTGCTCGAGTAGCATCCGACGGGACTTGGATTAGCAATACGCATTTATGCCATGAGAACATGAGACAACATGATAAATAGAAATTTAAATCTTTAAATGATTTAAGGAAATTAAAATCCCATTTCCACAGCGTGGCACGCCCGGTGGGACGAAGCTTCCCTTCATCTCTTCGCCAGAATAGAAAGCCTTATGGCCTCTATACTCAATGCTAACTGTCATTTTTTGATTTAACTAACAGGTACTAACAGACAATGGCTGGAGTGCGCTTTGGGCCCCTAGTCGTTTAGGATCATGCACGGCATGGCTATCTCGCTGTACCGACTCGCTTTGGAAGCTTTCCTCCGATCGTGGAGTTCCCCAACTTTTTGGGGGTCGCGTTCGTCGACATCTTGCATCCAAAAGCTGAAACAAAAGTCGAGGCTAAAGCTGAATGTGAAGCCAAAGTCAAAAAGACCACTGAAGAGCTGAGTTGCCACGTTCATCACGTGGAGCATGGTGACCACAACAAGATCAAAGGGAAAAGAACCAGCGGATATCCTCAACAAGCAATGGAGGCTGAGAACATAGTCACTTGTCGCGCGCGAGTCTCCAATTCAGGAAAAAGCGTGCAGATCGGTGACATGAGGATTTACCTACAGGCCAAAAGAGCTGAGGCAATACTAGAACAAGTGACACCCACCGTACTGGTGAGGAACTCGTTCCAAACCTTGGCTGAGAGAAGAGAAATGTATAACACTTTCGAGGGCAAGCTGCCCCCAAAACCGATTAAATTCAAGCAAGTGTGGAGGCCTAGAGAAGTGCAAGTGCATGTACAAGAGGAACCTGCACCGCAAGAGATAAAACCAAGAGAAGTGACCGATGTGGAGGTCTCGGGCTATCAGAGGCCGCCTCATGGCTTTAAAGCCAAAGTACAACAAGGGGGGGCATGTGCTTATGTCCGCTTCCATGACAAAAGAGCAGAGTTACGGCGATCTGCTCGTGTGCCGATCATCCGGGGAAACCTCTCGACGCCTGTAGTCTTGGCCACGTGCCACCAACAAGAAAAGACGCGAAGGCCACGTGACCACATTCTTGGCCTCGCAACCTCCCCTTTGCAGTGGACTAGATCACCGAGTGTCATGAAGACCTCCCAAGCTGAAGCTGAGAGCAGCTCAGGAGAAAATGATGTGCCTTGTGAGCATGTTCACACTCGACTTGAAAAGATTAAGTCAAGAGTATCTATTTTCAAAAGATTGACCTTCCCGCATGAAGCATCGCAGAGGGTCGAAAGGGGCCGTAATGGCTCATGGCAAATATTTGCATGCCACATGGCTGGCATAGGAAGTCATTATGGAGCTCTACCAACTGATGATGAAGAGCTAGCGGAATTGGCTGAGAGGCCAGGTGCCGTTACAAGAAGAAGAGCAGCTGCAGAAGCTCTAACAGCCACATATGGAGGAGCTAGCACCTCCACAACCCAAATGACAATAATTATTGCCGATGCAATTACCACCCAAGGCAGTGGGGGCAACAGTGAAATTCCCCCGCCACCAGAAATGACTCCTGGGGGCACAACGCGGGAGATTCCTCTTGCTGTACCCCTAGATCCAGCTATCCTGGAGCTGCTGCAACAATACCAGGCCGAAATTGAAGAAATCAAAAGGCAGATTAAAGGCAAAGAGACTGAGGGACATGTACCCCGAGAAGCTGAGGGCTCAGGGGAGACTCCTAAAGGGACCTCAGCAGTCGAGGCCTCAGCTCAGCGCACTGTTGTGCGACCTGTAAATGAACAACCACAACAGACGTCTTTGCCTGTGGCTCGGCAGCCGCGTCCACAGACTCAATACCAACTTCTGCAGCCACAGTTCTTCCAACAACAGCAGCAGCCATATCAGTTGCTGCAAGGCTATCCTGCGCAGCAACAGTCATTGTCTGCTCATGCTCCTGAGCAGCAACTTGAAAACCAAGAGCCGCCTCTGGTGCCACTGGTGGCTATCATCAACACCCCAAACAATAAGCCGGCCCACCTCCATCCAGATCTTGCAGATCCAACACTAATATGTGGCTTGATGGAGCTGGCAGAAAAGGGCAACAACTCTGCTACCTTCCTTAATGCTCACCAGACTCCATACTCTCCACGTCATGAGACGCATTGCATCGAGGCGATGGGAAGTTTGACTCTTGATACGCCATGCTGGCCAAAGTCTCCTGGGTCCTCATCGATGGGGTATACATGTTCAGATTCCCCCACCATATCCAGGGTAGACCAGCTGGATGGGTGGTCATTGTCTAAAGTAGACCCCTATGTGGTTGAGGAGGAAGTCACAATAGAAAAGTTCTTTGCCATTGCCTAAGAGCATGATGAATCAACTCATAATTATATTCAAAGGTGGAGGAACCTTGCTAGAGGGTACAAACAACCACCATGTGAAGAAGATGCTGTCCGCATGTGCAAGTACAACCTGCGGGAGGAAATCCTAGATAGAACAGTCGGAATTGATATCAAAACCTTCAGCCGACTGAGCAATGTTGCATCTGATATCGAGGCATTCCTCGCTAAGTATTCTTCTGCCGATGAGGCAAACCAAGAGAAAAGACAGCCCAAGGGTTTAGCAACTGCTAAAGGGGTGGCCAGCTCCCCACCTGCCAAGTTGTCAAAGCTAAGAAAGCAAATTTTGCTACAAGAGAAACTGCAAAAGCCTTATTCTTTCCCAAAGAACAAAACAAGGGTCCTCTTTGAGCTGGCCCGCGAACACAACAAGCTTGTCTTGCCAAGTCCTAAAAGGCCGGAGGACTCCAAAAGGAGAGGTGATCTGCTCTTTTGCCTTTACCATCAAGTGGTGGGCCATGCCATAGAAGATTGCTATGTATTCAAAGACGTGGCCCAATCATTGATCAACAAAGGAGAGCTACAACTAGGTGGGTACAAGGTGGATCCGCCACGCCCACATGAAGCCCCAGCCCCACAGAAGGCTCGGAAAAAAGGGGTAAATGTAATTTCTCTATATCAGCAGCTACCTCAGAAGATGCCAGAGGATGGGTCTGAAAGGGCGCAACCACCCAGGGACAAGGTAGAATGCAAAGAAGCCAAAAGAACAGACAAAGCTCTGCAAACATACACATGTTGTACGACTGGTGTGGTCAGTCAACATGGGGATACGCCCCCTGAACAAGATGAATTGACAAGGCTCAATGAAGGGCCGAATCCTCCTGTCAGGAGGGAAGAAGCTAAGGGCAAAGCCCCAATAGTCTCAGTGGCCCAAGAAGAGGCTGTAGATATAATAGCAGCCGATAATATCAGTAATCTGCCACCTACCCCTCTGGGAGGAGCTCCAATTGAAGTGATATCTGATGTCCCTGGCACTCATACATATGATCATGCTGTGGCAGCATTGATACAAAGATACCAACATAAGATTGAAAGGTTGAAAAGACAAATTGAAGAAAGGGACGCACAGGCTCTTGCACCAAGAGAAGCAGGGGGCATAGTGGGGGCACCACAAGTCGACACCAACCTGCCCCACACCCTATTACAACCAACAATGCCCCAGTCGGTATCAAGCCTTACTGGGGGCACCTCAAGCCCAACAGCTCCAGCGCAGCCCATAGCCTGCCAAGTAGCACCTCAAGGGCCCGCCACCATGGCTCAAATGCAGTCGGCTCCTCCTCATCCAGACATGGTCCGGACATCGATTATGAATAGACAAATGTTGGAACAGATCATAGAAACAAAATTAGCTGGAATGGACAGGTCTGATCAAGCCCTATTTCAGGTGTATCAGGTACCATATCCTGTGTACCATGCTACAAAGAGATTACCTCCTGGCATCAGCAAGCCACCCAAGTTTGAAAAGTTCAATGGGCAAGGATCGCCAAAAGAGCATGTTGCACATTATGTCAACGTAATGGGAGACCTGGCCACAGATGAGTCATATTTGCTCAAATTCTTCGGGTCTTCCCTGACTGGACTGGCTTTCGAATGGTATTCGAATTTACCAGTCGGGTCTATTATAGACTGGCCAGATATGCAAAGATAGTTCGTAGAAAGATTCTATGTTGCTGAAAGAAAAATCACACTGGCCGAGTTATATGCAACCAGGCAACGAGAAGATGAGTCAGCTCTGGACTATGTCAAAAGGTGGAGAGATCTCAGCATGAGATGCAGACGACCACTACATCCAGAGGATGCCGTTCAAATTTGCAAGCAAAACCTGAGCAGGCATGTCCTAGAAAAGATGATCGACATAGAGATCAAATCCTTCGACCGACTAAATAAAGTTGTGGCTGAGATCGAACAATTCCTTGCCAACTATCCTCCTGCCTATGCGTCAAGTCAGGAAAATGGATTGCTTGGGAAAAGGCCAGCACCTGCAAATGTTCATACTGTGAACTTCAAAGCCGTTACACAACAGAAGAGTGAAGATGGCTCTCCTATTGTCAAACAGACGAAGCGAAATAAAAGGGGTTCGTTGCAAGAGAAGATGCAAAAGCCATACTCCTTTCCAAGAGATAAGACGCAGACCCTCTTTGAATGGGCGCATCGGCATAACAAAATCGTCCAACCCAAGCCTGGAAGGACAGAGGACATCAAGAAAAAGGACGATCCCCGATTCTGCTTATATCATCAACTGCCGGGGCATGTTACAGAGGACTGCTATGTCCTCAAAGACAAAATTGAAGCATTGATAAGAAAAGAAGAGCTACAAGTGGGCGAGTACAAAGTGGACCCGCCGAGCCCTCATGGGTCTCCAACGCAATAGGAAAAAGCATACTGCAGCTTGCGCTGGACAACATGGGGTGTAGATGCAAGCTAGAAAAAGTATAAGCGAATCAAGATGCTCGATGCACAGATGAAGCTCATGCCCCCCGGGGGTACTTCAAGATCTTCAGCCAGCAAATAGATAAGAGCCAGCTCGTCAAGATTGAATGATTCTGGGAGCAGATGCAGATCAAACGTGTAATGTCCATTCATGTAAATACTCATTCGAAAAGAAGAAAAAAAAGAGAAAAAAAAAAGCAGCTTGCTGAGGTGGTCACACCGACCACCCAGCATGAGACCCGATCGTCGAGGCGGTCTCAATTGGCTCTTTTAGGGCCACTTAAGGTATTATCGTCGATGACGAGCAGCAAAAAATAAATAGGCCAACCATACCGCTAGCCGGACTATGGTTCTGAGACAAATAATACCTCAACAAAATTGCATATTTTCTGTAGGGCGATGATATGAGCCCGCATGATCATATCGCATCGGGCTTTCACCGCTTATGTGCTTATGCATACATGGGTTTTCTTACTAGATTTTGAGTGCATATTCTTTTTCCGGATCCCTAATAAAATGGACGAAGGATTTATCCTTATTCAACTTAAAAAAAACTGGCAAATTGTCACCATGTTTTCAAAAGTCATGTTTTCAAATCGGCAAGCTAGCCATTCATGACTTCAAAAGAACTCATATTTAACAAGTGGCGACTCGCCAATCATATTTTCAAAAGTCATATTTTCAAATCGGCAAGCTAGCCATTCATGACTTCAAAAGAACTCATATTTTAAAAAGTGGCGACTCGCCAACCATGTTTTCAAAAGTCATATTTTCAAATTGGCAAGCTAGCCATTCATAACTTCAAAAGAACTCATATTTTAAAAAGTGGCGTCTCGCCAACCATGTTTTCAAAAGTCATATTTTAAAATCGGCAAGCTTGCCATTCATGATTTCAAAAAAAAAACTCATATTTTAAAATTGGCAAGCTTGCCATTCATGATTTTAAAATAACTCATACTTCAAAAGTGGCGTCTCGCCATTCATATTTTCAAAAGTCATATTTTAAAATCGGCAAGCTTGCCATTCATGATTTCAAAAAAAACTCATATTTTAAAATTGGCAAGCTTGCCATTCATGATTTTAAAAGAACTCATACTTCAAAAGTGGCGACTCGCCAATCATGTTTTCAAAAAAAATTCATATTTTAAAATTGGCAAGCTTGCCATTCATGATTTAAAAAGAACTCATATTTCAAAACTGGCGATTTACCAATCATGTTTCAAAAGACATATTTCAAAAGTGGCAATTTTCCAATCATGTTTCAAAAGACATATTTCAAAACTGGCAATTTGCCAATCATGTTTCAAAAGACATATTTCAAAACTGGCAATTTGCCAATCATATTTCAAAAGACATATTTCAAAACTGACAATTTGCCAATCATGTTTCAAAGACATATTTCAAAACTGGCAATTTGTCAATCATGTTTCAAAAGACATATTTCAAAACTGACAATTTGCCAATCATGTTTCAAGAGACATATTTCAAAAGTAGCAATTTGCCAATCATGTTTCAAAAGTGACAATTTGCCAGTCAAATTACAAAATCGACATTTTCGAAATAACGATGCGTCAATCATATTTGAAAATTCATGTTTCAAAACTCAAAATCATGTTTTCAAACTGGGACCTTAGCGCCCACATGTTTAATAAAAAGATCGGACTTTCACGTCCTCACATATTTCAAAATCAGGCTTCCACGCCTTCATATTTTTAAATTGGACCTTCGCGTCGTCACAATTTCAAAGGCGGGCTTCTTCGCCCTCATGTTTTCAAACTGGGACCTTAGCGCCCACATGTTTAATAAAAAGATCGAGGCCTCTACACCCTCACAAATTTCAAATCGGGCTTCTTCGCCCTCATGTTTTCAAACTGGGACCTTAGCGCCCACATGTTTAATAAAAAGATCGAGGCCTCTACGCCCTCACCAATTTCAAAAGCGGGCTTCTTCGCCCTCATGTTTTCAAACTAGGACCTTAGCGTCCACATGTTTAATAAAAGATCGAGGCCTTTACACCCTCATAAATTTCAAAATCGGGCTTCCACGCCCTCATGATTTCAAAATCGGGTCTCTGTGCCTAATATTTTCAAAACTGACTAAAAAGGCATTTAAAATAAAAGAACTTTAAAAGACAAAACAAATCTCAAAGGAGCAGCAACTGCGGGATAAGTTCCGTAGTCCATTCTCAGTTTGTGGAACATTTCCCATATCTGGGGTTTCCAGAGATTCAAAATTAAATTAATCCCAAAGGAGCAGCAACTGTGGGATAAGTTCCGTAGTCCATCCTCAATTTGTGAAACATTTTTCACATCTGGGGTCTCCAGGGATAAAAGACAAATTGACCTCAAAGGAGCAGCAACTGCGAGATAAATATCGCAGTCCAGCCTCAGTTGTGGAATATTTCTCACAACTATGGTCTCCAAAGACATAAATCAAAATTGACCTCCTATAAATAAACATTGCAGGACAAGTACCGTAATCCAGCCTCCTTTTGTGGAATGTTTACCACATTTGAGGTCTCTAAAAGACATATATTAAAAAAAAGAAAAAAAAGAAAGAAAAGAAAAAAAGACAAAATGAATAGAAAATAATAAAATGATCAATGAAAAAAATGAAATGGAATGAAATTTCGAAGAAAGAAAAAAAGAAAAGAAAAGAAAAAAGAAGAAGAAAAGAGAAAAATTAAAAAGAGAGAAAATAGAAAATTAATCACAAAAATGAACAGAACAAAAGAAATGCACCAAAAGAAAATAGAACATTTGATTTAAGAAGTCGAGTCTCTCTGCCCACGTGTTGGGCTCCCATACTCGAATTCTTAATCAATCTACTAGGAGCTGCAACTGTGAGATAAATACCGCAGTCCAGCCTCAGATCGTGAAATGCTGCCACATCTGGGGTCTCCAAAGATATAAAAAGAACATGTCTCCAAGGAGCTGCAACTACGAGATAAATACCGTAGTCCAGCCTCAGTTCGTGGTATTATTTCCGCGTCTGAGGTCTCCAAGGATATAAGAATCCATCTCCAAGGAGCTGCAACTACGGGATAAATACCATGGTCCAGCCTCAGCTCGTGGGATTATTTCCGCGATCTGAGGTCTCCAAGGATATAAGAATCCATCCCTAAGGAGCTGCAACTATGGGATAAATACCGTAGTCCAGCCTCAGTTCGCGGGATTAGTTCCGCATCTGAGGTCTCCAAGGGTATAAACATCTATCTCCGAGGAAATGCAACTACAAGAAAAGTATTGTAGTTCGATCTCAGCCCGTGGGACAATTGCCATGTGAGACCTCGAAGGATTTAAGAGTTAAAATCGAATAGCCATGTTCAATGTTTATATAACCATATCATTTTCAGGAGCCATATATGATCACATCCCTTTTTGCGGCAGTCCGGGGGATTTAACATGTAGCTTTGACATTCCACGCCCAAGATCCCCCTAGTCAATATGGTGGAGCTACCTTCACAATGGTCGATGGTTCGAGATGGCGTCATTATGCTTCAACGTCAGGAGGATCCAACAACTCATGGAGCTAAATTCGACATTGCCTTGAAGACATACCCCCTCTAGTCTTTCATGTCCAAGAACTCTGAGGGTACACTATTGAATGTATGCTCGCAGTGCATATCCTACGACATTTCTGTAAAAAAAAAAATGATGAAATGATAAAAAAAAATGATGAACAAAAGGGCTAAAAATAGAGATGCCCGTCGGACCTACTCGGATTTCACTGCCGAGTAGGGGTAAAAAGGACAAGAAAAACCCGGTCACGATGAAAACTTGAAAGGGCGTCGTGGGCAAAATTGGGAACCCTGCTACGTGAAAACCCGAAAGGGCGCGTAGGCAAAAGCAAGAAGGGGCTGACTCTGGCGAAAACCCGAAAGGGCGCTTGGGTCAGTAATGTGATAAAAAAAGGAAGAAAATGAATGAAGTCAAAATGTCAAAATGGCAAGAAGGGGGAGTTCCATCCCTGCTCTTTCAAGAAATCCCCTTTTTGCTATACATTCTCTGAATCCAGCTATACACTCTCTGGTCAAAATGAAACCTCAAAACTTAGACAAGCTGTCTCTTGCCATCTATGCCTCACCCTTATATATACTTGCTCTCGCCAAGTAGGACCCTAGGTTTAGATAGCCTCTGCCTTTTCAAAATCCCAAATAAAGCTTAGCCTTGACTTCTTGTCTTGGCTAACCAATAGATGTTTACCTTTAGAACCCTTGTTGAAGCTAGCACATAGGTTTTCCTGGTTATCATTTTGCAATTGACCCAAATAACCTCACACCATCTACCAATATCATGGTATGATTGGTGGTCGAGTTATATTCCACTCATGGATCTCTCTTTATAATATATATATATGTATACAAAAAAAACAAAAAAAAGAGGCTTAAAATAGAGGTGCCTCGCTGGACTTGTCTGGGTTTCCCCTGGACAAGGGTAAAAAGAGCTAGAACCCGGTCATGGCGAAAACTCGAAAGGGCGCCGTGGGCAAAATTGGGTACCCCGCTACGTGAAAACTCGAAAGGGCGCGTAGGCAAAAGCAAGAGGGGGTCGGATTGGGTGAAAACCCAAAAGGGCGCTCAATTCAATAATGCGAAAATAAAAAAATACATGCCAAAGACAAGCAGGCTTCAAGTCTCTGGAAAGGAAATCCTGACAGAAGTGGTACTCGACAATCAAAGCTTATTTTCACGTCAGTGCCAGCCAAAGCTCGCCTTCGTGTTGTTGCCAGTCAAAGCTCGCCTTCATGCCAGCGCCATCCGGAGCTCGCCTCCAAGCCATTTCCAATCGAAGCTTATCTTCATGCCAGTCGGAGTTCTATCTCATATGCAATGAAGTGAAATGTCGTTATACATGAGGTCATTTCTGACAACTTCCAAGCCCCTCAAAGGAAATTTCTGAGAGAGTCGGGTGACAATCAGAAAAGCAAGTGTCGACACATGGTGGACTTCAATTGAATCTGTCAACACCTCATAGAGCAGGCGTCGACAAATAGCTAAGTTGGTCAACACCCATAGAACCAGCTTTGTCGATACTCAGACACAACAAAAGTCAAAAGAGAAAGACAAGAGCATGTTAATCCAGCTATGAGCAAAGCGGCATTGATGAGGGCTACAAGATCTCCAAAGTGGCAGTCTGGTTATCACAGTCAGCAACGACAATGTGGAAGCTGTCAACTTCTCCCTATTAAGACCTCAACGCTACTGCATGCTCAGAATGTTGCACATTCAGAATGACCAGCCGGCAAGAGGGTTCAAAAGAAAGGAAGCAGTCGGGTCACTTATTGGGTCTAGAAAGAGCCGCCAGATCATATGGCAAACCAGCATGCCCCATTGGCTCATACAACAGGCCAGCGCAATCCAATTGACATAATGATTGGCCGACTCATGCAGGCCACATGATCTTAAACAAGCCACCAATTCAATGGTCTTCATTACCCCACCGGTATGTTCATCAACTCTCGAGCCCTTGCTGACTCGTGTGGGCCACTCCGAATCGGCACGAGCTGCGCCAGACCGCCGCCACCTGCTGATCAATAGCCCCTATGCCAAATCGCACTACCCATGCTGAATCGACGCGAGTAGCAGACCCCCAGCCGATTTGCAGGTCTCGCCGAATCGTGCTAAATCGCGCTAACTCTGCCAGATCACAGCAATTCAAGCAAAAGGAGATTAAAGGGTGAAAAGACCACAATTGCCCACCAAGAGTGACATGCCTCCGTCATCCGCGGACAACAACCCCAGATGGAACCAAAAGTAAAAGATCACAAAAAGACCATTGGACCATTAGCACGGCAACAAGTCAGAAACCTGCCTGAGCTAGCGTGAATAGTTAAAAGGCCGATGTGCACCCGCGGATGTCGCTCTGCGTGCCTCTTCGCACCACCCACGGGTGGGGGGCATTTGTGGACACCCCATTTCGCTAATGGGCCCAAGACCGCCGGCCCACTACTCAGCCCGCCAGCATCGATTTTAGCCCCTCATGGGCTGTGCAAAAGAGAGCCAAAAGGCCCATTCAAAAGGCCACCAAGGCCAATCTGAAATCAACCCTTATCTCATCCTAAAGGTGGGGGTGAGAGTAAGCATTTGTAACACCTCCCAAAAGGGAGTGCTAAAAATGGAAAAAGGTGGTCTGCCACCCTTGCTGCGCAGAGGCCTGGTTGGGGCTGTTTTTTGGCCATTTCTCCCTTCTAGAAGGCTTGGGAAAAGGGCATGCCAAGAGGGGTTATGGGAGAAGGGGCTGGCTGGTGTTTTTTTCTCCTCTCCAAGCAAGCAAGAAACCAGCAGCAAGAAGGGAAGGGGGGGCTTGTGTTTCTGCTCCAAAGAGTTCCTCCCGTGAGGATTCCTGCAAGAAGAAAAAGGTAAGAAGAATTAGAAGAAAAGGGTGAAGAGAGGAAGAGAAAAGAGAAGAGAGGGTGTGTGTTGTCTTGTCACACTCATAGAGAGGACAAAAGAGAGAGAGAAAGTGGTAGGTGGCGATGGTGTTCTCCCCTCCCCCATTTCTTTAAGATTTCTTCTTTGTACATTCTCTACCTCTTTGACAAGATAATACTATTTTGCATGCTCCTTTATCCCATCCCCTTTGATGTGATGGATCATTTGCATAGCATTTAATGCATGTTGCATCCCTTCCTTATGCAAGTTTCTTTAAATTTGTTTCTCTTTTGCATGGGTAAAAGGGGGTACCGGGATGGAAGAGACCACTTACTATATGGTGTAGCTCTTCATCCCAATAAACTATAAAAGGGGTCTTTAGCCCCTCCATGCCTCAATAAATGAGGACATGGGGGTGCAAGGCCTTACCTCCCATATAATGCACACATGCCCCATCTCGTTCCTCCCTCCAATGGACCGTTTTTTTCACTGTTTTGGTCTTCCAAAGGACTGTTTTAGCATTGTTCTAACAGCCCCTTTAAAGTACTCATTGCAGTTAACATGATACCCATGAGATTGGTCAAGGAGGTGAGCAAATAATGCTCATATCTCCTTGTCTAAATACCACCTCCAAAGACCCATTCAAATAGCCCATCATGCCTTGGTTCACCCTCTCAATAGATGGTTCTATCACTGGTTTTTCAGCCCCCTCTCATGTGTATTCAAACCAACACCAAGCAATCCTCCAAAAGCCTCACTTCGCTAACCAAGGAGGTTGGGCAAATGATGCATAAATCCCTTTGTTTAGCCCATCTAGCAATGGGTTGCAATACCGTCTCAATATCCAAAATCACCCCGGCCATGAGCAAGGGCGTTCTTGGAGAGAGGCGTTGTCACCCCTTGCACAGGTGACTGGCTCCGCCGATTCAGCCTGGTTCTGGTTCTGGCAGTCCTGTAAGACCAGAGCAGAGCTGCGCCGATTCGACGTCCTGGCCATCACGTTGGCCGAAATCACATGAGCAAAACCATTGCTCTATGTGACACTGGCTGATAAACAGTCAAAAGACACAGTATTAGACCCATCCACGTCCTCGGATCGGACAATATAATGTCTATGTCCGGACGGGTGGGTTTATATATGATTCACCGTCCCATGGGTTGCTTGGCCATAACATTGCCCGAATCTCCGTAGGCATGCCTGGGGGATCGGGGTCATGGGCCATTAGAGTTACGTCGTTCTACGATGTATACTCTCTCTTTTGGTGCCATCTCCATTTATGGTGGATGAGCATCGTGCTTTCCCCTTCGTCACCACGATAAGGGGAAATGCTGCCAATTTTTCCCCGCGGAGGTTGAGTTGGCGCAAAACCCTTAAGAGAGGTTATTAGCTTCCAATTGAATCGGTAACGTTGCAAACGAGCGCCGATTCAATGATGTCTATGACTTCAGCAGGGCTGCGCCGACTCAGTCTCTGCTGCCCGGCTGCGCCAACTCGCTCTCTGTCGTTAGCTGCGCCGATTCGAAGACGTCTACGAAGTGCGTTAAGCCAATGAGCTCCGCCGAACGAATAGAATTCCGTTTCAAATGCTCAAAAGACCCAAACAGCAAATTAAAATCGTTTAATGATAAAAGAATTGCAAAGACAAATTGAACCCCTTTCAAGCAAAGAGCAAAAGACCACTTCATGTTTTACAAAAGATTAAAGGGTCAAATCAAATCCCCTTCTTCAAATGACCAAGTTCAACTCTTTCTAAATGACAAAAAAAAATAAATAACCTTGTGTTTTGCAAAGGATCGAAGGGTAAAAACCAAACATTCTTTTCAAAGAACAAAAGACCATCTTATATTTTGCAAAAGAACAAAGGACTAATTCGAATTATTTTCAAGTCAATCAAAAGGCTCAAACCAAGCTTTTCTAAGTACACAAAAGGCCAAATTGTGCCCATCTTCAGCAAATAAACAAAAGACCACCTTTTTCGAAATTCTCTCTCTCAAATAGACTTGAAGGACCGAATTGAACTTGTTTTCACAATAAAAGAGACAAATGAACAAATAGGCGAAGAGAGATTCGATAATAGGCTGAGCGGAAGGTCTAACGGGTTCGGATAGGCGCTCGTCCCGTCCCTTAGTACTTCAGTTCATTTCTTTTAAATTATGCTTCGCACCCTTTATCGGATGTCCAGCTTTAAGGTCACGAGGCTTTCTAATCTGGCGATTAATCAATGGTTTTCTCCTTTCTTTTAAAGGGGATGTAATTAACGTCGTTGCGCCCAGGCAACGACGGGATTTCGGTCCAGGACCCGACCACTCATTTTCGTTTGACGAAGTCAAACGGCGCGCACAATAGACCTAAAGTCCTCCGACTCTCGGAGGCAAACCATTTGGTTGTCACTTCGGTGACTGGCACGCCCGCGCTGTGCGAATTGCCGATTCCTCTCACGTCACTCTTGCTCGAGTAGCATCTGACGGGACTTGGATTAGCAATACGCATTTATGCCATGAGAACATGAGACAACATGATAAATAGAAATTTAAATCTTTAAATGATTTAAGGAAATTAAAATCCCATTTCCACAATTGGTATGTTATTTTAACGTGTTATAAAATAGTGTTATTAAACTATTTTACTATATATGTATATCATTTCGGCCTGTTGGGCCAGACGTCCCGATATATTAATACACTGCGACACTTCATCCATATGAATTAATTAGAGGGATAAATAAGAAATCTAATACTTAAGTTAATCTCAAGTACGGTTCCAGCAATTAACTTGAATATTTTAGTTTGTGAGACCCGGCCCATATGAGCATGCATGGGTGATTGGGTGTGATGTGAGAGAGAGAGGAGGCATGCATGCCTGGTCGTTGAAGACGCCACTGATCACTTTGTTTAGTGAGGATGTTCTTGAGGATGTCTGCTGGTCCTTTTGTCTCCGGCCGCCGCCATGCACGTGGACAAGAGAGGGAGAGGGGGGCTTAATTCCTTCCTTTTGTAATTTATTATGTTTGATCACCACTAAATTTTTTATATATAAAAAAATATACATACTATCACAGGAAGAAAAGTGAGATTTATCAACGATTCTTTATTAGTGGTTATAAAAAATCATTAATATATAAAATATATATCAACGGTTATAAGAGACCGTTGACGTATGATAAATATATGTCAATGATTATTTTGATCCGTACATATGACTCTCATATTGTTATGAATTCCATGTCTAAACCCTCAACCTACTAACTGTGTCATCAGTATGTCATGCATGACATGATATATATCATATGTTTGATTTCATGTCGATGATCCCCACCCCGCCCCCGCAAGTTGGATATTCTTTGACAGGGATAAGTTAATTAATTCCACTGTTGCTCAACCCTCTGTTGGGCCAGACGTCCTGATATATTAGTACACTGCGACACATCATCCATATGAATTAATTAGGGGGATAAATAAGAAATCTAATACTTAAGTTAATCTCAAGTACGGTTCCAGCAATTAACTTGAATATTTTAGTTTGTGAGAACCATATGAGCATTCATGGGTGATTGGGTGTGTCATGTGTGAGAGGGAGGAGGCATGCATGCCTGGTCGTTGAAGACGACACTGATCACTTTGTTTAGTGAGGATGAGATCTGCTGGTCCTTTTGTCTCCGGCCGCCGCCTTGCACGTGGACAAGAGAGGGAGGTGGGCTTCCTTCCTTCTGTAAGTTATTATGTTTGATCATCACTAGTTTTTATTAATATAAATGTACATACTATATGACTCCCATGTTGTTATGAATTCCATGTCTAAACCCTCAACCTACTAATTGTCTCATCAGTATGTCATGCATGACATGATATCATGTGTTTGATTTCATGTCGATCCCCACCCCGCAAGTTGGATATTCTTTGACACAGGGTTAAGTTAATTCCACTTTTGCTCAACCAGAGAGAGAGAGAGAGAGAGAGAGAGAGAGGCTAATCTTAATTTCATGTATATTAAGAAGAAGTCATGGGTTCAACTTCCATACGGTAATAGATTTATAAAAAGATTTTAAAGAATTTTTTAAGCCAGAAGTCAAGAATTCACTTCGCATCTCGATGATGCAGTAGACTATTATTATTTCAATAATTTAAAAACAATACTTTGCAAGTCTGTGTAACTGCTACTGATTATTTTCACGCAACAGAATCATGAATACGTACGTTCGCAGAGATGGTAATTCTGCAGTTTATTTCAAATGTAACAGGAGTAGAGGTGTACTAAGTGGTCATAACATAACATGATCATGATATCATGTGCATCAAATTACATCGGCCCGTTTGCTTTTATATATAGAACGTCAATAGCCATATAAAGTAATTGAGAAATGCTATGCTCCCGGTAGTGTCGGGAGCGTAGCCTACATGGAGGGGTCGCGTCCCTTCGCACGCGCATCGTGTGGAGGGACGAATCCCCCGCACTAAATATTGTGTATTTTTTTTACATTTTTTCTGTATTATTTATGTGCACAAATAAGATATTTGTGTGCACAAATATATCATTTATGTATATAAATTGTAAAAAAAAATTAGATGTGGGGGGGGGGGGGGGGCTCGCCGCTCCACGCGGCGCGCTGAGTGCGGCCCATCCTCATTGGCTATGCTCCCGGCACTACAGGGAGCATAGCATTTCTCAAAGTAATTAGCACCGCAAGCATGCATGGTGGATTGCATCATATCACCGTCTCGAATGTTGTTTCCCAGCCTGTCCGTCCTGCAGCTGGTCTCATGGTTGCTGCAGGTCGCCTTCTATCCAGGTAAGTGGCAGGGGAATGAAACCAAAGAAGATGGGTGCAACTACTGGGCGCCCCTCATGTGCGATGTTCCCGTGGGCCAACGTGCAGCAGCTGCTAGCTCTCCGTCTCCCTCCACCGGCCGAAAACCCAAGATAAGAGGGATTCCGTTTCCGCTGATGCCAACCCAGGCATGCCGTACGTCGTCGTCGTCTCCCATCCCCCGGCCCCGCCGGTGGTCCACGGGGCCCCTCCACCCGCGCGCGTTAGGCCCGTCGAGGTCATGTCCTCCGCCGCCCGGCATTTGCCGCCATAATGGCTGACACGCCGAGACAACGCCATCCAGCAGCCCCGCCGGATGGCATCGACCCAAACAAAGCATAAGATGTGGCATGGTCGCACTAACAAATCCAGTTGCGCATATATATATATCTAACCCGATCGTCTGAGAACTGAGAAGAGAACGGTATTAGCTACCACGGAGCGGCAGTATTATTCTGGCGACAGAGTTGGAAACCATTTCTCAGATGAGGGATCGATGTAGGTGTCCGACAGGGAGAACCTTAACCAGTTTTCTGTCCAGAGACTTGCGTCCAAGTCTGATGACGGCGGAGGGGCGTTCTTTTATGAAGTCAACCTCTTATGATCACGACGACGGTGTTGCTGGCTGCTTTGTGTTGTCTATATATATTCTCTCTGTGTATCACACTTTCCGTGTACCTTTGGGTGGGTGGTGATACACAGAGAGAGTAGACTACGATAAATCTTTTAGTTAAATAATTAGATCAAGACACAAGATTATGTTTGGTATTTGGATAGACTAGGGATAATAGAGTGAGGTTCCCAGTCTATCCAAATACCAAACATAGCCAAAAGAATCGGTAAAATGGCAATCTAGGGGTAAGCATTGGTTGGGGGGGGGATTTGAATTGGATGTGAATAATTTTTATAGTTTCTAGCAAATCACAGAAAGAATAATCATAGAGCAGAGATGCAAAAGAGATGGAGCCAATCACACAAAGAAAGAATGTAATTTTTCAAGAGGTTCAACATAACAGCCGCTCGATCTTGTCCTCACACTGTAGTTGTCACCGGCGGCCTCGCCATGGCCACCACACACGGCGCGAGAGCAGGCAAGGTCACAGCATATATAGGACGAGAACGAGAGAGAGGCCGGACTGACAGCAACAGTGATACTACTTAACGTGCTTTGGTGCCGTATCATGACACGCATATCGCCAAGGGTAACTGCATTCATTGGAAGCTGGCCGATGGAGGAGCCAATGGATACGGACATGGGCACGAGAACTACGATTAGATATGCATATGCGCGCATGTGACACACAACATGCCCAGTTGCCTACCTCATATCTTTTGATCTGTCTTCTTTCATGTTCACTAGCTTCTTTCTTTTGTGCACTAGTCCTCAATTTTCTCCTTCTCCGCTTCAAGAATTCTTCGATGCCTAAATTAATTATAATATGCATGCACTTTGTATATACTCCCATGCATGCAGTGAAAGGACGGGCCAGAGGAGGTGATGGGAGAGATCAATTAATTAGCCATATGAGAAGTGCTAGGCTCTCGGCACGCGGGGAGCTTAGGCTGAGTTGGGACTCCCGCGCCCCTCCGCGCGGCCGCTGCGTGGAGGGGGCGTGCCCCAACTGCATTAAATGTAATTTTTTTTTTTTTTGTGCACACAAATACATCATTTATGTGCAAAAAAAAAAAAAGACATGGGACCCGCCCCTCCACGCGGCGGCGCAGGAGTCCCAGCTCAACTTTGCTCATTTCTCTTAGCCATATAACTCACCAAATATATAGATCGATTAAGCCATATAGCTTCACATATATAATTCATCAACGCGAAGAAGGGAAGGGAGTAGGCCAGCTAGTAGCGATCATGGGACGAGGGCAGGTAGTGCTCGTGCAGGCCTCCCCTTCTGATGCAGCCCCATATGAGCTGTGCCCATCTTCCTCTTCCCTACGGTGTCTTCACATAAATGTATACATAGACAGCGAGGTGGAGGACACATGTGCTTGCATGTGCACTTACGGCCGCCCGGCTGCTCAGAACAGTCAAGTAAGAAGCAGTACTCCATGCCTTCCCTTTGCCCTCGCCAAGAACCGTCCATCTCTCATGGCCTCTATCTCCCTCCGTCAAAATTCCGTTCGACGCATGCACACGTACGCTAATTATTCCTGAGCTACTCCTCCCGTGTTTGCCACCCACCGCTGCTTACCCGACGACGGGCCTCCCCTAGTCCACACATTGCAAAGAAATCCTCATGGGTCAGTAACAGACGACAGTGATCGTAGGATTATTAAAGGGGGGACAAGTGCTCGACGAAACGCGCCCCAGAGTAGATGCATGCTTCGTTGCACCTCCATCCATAATTCATTAGCCAGGTTAATAATTAACCAGAGTAGTACATAAAGATCTAACTGCCATATCTAACTTATGGTCGGCCGGTTGCCAACCCAGAAGGATAAACGTGGTGGAGGGGCCTTCGCATGCGGCCTCCATGGACCATGCACAGTGCTGCTCCAAAATCTGTGAACGAGGGGGGCGGGGATGGGCAGTGGGCCGTGTGGGAGCATGCATGGGTAGGCATCAGCGCAGTGGAATCCCACCAACTGGCCCCGTGTAGGCATAAACCAGCCTCGAGATGATGATCGATCGACATGATCATGACCACACATGCATGGGGTTTCCGCCCGGGGACAGTGCACATGAGATGTGCGTACGTCGTCCTCTCTGCTGGTCGCTACATTTTGTTTGGTTTCCTCCGTGGTGCTTACCCGGACTGAAAGGCTGGCCTCTTCCATGTACCGCCAAGAAAGCCGGAGGAGAGAAATACTTGGTGGTGGTGGCGCACATAGTTTTAATAAATGATGCCCACCACCACTTTTTATACACATATATATACATATATAGTTAGCGATGTGGGTTAGAAGACAAAGTAGACAAATATCTTGACACACATCCCCTGTCATGAAACGTCAAATTCTGCTTGGCTTTAGACCATGGTTTGCTTGGCTGACCATTTTCCTCGTCAAAGAGGGCTGGGGTCCATTTGTTTTCTTCGTTTATATTGATTGGGGGGGGGGGGGGAAGGAGATTAGTTAAGAGATTACATCTTCTGACCAACAATGGTTGGAGAAGGGTCCTTCTCATCCCAACGTGTTGTCCTCATGATCTGTCAGCTAGCTAGCTAGCTGAGATGGGCTTCTACCTACAGCTCGATCCCACAATGTTTGTATGCGATCGACGTTTCAATCAACGTTAATGGACAACTAATTCGTTTCAATATGCATTGGCACTTAATTAGTGCAGTAGTCCAAACTAGCTATATACACCAATCCGACTCTCTCTCTCCGATATATACTTATCTAAGATCATGATCTCTCTATATATGCAATTAAGCTAATTAAACATTAATCGGATCAAAATGATCTAACACGAAATTGATTAGAGACAGCTCTAACCTCATGATCCTAGCCTTCTTAGAATCAACTCTCTTTTAAGAGTCGAGATTAAATCGGATCAGCTAGCGGCAAGCAGGTTCGAGAGTTAAGGATAATTTTCTAAGTCCATATATATATACTTATCCCTCCCTCTTCTAATTACAGTTCACCTTCCCTGAGCCCTTTCCCCCCTTCTATCTTCCTCGGTCATTGTGCTAGCTTCCCACCACTGTGCATTTTCGCTAATATATCACATGGTGGTACAAGTTTAAAATATTAAGAAGCAACATAGACGATCTACCTGTGCGGGGTTTGGTTTAGGCATGGAAGTTTCATAATCCTTGCTGCTTCCTTGGCCTGTTGTACAAAAGCATCACTCCTAGGCCTCTTAACTAAAATGGGAATTAAAAACAATGAGAAGAGATCGTCTAAAAAAAAAAAAAGTTATCCACGTACGTGGACAGAGTCCCAGAAGACATCATTCAGAACATCCCATGGATGCCGGCCATATTAAAATTAAATTTATAAACGAGGCTGTCTTCGACATAAAATCCCTTGGTGCCGTCACAAAATCATGTCACACATTATTACTTTAGAAAAAATGGTTAGAATAGTTAACACCTGATTCTAGCTACTACAGCAAGAGGACACGCTGCAACAAATAAATTAATATTATGTAGATGACACGCTTCGTAGATGAGAGGACCCCTTTTCTGAGGACAGAACCGGAAAAACAAGATGACATATTAATAAACATGAACATTAATAATGTAGATTTGAGAGAACACAAGTTATATTTAAATTAATCCAGGTTAAATTAAACAGAAAAAGAGAACCCTTATTGCTGCACAACATATGCGAAATGTTCGAATCGTGAGACAGTCCACTATTACCCCCTGTTATGAAAGTAAGTTCTGTTCTTAAATAATTTTGTTAAAAAATTTTATTATTACACATGCTATTGTTTTCATAAATTGTGTGATTAATATATTTGTTTTTTTGGTAAATGAGTATTCTATTAAAAATATAAAATAATATTTACAGAAAACTTTGTTCGCACAGATCACCGTGAAGCAAAGCCAAGGAACCATATTGGGGTTTGGGAGGGTGCACCCCAACCTCATATAGAAGTGGAATGGACCCACTCCACCAGGCTAATCCACAGTGACCAAACACTAAAAATGAACTAATTTTCTATGTACGCTACTACAAACCAGGAAGAAGAAAGAGACTAATCTGAAATGTTGAAGTTGTTCATTACACGCATTTCCCTTCTGCTCTTCCTAGCTTTGGATATAATACCTTGCACACAACAATGAACATCACTTAAAATATTTAGGAGAAGTTGAGTGTTGCTTTTTTCCTTTTACCTCAAAAACTCTTGTACACCGCTCCTTCCAAATCCTCCACATCAGAGCAGGCTGAGCAGCGTGCATACAATTAAAAGCAAGCATTAATGTTGCCATGCCAGGCTTGTGAAAAACTTAGCTTGGATTTCTCTAACTTCATGTAGCACCCGAATTAAGATATCTAAGCATAATTCTAAAATCGCGCGCAGATTACCTTCGCCTGGATGTATTTCTATAGCATCACCCACATCATTATTGGAATCTCAAGAGCATGAATCATCGACCACTCCACATATAGGGATTGCCTCTAGACCATCTTCCTCTTAGCCTTCAAAAATTGGCCACATACACTAACTCCAAGGACTGACTCATTTAGCACAGCAAGTAATGAAGATTTATAGTAATTCTACTTTATATTTTATTCTTTTTCTTCTAAAGTACACTACCATAAAATAGGGCTACACTTACCACAAACTTCGATTTGTAAAGGTCCAAAAATCGTAGGTAAAATTTTTTACCTGCGACTCTCCTTCCGATTATTTATAATTGGTGTTGACAACATGTATTGGTAAAATTTATCTATATTTCTAAATTGTAGTTAATAATTGTGAGGATCTATAGCAACCCGAGATCAAGAAAACACAGCGGAAATAGATTTAAAATTGATCTCGATCTGTTTTGGGATTCGCAAACCAGATTATCGGGTAATCGAAATCACCTTGCGCGGAATCGGATCTGCGTTCGTACGATTCCGTGGAGGTGATGCCACAAGCCGTTCAGCCGTCCGGCCTCTAGCGGTGTCCACGCAGTCTTCCTCGCGACGATCCACACCCGCTCCCTCGGGTTCCGCAACGCTCGAAGACAGAGCTTGGATCCATGCCGATTTCCGCGACATATGTGACGAGAGAGAGAGAGAGAGAGAGAGAGAGAGAGAGAGAGAGAGAGAGAGAGAGAGAGAGAGAGAGAGAGAGAGAGAGAGAGAGAGAGAGAGAGAGAGGCGGCCAGGTGGAGCCCTGATGCCTGGCCAGGGTTGTCCCATCACATCATTATATAGAGATGGTAGTTTTTTACAAAAACTCCTGATCTATATATATTTAGACCGTCGCTTGAAAACCTATTGCGTGTGACCCTCTAGGCCCAAGTACCAATCTAATTAATGGCCCAATAAACTAGTAACACTTACTAACTAGATTAATTAGTTAATATCTCATATTAGCTAATTAATAATCTGAATCAACTGTATCTAGCCGACTCAGCTGGGCCTCCGAACACATTAGGTGCCAAGGAACACCATGTGAACCCGGAAGGTATTGGGGTTTTGCAACCCTCACAAAGAACCTTTCCGTCATCAATTACTGTGTAGATATAATCTCTCATTTGCACAATACTATTGGAACAACTTAGGTTATGGTATACTGTACTCAAATCCTAACTTGTTGTCCCACTGAGATCCGATGCTTTAGATTGATATCAAAAACTCCCCTTTTGATATTTTGTCTGCCCTAGCCAGGGACTCCATTACATCGTTCCCTTGAGTATTCTCCCTCTGTGCACCGAGGGAAAATGATCCCTTGTAAGACCAATTCGGAATCGGCACTCAGAGGCGCTTGTCGCCCCCTTATTGCCTCAGGCGATAAGACGTTGTTTCGGAGTCGAAAAACCTTTGTTTCGTACTCCAAAATCGCGATTCCAGCCGACGATCTCCCCTTTTTCAAGGTTTTCTAGCAGTAACATCTCCCTCAATTATGTGAATCCCAGGCGGGGCAACAACACGGAGTCGGCCGGTGATCGGAAGTTGTGTTCAACTCGGAAAGAGAACTTCTCCCCAGGTCGTAAATATGGGTAAACAAACATCGCCGATATAGTCACCCCTTCTGGATTATTCTCACCCCTTCAGCGAAAGAATTGGGCATAACTTTCCGTCTGGATATCAGAATAACTAATGAGACCACAATTCGGAATCGACACTCCGAGACGGTCGACAGGACGCTAGTTTCGCTGAATTCCCTTCCGGGGCCAAAATTCCACCGCTGATCGTGTGTACTAGTACACCAATTGTCGTACCTCTTCGGTAAGACGCAGATATTTGTTCGCTCGACGATCAGAACTGCCTGCGATGCCCCAATTCGGAATCGGTACTTCGACCCGGTCGGCACAAGCTCAGATTCGGAGATTTCTGGTCCGGCGCCCAAATTCCCCTCCGGGAGCAAGGTCGTGGGCTGCCGATGAGATCGCATACGGACACCCCTTCGCTCAAACGAGCATAACTTTCCACTCGGTTATCGGAATCGCTTATAAGACCCAAATTCGGAATCGGCACTCAGAGGCGCTCGTTGCACCCATATTGCCTCGGCGATAAGATGTCGTTTCGGGGTCGAAAAACCTTCGTTTCACACTCTAAAACTGTGATTCCAGTCGATGATCTCCACTTTTCCAAGATTTTCTAGCTGTAACGTCTCCCTCGATTACGTCAATCCCGGGCGGGGCAACCACACGGAGTCGGCCGGTGATGGCGATCGGAAGTTGTGTTCAACTTAGAAAGAGAACTCCTCTCCAGGTCGTAAATATGGGTGCACAAACATCGCCAATATATTCACCCCTTCCGGATTATTATCACCCCTTCAACGAAAGAATTGGGCATAACTTTCCATTCGGGTATCGGAATCGCTTATGAGACCACAATTCAGAATCGACACTCCGAGATGGTCGATAAGACGCTAGTTTCGCTGAATTCCATTCCTGGGCCGAAATTCCACCGCAGATCGTGTGTACTAGTACACTGATTGTCGTACCCCTTGGGTAAGACGCATATATTTGTTCACACGGCAATCAGAACCGCCCGCGAGGCCCCAATTCGGAATCGGCACTTCGACCCGATCGGCACAAGGCCGGATACGGAGATTTCTGATTCGGCGCCCAAATTCCCCTCTGGAAGCGTGGTCGTGGGCTGCCGATGCTATCGCATACGAACACCCCTTCACTAAAATAGACATAACTTTCCGCTCGGTTATTGGAAACGCTTATAAGACCCCAATTCGGAATCGGCACGCAGAGGCGCTCGTCACCTTCTTATCGTCTCAAGGGATAAGATGTCATTTCGGGGTTGAAAAACCTTCATTTCACACTCCAAAATCACGATTCCAGCCGACGATCTCCCTTTTTCCAAGGTTTTCTAGCAGTAACATCTCCCTCGATTACGTGAATTTGGGGGGGGGGGGGGGCAACCACTCGGAGTCGGCCGGTGATGGCGATCAGAAGTTGTGTTCAACTCGGCACGACAACTCCTCCTCAGGTCGTAAATATGGATGCACAAAAATCGTCGATATAGTCACCCCTTTTGGATTATTCCTACCCCTTCAGCGAAAGAACTGGGCATAACTTTCCGCCCGAGTATCAGAATCGCTTATGTGACCACAATTCGGAATCGGCACTCCGAGATGGTCGACATGACATTGGTTTAGCAGAAGTCCATTCCGGGGCCAAAATTCTACCACGGAGCGTGTGTACTAGTACACCAATTGTCGTACCCCTTGGGTAAGACACGGATATTTGTTCGTGCGGCGATTGGAAATGCCCGTGAAGCCCCAATTTGGAATCGGCATATGGACTCGGTCGGCACAAGGTCAGACTCAGAGATTTTCAGTCCGGGGCCCAAATTCCTCTCTGGGAGCATGGTCGCGGGTTGCCGATGCGATCACATATGGACACCCTTTCGCTCAACGGGCATACCTTTCCGCTCGATTATTGGAATCACTTATAAGACCCTAATTCAGAATCAGCACTCAAAGGCCCCCATCGCCCCTTATTGCCTCAAGAGATTAGACATCGTTTCGGGGTAGAAAAACCTTTGTTTCAGACTCCAAAGTTGCGATTCCAAGCGACGATCTCCCCGTTTCTTACGTTTTCTGACAGTAACGTCTCCCTCGATTTCATGAATCCCTGGCGGGGCTACCACACAGAGTAGACATGTCACGGTGATTGGAAGTTGTGTTCAACTTGGCGCGAGAACTCCTCCCAATGGCGTAAATATGGGTGCACAAACATCACCGATATAGTCACCCCTTTCGGATTATTCCCACCCCATTAGCGAAAGAACTGGGGATAACTTTCCGCCCGGGTATTGAAATCGCTTATGTAACCACAATTTGGAATCAGCACTCTGAGATGGTCGACAAGACGCTGGTTTTGCGGAATTTCATTTCGGGGCCAAAATTCCACCACGGAGCGTGTGTACTAGTACATCGATTGTCGCACCCCATGGGTAAGACGCAGATATTTATTCACGCAGCGATTGAAACTGTCTGCTAAACCCCAATTTGGAATCGGCACTTCGACCCGGTGGGAAAAAAAGTCGCATTTTGATGTTTTCGGTCCGACGCCCAAATTCCTATCTGGGAGCGTGGTCGTGGGCTGGCGATGCGATCGCATACGGACACCCCTTTACTTAAACGGGCATAACTTTCCACTCGGTTATCGGAATCGCTTATAACACACCAATTCGGAATCGGCACTCAGAGGCACTCGTCGCCCTATATTGTCTTAGGCAATATGACATAATTTTGGGGTCGAGAAACCTTTATTTTGCACTCCAAAATTGTGATTCCAATTGACCATCTACTCATTTCCAAGGTTTTCTGGTAGTAACGTCTCCTTCCAACACACGAATCACTGGTGGGGCAACCACACATAATCGGCCTGTCACGAGGATCAGAAGTTGTTTTGAACTCAGCGTCAGAACTACTCCCCAGATCGTAAATATGGGTGCACAAACATCGACGATATAGTCACCCCTTCTGGATTATTCCCACCACTTTGGCGAAAGAACTGGGCATAACTTTCTGCTCGGGTATCGAAATCACTTATGTGACCATAATTTGGAATCGACACTCCGAGAGGGCGGACATGACGTTGGTTTCGTGGAATTCCATTCCGGGGCCGAAATTCCACCACGGAGCGTGTGTACCAGAACCGCCCGCGAGCCCCCAATTCGGAATCGGCACTTCAACCCGGTCGGCACAAGGCTGGATTCAGAGATTTCCGGTCCGACGCCTAAATTCCGCTCTGGGAGCGTGGTCATGGGCTGCCGATGCGATCGCATACGGACACCCCTTCACTCAACTAGGCATAACTTTCCGCTCTATTATCGGAATCGCTTATAAGACCAATTCGGAATCGGCACTCAGAGGCGCTCATCGCCCCCTTATTGCCTCAGACGATAACACATCATTTCGGGGTCAAAAAAACTTCATTTCGCACTCCAAAATCGCGATTCCAGCCGACGATCTCCCCTTTTTCAAGGTTTTCTAGCAGTAACGTCTCCCTCGATTACGTGAATCCCAGGCGGGGCAACCACACGGAGTCAGCCGGTGACGGCGATCGGAAGTTGTGTTCAACTCGGAAAGAGAACTCGTCCCCAGGTTGTAAATATGGGTGCACAAAGATCGCCGATATAGTTACCCCTTCCAGATTATTCTTACCCCTTCAGCGAAAGAATTGGAAATAACTTTCCGTCCAGGTATTGGAATCACTTATGAGACCACAATTCGGAATCGACACTCCGAGACGGTCGACAGGACGCTAGTTTCGCTGAATTCCAGTCTGGGGCCGAAATTCCCCCGCAGATCGTGTGTACTAGTACACCGATTGTCGTACCCCTTGGGTAAGACGCAGGTATTTGTTCGCCCTGCAATAAGAACTGCTCGCGAGGCCCCAATTCGGAATCGACACTTTGACCCGGTCGGCACAAGGTCGGATTCGGAGATTTCCGATCTGACGCCTAAATTTTCGTCTGGGAGCATGGTCGCGAGCTACCGATGCGATCGCATACGGACACCCCTTCGCTCAAACGGGCATAACTTGCTGCTCGATCATCGGAATTGCTTATAAGACCCTAATTCAGAATCGGCACTCAGAGGCACTCGTCGCCCCCTTATTGCCTTAGGCGATAAGACGTCATTTCGGGGTCGAAAAACCTTCATTTCGCACTCTAAAATCGCGATTCTAGCCGATGATCTCCCCTTTTCCAAAGTATTCTAGTAGTAACGTCAACCTCGATTACGTGAATCCGCGGAGGGGGGGGGGGGGGGGGCAACCACACGGAGTCGGCCGGTGATGGCGATCGGAAGTTGTGTTCAACTCAAAAAGAGAACTCCTCCCCAGGTCATAAATATGGGTGCACAAACATCGCCGATATAGTCACCTCTTCCAGATTATTCTCACCCCTTCAGTGAAAGAATTGGGCATAACTTTCCGTCCAGGTATCAGAATCACTTATAAGACCACAATTCAGAATCGACACTTCGAGAGGGTCGACAGGACACTAGTTTCACTGAATTCCCTTCCGGGGCCAAAATTCCACCGCGGATCGTGTGTACTGGTACACCGATTGTCATGCCCCTTGAGTAAGACACAGATATTTGTTCGCGTGGCGATCAGAACCGCCCGCGAGGCCCTAATTCGGAATCGGTAATTCGACCCGGTTGGCACAAGGTTGGATTCGGAGATTTCCGGTCGGGCGCCCAAATTCCCCTTTGGGAGCATGGTCGCGGGCTGCCGATGCGATCGCATACGGACACCCCTTTCGCTCAAATGGGGATAACTTTTCACTCGGTTATTGGAATCGCTAATAAGACCCCAATTCAGAATCGGCACTCAGAAGCGCTTGTTGCCCCCGTATTGCCTTAAGTGATAGAACATTATTTTGGGGTCGAAAAACCTTCGTTTCGTAGTCCAAAATTGCAATTCCAGCCGACGATCTCCAAAATTTCTATGGTTTTCTAGCATTAACGTCTCCCTCGATTACGTGAATCCTGGGCAGGGCAACCACACGGAGTCGGCCGATGACGACGATCGAAAGTTGTGTTCTACTCGGAAAGAGAACTCCTCCCCAGGTCGTAAATATGGGAGCACAAACATCGCCGATATAGTCACCCCTTCCAGATTATTCTCACCCCTTCAGGGAAAAGAACTAGGTATAACTTTCCGTCAATTCGGAATCGACACTCCGAGACTGTCGACATGACACTAGTTTTGTTGAATTCCATTCCGAGGCCGAAATTCCACAGCGGATCGTGTGTACTAGTACTCCGATTGTCGTACCCCTTAGGTAAGACGTACATATTTATTCGCCCCGCGATCAGAACTGCCCGAGAGGCCCCAATTCAGAATCGAAACTTCGACCCGATCGGCACAAGGCCGGATTCAGAGATTTTCGGTCTGGCGCCCAAATTTTCCTCCGGGAAAGTGGTCGCGGGCTACCGATGCGATCGCATACGGACACCCCTTCGCTCAAACGGGCATAACTTTTCGCTCGGTTATCAAAATCGCTTATCAGACCACAATTCAAAATCGGCACTCAGAGGCGCTCTTCGCCCCCTTATCGCCTCAGGCAATAAGATGTCATTTAGAGGTTGAAAAACCTTCATTTCGCACTCCAAAATCACGATTCCAGCCGATGATCTCTCCTTTTCCAAGGTTTTCTAGCAGTAATGTCTCCCTCGATTACGTGAATCCGGGATGGGGCAACCACACGGAGTCGGCCGGTGACGGCGATCGCAAGTTGTGTTCAACTCGGAAAGAGAACTCCTTCCCAGGTCGTAAATATGGGTGCACAAACATCGCCGATATAGTCACCCCTTCCGAATTATTCTCAGCTCTTCAGCGAATGAATTGAGCATAACTTTCCGTCCGGGTATCGGAATCACTTATGAGAGCACAATTCGGAATCGGCACTTCGATACGGTCGATAGGACGCTAGTTTCGGTGAATTCAATCTCGGGGCCAAAATTCCACCGCAGATCGTGTGTACTAGTACACCGATTGTCGTACCCCTTGGGTGAGACGCAGATATTTGTTCGTCTGGCGATCAAAACTGCCCGCGAGGCCCCAATTCAGAATTGGCACTTCGACCCGGTCACCACAAGGTTGGATTCAGAGATTTCCAGTTCGGCGCCCAAATTCCCCTCTGGGAGCGTGGTCGCGGGCTACCGATGCGATCGCATACGGACATCCCTTCGCTCAAACAGACATAATTTTCCGCTTGGTTATCGGAATCGCTTATAAGACCCCAATTCGGAATCGGCAGTCAGAAGCGCTTGTCGTCCCCTCATTGCCTTAAGTGATAAGTGTTGGGTTTTCATGTGCTTAAATGTTTTTGATGATGTGAACTCAATGGATATTGTAATAGATGTTTGTACAATGACATATACATGAATGAAATAACCAAGTGCAAAAAATAATAACATATGTATTCATTATATCTCATTCTTAGAATGTTTTCTTATGTAGGTGTGAATGCATACAAAACGACTACCCAAAGTCAACCTCAAAAGATCCTGAAAAAGGCTCCAAGAGAACACCTGTCGACAATGAAAGCCTTTGTCGACAAATGGACCATCCAGGAACATCAAAGCCACTGGAACAACAATTGGGACAGTAGCTGTCGACAGTAGGGGTGTACACGATTTGGTTCGGTTCGGTTTCCTCCATTTTTGGAGGAAACCGAACCGAACCGAATTCATTCATTGAACCGAACCGAACCAAACCCGACAGTTCCTCCATTTTTTGCTATTTTTCTGGCATTTTCTGGTATTTTCTAAAAAAACATGGCAAAAATGTGGGTTTCCTCGTGGTCGCGAGTTTCGAACTCGCGACCACCCGGCGCGTGGAGGCCGCGCGACACCGCCCTCCACTGTGCTACCCTTTTTTTGTTAAATTTTATTATTTATATGACTATATATCTATATTCGGTTCATTTCGGTTTCCTGCCCCAAAACCGAACCGAACCACTTGGCCCATGAAACCGAACCGAACAGGTCAGTTCGATTCGGTTTTTCGGTTTGAACCGTATTATGAACAGCCCTAGTCGACAGCAGCAAGTCAGCTGTCGACAGATCCAGTCTTCCAGCAACTTGAAGTGTTCTGGAAACCAGAAATCACCAGTAGTTGTCGATACCTATGAAGGGCCTGTCGACAGACAAAGATAAACTTCAATTCCGAGATTTGGATATGTTTCGTATTTGGGTGTTTCCTTTTACCACGTCTCTCCTAACTTGGACACCCTTATATATAGAACATAAGGAGGTATTTTCGCAGCAAGAAGCCACCATACCAAAACCCTAAGCAAAACCCAAGAAAGAAAGCTTCTTCATGCTGCTCTGCTTCAACTCTCTGTCCAGAGCGAAGAAGATTCATCTTCCAAGCGGACAACGTGGTGTGTGTATGTTGTAGTGATTGAACTCGCTCATAAGCAGTCTTTCTGCGTGTGTGTGTGGACGGTGGATGTAGGATACACAAGTTATGTACTCTGAACCACCTTAAATATTTGTGTCCTGTGGTTTGCTACGTCTTCACGGTAGATGATTGGTAGGCACGTTGGTTCTACACATGCTAGATAGGTTGTTCCTGTTTTATTCACAACAAACACACACATCTTGGTTCGAATTTAATTCAACTCTATTTGAGATATTGATAAGTCTCTCTCTCCATTAAAAAGAAGGTCATAGTGTTTTAATTGATAGTAATCTATTCAACCCCCCCTTCTACATTACCATAATACATAATTCCGAGCATCTTTCAATACGTTGTTCAGACCCGTTAACCTAACAACGAGTCTAACATGAGTCCGCCTCCCGCGAACGGGTCGAAGCCTCGCAAGGGATATAAAACCAAATGTCCGTAAAAACATAAAGGAACCAGCTTAATTACTCATAAGATATGACAATCTCACAAGAATTTACATGAAATATACATAGCCATAGCACAACTGTAACCAAACTATAACAGAACCTGGGGCATACCCCGAGGTGAACAACAGAAAAGTAAAATTACACTGCTGGTGGTGCAGACCCTCCACTAGAAGACGGGCACGAAATCTCCGGATCTCCCTCACCTGGTAGAAGGTAGGGGTGAGCCTCACGTGTCACTGAATCAGTAGGGAAAACTCCCTAGAAACCGAGCAAACCAACACAGGTAGCAAAGCAGGAACTGCTAAGCTAACAATTTATAATATTAACTAGCAGAATATAAAACTGTAAGTACCACTTACCATTTGCCGCTTAACAGGAATCAACGTAATTAAATAAACGGCAACATCAAACAGGTGTACGAGCTACTGTAGAGAAACGCCACACTCGAGCCACGTCAACTGGTTCGCGACACCAGTTATTGGCCCGGACAAACAACATAGGACCACCTCTCAGTCTCGCAGCCACGGACGAAAGGTCCAGCTGCCGCTCCACTAAACAAGTACAAGAACTGTGGAGTCAAACTAAACCACCACAACCTGCAGGTCACACACCTCGCAGGCCCATGCCTGCATCTTTAGGGATTCTGACCTGAACTCCCTAAAGTGAGACACTGGAAAATAGGACTAGCTGGGGTCCAGTACGTCTACTGGTGTCCGTCTCCCCCAACTACGAGCGCACTACAAGCGACAACACAACAAACTCTCTCTTGTCGCTGTCCCACTGCCGTCTTTCCCTCAGCCGGACGTACTACTCAACACAAGAGTGAGGGTGTCCAGGAAGACGACAAGACCTCGTCGGTACTCAGTACCGGGACAAGCCCTGAGCACTCACGTGCCTGGCTCACACAAAACCTGGGGCTCCCAACTGAAGAGGTATCCACGGAAGGCGTCAAACTACACGCCACATACACGAAAACCGTATGCTCAAAATACAAACCACATGAAACCTTCGCACAAACCACGTAAACATTACGTGGATCACAAGTCACACACTCCCTGAGCGTCTAGAGAGTGCCAAAGCACCTCTTTCTATCATCATATAACAATAACCACGCTGAACAGATAATCATACACTTACCTTTATGCTCGAATGACAACATTCGGTTGTTGTCGCGGCGGCACGATAGACCGCCTTCAAAACGCGACCGCTCGAGGTGTCGCGACCTAGTCGCGGCTCTCAGAGCAACCGCAATAGCAGGTGGGAACCCTGATCCGGAATCCATTAACCGGATCACCCCAAACTCATTAAAACCTGTAATTTTAGTCCATTTTCATGCTTTAATGTGTTCCTACACATGCCATCTATTGTTTAGAAAGCAACAAACGCATTATCCACACCACACGAACAATCCACGGATCAAACGATAGGAAATCTCCCTACTTTTGCGAAGAACGCGAAGAATGAAACTCGTACGAGGTTCCCTCCGATCCACGTAACGTCCTCGCGGTAGGAACTCGTCAAACCGAGCTCTAACAAACCAAATCACCAAGAAATTCCCACAGCAAATCCCCCTGGCCGAGCAGAGCTTTTACCAACTCTGTTCTGCTAGGGTTACTTAAAAACGAAAAGCAGGTAAGAACGCGACGCCATTCACAACCGCGACCTGAACGCGACGCTTTCTACTGTCGCGTTAAGCCTGCTGACGTCAACCCAAGCACCCAGCACGCGACACGCGGCAGACATGCACACGCTCACTTAAACCGGCGGTGTCATGAACGCGGCGCCATGGGCTGTCGCGATCATGAACGCGACACCCCTCACTGTCGCGATCACAACGCGACACCCATAACTGTCGCGATAGAAACCGAGAAACAGTGAGCTATTTGGGCAAAATCTCACAACCTGCGGAATTCACCTACCACACACACACACACGTCATCGGCCACACACTGGCCTCCACAACCACACAAAGACGATCCGAAACGATCCGAAGCGATCCGAACATTTAGAACGTTACATTACTATCACCTAAAAAGAAATTTCGTCCTCGAAATTTAAAATAGAATTCAATTATCAACATTTCAATTCAATTCATATGGTACTATCACCTAAAAAGAATAAAACTTACTCAAACAAGTATGGATACGCTTTTCTCATTTCTTCTGCTAATTCCCAAGTATCCTCGCCACCTTGCCTGTTCTCCCATCTAACCTTTACCAACTCAATTTCTTTGTTTCTAAGCTTTTGAGTTCTATAGCCTGAAATTTGCACTGGATACTCTGGCATTGATATGTCTGGCTTCAAATCATCTCTTTGATAGCTAACGACTTGGGTTGGATCTCTGATATACTTTCTTAACATTGAAACATGAAACACATCATGAGCATCAGTGAAATCTGCTGGCAAATCTAATTTATAAGCTGCTTCGCCCATCCTTTCTTTTATTTGAAATGGCCCAACATATCTCGGGCTCAACTTGCCTTTCTTACTGAACCTTAATACACCTTTAGTAGGAGATACTTTTAAAAATACAAAGTCACCAACTTCAAATTGCAATGGTCTGCATTTAACATCTGCATAACTTTTCTGGCGACTTTGAGCTGTTTTCAACTTTTCTTGGATGAATCTTACTGTTTCTGCACGCTGGTGAACTAATTCTGGGCCCAAAACCTGCTTCTCTCCTACTTCATGCCAATTTAATGGTGATCTGCATGGTCTGCCATACAAAGCTTCATAAGGTGCCATTTCAATACTTGAATAGTAGCTGTTGTTATATGCAAACTCAACCAAACCCAAATGACGCTCCCAAATGCCTCCCCACACAAGACAGCAAGCTCTCAACATATCTTCAATAGTCTGAATTGTTCTTTCCGTCTTCCCATCTGTTTGTGGATGATAAGCTGAACTGTACCTTAATTCTGTACCAACAACTCTTTGCAAACTCCTCCAAAAGCCTGAAGTAAATCGAGGGTCTCGATCTGAAACTATAGTGATTGGTATTCCATGCAAAGGTACAATCCTTTCTAAATACAGTTTAGCTAATTTATCAACTAACCATGTCATGCTAACTGGTAATAATCTGCAAACCTTGGTCAATCTATCCACAAAAACCCATATTGCATTATGACCTGATGAACTGGGCAAACCAACTATGAAATCCATTGCTATGTCATCCCACTTCCATTGCGGAATGGGTAATGGCTGCAACAATCCTCCTGGCTTCTGATGCTCTGCTTTTATCTGCTGACATACTGCACATCTGGTTATAAACTCTACGATTTATCTCTTCATATTCGGCCACCAAAAATGCTTCTTCATATCTTGATACATTTTAGTGCTGCCTGGATGGATAGTGTACCTTGATCAGTGAGCTTCTTCTAAAACCTTCTGTCTAATTTCTCTATCTTCTGGGATATACAATCGCCCTTTTAGTCTAACCACATTGTCATGCCCCAAATTTACTTCATCCATTCTAAGAATATCTGCTAAATTCGTATCTGCTTTCTGTGCCTCTACTATCTGCCAATAAAAAGAAGGTTCCACTGCACTAGTTGCTAAAATTGCTATACGCTGACTGCTTGGCACATATAAGGAATTTTCCGCCACATCCTTATAAAGTTTCCATTCTCTGATCATAAGTTGATTCATAATCGCTTTTCTGCTCAGTGCATCCGCTACCACATTTGCTCTGCCTAGATGATATGCCAAATCAAAGTCATAATATTTTAAATATTCCATCCATCGGCGCTGCCTTAGATTCATATCTTTCTGAGAGAAAATATATTTTAAGCTTTTATGATCAGTAAAAATCTCAAATCATTCACCATACAAATAGTGCCGCCAGATTTTCAATGCAAAAACAACCGCTGCCAACTCTAAATCATGAGTAGGATAATTCTCCTCATGCTTCTTTAATTGCCTGGAGGCATAGGCTACCACTTTACTATGCTGCATTAAAACTGCACCCAAACCTCTCTTGGATGCATCTGTAAACAAAACAAATCCACCACTGCCCGATGGAATTTCTAAAACTAGTGCTGATGTCAACCTCTTCTTCAGCTATACAAAACTGCGTCTGCACTATGGAGACCACACAAAAGGAACACCTTTTCTTGTCAACCTTGTCATTGGTGCTGCTATCTTGGAGAAATCTTGGATAAATCTTCTGTAATAACCTGCCAAACCCAGAAAACTCCTGATTTCAGACACAGTCCTTGGCTTTTCCCATTTCATTACTGCTTCAACTTTAGCTGGATCCACTGCAATACCTTCACCTGATATCACATGGCCCAAAAACTGAATCTCCTTCAACCAAAACTCACATTTATTAAATTTAGCAAAAAGCTGATGATCCCTCAATATCTGCAAAGTAATCCGCAAATGATCTACATGCTCTTCTTTTGATGCTGAATAAACCAATATATCATCAATAAAGACCACTATAAACTGATCCAAGTACTGATGAAATATTCTGTTCATCAAATTCATAAATGCTGCAGGTGCATTTGTCAATCCAAAAGGCATCACCACAAACTCATAGTGTCCATATCTAGTCTGGAAAGCTGACTTCTCAATATCTTCTTCTCTGATCCGCAATTGATGATATCCTGATCTCAAATCTATCTTGGAAAATACTTTGGCTGACTGCAGTTGATCAAATAAATCATCAATTCTAGGAAGTGGATACTTATTCTTAATTGTAACTTTATTCAGCTGCCTGTAGTCTATACACATCCTTAAACTGCCATCTTTCTTCTTGAAAAATAACACTGGCGCTCCCCAAGGTGATTGACTAGGCCTAATAAAACCTTTTTCTAATAATTCTTGTAATTTTTTCTTTAACTCTTTCAATTCCGCTGGAGCCATTCTATATGGTGCTTTGGAAATCGGCAAACTGCCTGGTTGCAATTCAATTGTGAAGTCTACCTCTCTGTGCGGAGCTAGCCCTGGCAACTCATCTGAAAACACATCTGCAAATTCTCTAACCACAGGTACTGAATCTATAGATTTACTAGATTGAACTAGACTAACATAGGCAAGGTACGCTACACATCCCTCATTAATTAGCTTTCTAGCTCTAAGTGCAGAAATAATAAACTTGGGAGTGTAAAAAGGCATACCTTGAAATTCAAACACCTCTCCACCAGGTCTGCAAAATCTAACTCTCTTCTTTCTACAATCAACCATTGCCCCGTAGGCCTCTAACCAATCCATCCCCAAAATCACATCATATTCTTTTAATGTTAAGGCATACAGTCTTGCTGGCATCTGATTCCCATGAATCACTATCGGGACTTCTTCTAAAAGGCAAGAGGTCAACAAATATCCTCCAGAAGGAATTTCCACTACCAACTCACAAGACTTTTCTTCTAAAGGAAGTACCATGCTATCCAGAAAATCTTCGAAAATAAATGAATGTGAAGCACCCGGATCAATTAATACTCTAGCAGTAAAATCAAAGAAAGGTAAAATACCTTCAATAAGATTGGATGCTTCTGCCTGAGCTCTGGTAACTACCATCACTCGACCTCGTCCTCCTCTCTGGTATGGAGCACCTCTGCCTTGCTCTACTAACCGCTGAAAAGGCTGCTGCTGTTACTGAGTCCCCCTACCATAAGTCTGCTCCCAAGGATACAGACAATTTATTGCTAAATGTCCTGGCTGCCCATAATTATAACATCTAAAACTTGAAGGTACCGTCGGCTGTCCTGCCGTACTCTGCTGAGATTCTTCTGGAACTGATGGCCTGTAACCACGGCCCTGCTAAAAACCTCCCTGCTGAAAACCCTGCTGCCTGCCTCTACCACGGCCTCCTTGAAAGAATTTCTTGATCTGCTTGCCCCATTTTCCTATTCCAGATGATGTTGAAGCTCTGGAAGATGCTTTCCCCTTACCAATTCCTCCTGACAATTGCGGATGCCGAAAACTACCTGAGCTTAATCCACCTGTCTGAGATTGCCCTTGCCTGGCCCGAACAGTCCTTTCAAGTATTGCTGCTCGCTGAGCTGCCTCTTCCACTGTTCTACACATCAATGGGATCACTGCATCTTGTAATTCTGGCCTCAGACTTCGAATAAAGTATTCCACCATCATAGTGTTATCCGTCACTACATATGGGGCATACCTACTCAAGGCTATAAATCTCATCTGATATTCAAGTACTGAGAGGTTCCCTTGCTGAAGTGTCCTAAACTATTCTCTCTTCATCTGAATTGGGAAGAAGGAATCATTAAAAACCGACAAAAATTCTGACCATGGAATTGTGTCCTCCGTCCTGCCTGTAAAAACTGTCTGCATCTTCAGTCGCCACCATTCTTGTGCAAACCCTCGTAACTGGTATGCTGCAAGAAGCACTCTATCTTCCTGAGGACACCTCATTATTGCAAATACCCTTTCAATCTCATGTATCCAGTGTTCTGCCGTATCTGGATTGGGACCTCCTGAATATGTAGGGGGCTTCAACCTCAAAAATCGCTCCACAAGAACCGTAGTCTCCTCTCCAGTAGCTGGTCTCACTGGAACTACCGGTTGTACAGGTACTACAGGAGGTACCTCTACTCTGGGTAGGGGTGGAACTGGAGCTACTGGTACTGCCTCCTCTAGAAATGGTGGTACTGCTGCCACTGGCTGTACCGGTGGTTGCTAGTCCAGTCTTACTCGAATTTCTGTCAAACTCTCCCAAATTCTTTCTATCATCCTCTATGTGGGATCCTCTGCTGCCCCTTCTCCACCACCTCCTACATCTCTCCTTTCAGCCATTACTATTCCTGCACAAACATCATTCCAACAATACCATACACAAGAAATCAAATCAAAATCAGGGTCACCACCAGCAGTGGACTACAGTAAAGACATGGCTATGCAATTTCCAATTCCTTTATATTCTTAAGGAACTTGCTCAGATACCAACTACGACGGTCCTCGCTGTTCAGACCCGTTAACCTAACAACGAGTCTAACATGAGTCCGCCTCCCGCGAACGAGCCGAAGCCTCGCAAGGGATATCAAACCAAATGTCCGTAAAAACATAAAGGAACCAGCTTAATTACTCATAAGATATGACAATCTCACAAGAATTTACATGAAATATACATAGCCATAGCACAACTGTAACCAAACTATAATAGAACCTAGGGCATACCCCGAGGTGAACAACAGAAAAGTAAAATTACACTGCTGGTGGTGCAGACCCTCCACTAGAAGACGGGCACGAAATCTCCGGATCTCCCTCACCTGGTAGAAGGTAGGGGTGAGCCTCACGTGTCACTGGCTCAGTAGGGAAAACTCCTTAGAAACCGAGCAAACCAACACAGGTAGCAAAGCAGGAACTGCTAAGCTAACAATTTATAATATTAACTAGCAGAATATAAAATTGTAAGTACCACTTACCATTTGCCGCTTAACAGGAATCAACGTAATTAAATAAACGGAAACATCAAACAGGTGAACGAGCTACTGTAGAGAAACGCCACACTCGAGCCACATCAACTGGTTCGCGACACTAGTTATTGGCCCGGACAAACAACACAGGACTACCTCTCAGTCTCGCAGCCACGGATGAAAGGTCCAGCTGCCTCTCCACTAAACAAGTACAAGAACTGTGGAGTCAAAGTAAACCACCACAACCTGTAGGTCACACACCTCGCAGGCCCATGCCTGCATCTTTAGGGATTCTGGCCTGAACTCCCTAAAGTGAGACTCTGGAAAACAGGACTAGCTGGGTTCCAGTACGTCTACTGGTGTCCGTCTCCCCCAACTACGAGCGCGCTACAAGCGACAACACAACAAACTCTCTCTTGTCGCTGTCCCACTGCCGTCTTTCCCTCAGCCGGACGTACTACTCAACACAAGAGTGAGGGTGTCCAGGAAGACGACAAGACCTCGTCGGTACTCAGTACCGGGACAAGCCCCGAGCACTCACGTGCCTGGTTCACACAAAACCTGGGGCTCCCAACTGAACAGGTATCCACGGAAGGCGTCAAACTACACGCCACATACACGAAAACCGTATGCTCAACATATAAACCACATGAAACCTTCGCACAAACCACGTAAACATTACGTGGATCACAAGTCACACACTCCCTGAGCGTCGAGAGAGTACCAAAGCACCTCTTTCTATCATCATATAACAATAACCATGCTGAACAGATAATCATACACTTACCTTTATGCTCGAATGACAACATTCGGCTGTTGTCGCGGCGGCACGATAGACCGCCTTCAAAACGCGACCGCTCGAGGCGTCGCGACCTGGTCGCGGCTCTCAGAGCAATCGCAATAGCAGGTGCGAACCCTGATCTTGAATCCATTAACCGGATCACCCCAAACTCATTAAAACCTGTAATTTCAGTCCATTTTCATGCTTTAATGTGTTCCTACACATGCCATCTATTGTTTAGAAAGCAATAAATGCATTATCCACACCACACGAACAATCCACGGATCAAACGATAGGAAATCTCCCTACTTTTACGAAGAACGCGAAGAATGAAGCCCGTAAGAGGTTCCCTCCGCTCCACGTAATGTCCTCGCGGTAGGAACTCGTCAAACCGAGCTCTAACAAACCAAATCACCAAGAAATTCCCACAGCAAATCCCCCTAGCCGAGCAGAGCATTTACCAGCTCTGTTCTGCTCGGGTTACTTAAAAATGAAAAGCAGATAAGAACACGACGCCATTCACAACCGCGACCTGAACATGACGCTTTCTACTGCCGCGTTAAGCCTGCTGACGTCAACCCAAGCACCCAGCACGCGACACGCGGCAGACATGCACACGCTCACTTAAACCGGCGGTGTCATGAACGCGGCGCCATGGGCTGTCGCGATCATGAACGCGACACCCCTCACTGTCGCGATCAGAACGCGACACCCATAACTGTCGTGATAGAAACCGAGAAACAGTGAGCTATTTGGGCAAAATCTCACAACCTGCGGAATTCACCTACCACACACACACACACACGTCATCGGCCACACACTGGCCTCCACAACCACACAAAGACGATCCGAAACGATCCGAAACGATCCAAAGCGATCCGAACGTTCAGCACGTTACAGGCACTCAGAAGCGCTTGTCGCCCCCTTGTTGCCTTTAGTGATAAGACGTCGTTTCGAGGTTGAAAATCTTCGTTTCGCAGTCCAAAATCGCAATTCCAGCCGACGATCTCCCCCATTTCCAAGGTTTTCTAACAGTAACGTCTCACTCGATTATGTGAATCCCGGGCGGGGCAACCACACGGAGTCAGCCGGTGACGGCGATCGGAAGTTGTGCTCAACTCGGAAAGAGAATTCCTCCCCAGGTCGTAAATATGGGTGCACAAAAATCGCCGATATAGTCACCCCTTCCAGATTATTCTCACCCCTTCATCGAAAGAACTAGGCATAACTTTCCGTCCGGGTATCAGAATCGCTTATGTGACCACAATTCGAATTCGGCACACCGAGATGGTCGAAAGGACGCTAGTTTCGCTGAATTCCATTACGGTGCCGAAATTCCACTGCGGATCGTGTGTACTAGTACATCGATTGTCGTATCTCTTGGGTAAGACACATATATTTGTTCGCCCGGTGATCAGAACTGCCCGCGATCCCCCAATTCGGAACTGCCCGTTTGAGCGAAGGGGTGTCCGTATGCAATCACATCGGCAGCCGCGACCGCGCTCCCGGAGAGGAATTTGGGCGCCGGACAAGAAATCTCCGAACGTGAGCTTTAACCGACCGGGTCGAAGTGCCGATTCTGATTTGGGGCCTCGCGGGTGGTTCCGAACCCCGGGAGAACAAATATCCACGTCTGATTGGAGGGTACAGCAGTCAGTGCACTTGTACACATGCTCCGGGGTGTATTTTGGCCCCGGAACGAAATTTCGTGAAACCAGAGCCCTATCGACCGTCTCGGAGTGCCGATTCCGAATTGTGGTCACATAAACGATTCCGATGCCTGAGCGGAAAGTTAAGCCCAATTCTTTCGTTGAAGGGGTGGGAATAAACCAGAGGGGGTGACTATATCGGCGATGTTCGGGCACCCATATCCACGACCTGGGGAGGAAATCTCGCATCGAGTTGAACACGACTTCCGATCGCTGTGACTGGGCGGCTCCGCGTGTGGGCTCCGCCAGCGATTCGCACAATCGAGGGAGTCGCTACTGGGAAAAATCCTTGGAATCGGAAAGATCGTCGACTAGAATCGCAATTTCAGAGTGCGAAACGAAGGTTTTTCGACCCCGAAACGACGTCTTATCGCCTGCGGCAATAAGGGGGCGTCGAGCGCCTCTGAGTGCCGATTCTGAATTGGGGTCTTATGGGTGATTCTGATAACCGAGCGATACGTTACGCCCGTTTGAGCGAAGGGGTGTCCGTATGCGATAGCATCGGCAGCCTGCGACCGCGCTCCCGGAGAGGAATTAGGGCGCCGGACCGGAAATCTCCGAACGTGACCTTTTACCGACCGGGTCGAAGTGCCGATTCTGATTTGGGGACTCGCGGGCGGTTCCGAACCCTGGGCGAACAAATATCCACGTCCGACTAGAGGTTACGACAGTCGGTGTACTAGTACACATGCTCCGGGGGGTATTTTGGCCCCAGAAGGGAATTCCGCAAAACCAACGCCCTGTCGACCGTCTCGGAGTGCCGATTCTGAATTGCGGTCACATAAGCGATTCCGACGCCCGTGGGGAAAGTTATGCCCAATTCTTTCGTTGAAGGGGTGGGAATAAACCAGAGGGGGTGACTATACCGGCGATGTTCGGGCACCCATATCCACGACCTGGGGAGGAGATCTCGTGTCGAGTTGAACATGACTTCCGATCGTTGTGACTGGGCGGCTCCGCGCGTGGGCTCCGCCAGCGATTCGCACAATCGAGGGAGTCGCTACTGGCAAAAAACCTTGGAATCGGGGAGATCGTCGACTAGAATCGCAATTTCAGAGTGCGAAACGAAGGTTTTTCGACCCCGAAACTACGTCTTATCGCTTGCGGCAATAAGGTGGCGTCGAGCGCCTCTGAGTGGCGATTCCGAATTGGGGTCTTATGAGCGATTCCGATAACCGAGCGAAAAGTTACGCCCGTTTGAGCGAAGGGGTGTCCGTATGCGATCGCATTGGCAGCCCGCGACCGCCCTCTCGGAGAGGAATTTGGGCACCGGACCGGAAATCTCCGAACGCGACCTTTTACCGACCGGGTCGAAGTGCCGATTCTGATTTGGGGCCTCGCGGGTGGTTCCGAACCCTGGGTGAACAAATATCCACGTCCGACTGGAGGGTACGGCAGTCGGTGTACTAGTACACACGCTCCGGGGGGTATTATTGCCCCAGAACAGAATTCCGTGAAACCAGCGCCCTATCGACCGTCTCGGAGTGCCGATTCCGAATTGTGGTCACATAAGCGATTCCGACGCCCGTGCGGAAAGTTAAGCCCAATTCTTTCGTTGAAGGGGTGGGAATAAACTGGAAGGGGTGACTATATCGGCGATGTTCGGGCACCCATATCCACGACCTGGGGAGGAGATCTCGCGTCGAGTTGAATACGACTTCCGATCGCTGTGACTGGGCGGCTCCGCGTGTGGGCTCCGCCAGCGATTCGCACAATCGAGGGAGTCGCTACTGGCAAAAAACCTTGGAATCGGGGAGATCGTCGACTAGAATCGCAATTTCAGAGTGTGAAACGAAGGTTTTTCGACCCCAAAACGACGTCTTATCGCCTGCGGCAATAAGGGGGCGTCGAGCGCCTCTGAGAGCCAATTTCGAATTGGGGTCTTATGAGAGATTCCGATAACCGAGAGAAAGGTTACGCCCGTTTGAGCGAAGGGGTGTCCGTATTCGATCGCATCGGCAGCCCGCGACTGCGCTCCCAGAGAGGAATTTGGGCGCCGGACCGGAAATCTCCGAACGTGACCTTTTACCGACCGGGTCGAAGTGCCGATTCTGATTTTGGGCCTCGCGGGAGGTTCCGAACCACGGGCGAACAAATATCCACGTCCGACTGGAGGGTACGGCATTCGGTGTACTAGTACACACGCTTCGGGGGGTATTTTGGCCCCGGAATGGAATTCCGCGAAACCAGCGTCCTGTCGACCGTCTCGGAGTACCGATTCCAAATTATGGTCACATAAGCGATTTCGACGCCCGTGCGGAAAGTTAAGCCCAATTCTTTCGCTGAAGGGGTGGGAATAAACCGGAGGGGGTGACTATATTGGCGATGTTCGGGCACCCATATCCGCGACCTAGGGAGGAGATCTCGCGTCGAGTTGAATATGACTTCCGATTGCTGTGACTGGGTGGCTCCGTGTGTGGACTCCGCCAGTAATTCACACAATCGAGGGAGTCGCTACTGGCGAAAAACCTTGGAATCGGGGAGATCGTCGACTAGAATCGCAATTTCAGAGTGTGAAACGAAGGTTTTTAGACCCCAAAACGACGTCTTATCGCCTGCGGCAATAAGGGGGCGTCGAGCGCCTCTGAGAGCCAATTCCGAATTGGGGTCTTATGAGCGATTCTGATAACCGAGCGAAAAGTTATGCCCGTTTGAGCGAAGGGGTGTCCGTATTCGATCGCATCGGCAGCCCGCGACTGCGCTCCCGGAGAGGAATTTGGGCGCCGGACCGGAAATCTCCGAACGTGACCTTTTACCGACCGGGTCTAAGTGCCGATTCTGATTTGGGGCCTCGCGGACGGTTCCGAACCACGGGCGAACAAATATCCACGTCCGACTGGAGGGTACGACATTCGGTGTACTAGTACACACGCTCCAAGGAGTATTTTGGCCCCGGAACGAAATTCTGTGAAGCCAGCGCCCTGTCGACCGTCTCGGAGTGCCGATTTCGAATTGTGGTCACATTAGTGATTCCGACGCCCGTGCGGAAAGTTAAGCCCAATTCTTTCGCTGAAGAGGTGGGAATAAACCGGAGGGGGTGACTATATCGGCGATGTTCGGGCACCCATATCCACGACCTGGGGAGGAGATCTCGCGTCGAGTTGAACACGACTTCCGATCGTTGTGACTGGGCGGCTCCGCGTGTGGGCTCCGCCTGTGATTCGCACAATCGAGGGAGTCACTACTAGCGAAAAACCTTGTAATCGGGGAGATCGTCGACTAGAATCGCAATTTCGGAGTGCGAAATGAAGGTTTTTCGACCCCGAAACGACGTCTTATTGCCTATGGCACTAAAGGGGCGTCGAGCGCCTCTGAGTGCCGATTCTGAATTGGGGTCTTATGAGCGATTGCGATAACCGAGCGAAAAGTTACGCCCGTTTAAGAGAAGGGGGGTCCGTATGCGATCACATCGGCAGCCCGCGACCGCACTCCCGGAGAGGAATTTGGGTGCCGGACGTGAAATCTCCGAACGTGACCTTTTACCGACCGGGTCGAAGTGCCGATTTTGATTTGGGGCCTCGCGGGCGGTTCCGAACCCCGGGCGAACAAATATCCACATCCGACTGGGGGGTACGACAGTCAGTGTACTAGTACACACGCTCCGAGGGGTATTTTGGCCCCAGAACGGAATTCCGTAAAACAATCGCCTTGTCGACCGTCTCGGAGTGCCGATTCCGATTTCTGGTCACATAAGCGATTCTGACACCTGTGCGGAAAGTTAAGCCCAATTCTTTCGCTGAAGGGGTGGGAATAAACCGGAGGGGGTGACTATATCGATGATGTTCGGGCACCCATATCCACGACCTTGGGAGGAGATCTCGCGTCGAGTTGAACACGACTTCCGATCGCTGTGACTGGGCGGCTCCGCGTGTGGTCTCCGCCAGCGATTCCCACAATCGAGGGAGTTGCTACTGGCAAAAAACCTTGGAATCGGGGAGATCGTCGACTAGAATCACAATTTCGGAGTGCGAAACGAAGGTTTTTTGACCCCGAAACGACGTCTTATCGCCTGCGCCAATAAGGGGGCGTCGAGCGCCTCTGAGTGCCGATTCCGAATTGGGGTCTTATGAGCGATTCTGATAACCGAGCGAAAAGTTACGCCTGTTTGAGAGAAGGGGTGTCCGCATGCGATCGCATCGGCAGCCCGCGACCGTGCTCCCGGAGAGGAATTTGGGCGCCGAACCGGAAATCTCCGAACGTGACCTTTTACCGACCGAGTGGAAATGTCGATTCTGATTTGGGGCCTCGCAGGTGGTTCCGAACCCCAGGCGAACAAATATCCACGTCCGACTGGATGGTACGACAGTCGGTGTACTAGTACACACGCTCTGTGGGCTATTTTGGCCCCGGAATAGAATTCCGTGAAACCAGCGCCCAATCGACCGTCTCGGAGTTCCGATTCCGAATTGTGGTCACATAATCGATTCTGACGCACTTGCGGAAAGTTAAGCCCAATTCTTTCGCTGAAGGGGTGGGAATGAACCGGAGGGGGTGACTATATCGGCGATGTTCGGGCACCCATATCCACGAATTGGGGAGGAGATCTCGCGTCGAGTTGAACACGACTTCCGATCGCTGTGACTGGGTGGCTCCGCGTGTGGGCTCCGCCAGCGATTCCCACAATCGAGGGAGTCGCTACTGGCAAAAAACCTTGGAATCGGGCAGATCGTCGACTAGAATCGCAATTTCGTAGTGTGAAATGAAGGTTTTTCAACCCCGAAATGACGTCTTATCGCCTGCGGCAATAAGGGGGTGTCGAGCGCCTCTGAGTGCCGATTCCGAATTGGGGTCTTACGAGCGATTCCGATAACCGAGCAAAAAGTTACGCCCGTTTGAGCGAAGGGGTGTCCGTATGTGATCACATCGGCAGCCCGCGACCGCGCTCCCGAAGATGAATTTGGGCGCCGGACCGGAAATCTCCAAACGTGACTATTTACCGACCGGGTCGAAGTGCCGATTTTGATTTGGGGCCTCGCGGGCGGTTCTGAACCCCGGGCGAACAAATATCCACGTTCGACTGGAGGGTACGGCAATCGGTGTACTAGTACACATGCTACAGGGGGTATTTTGGCCTCAGAACGGAATTCTGCGAAACCAGCGCCCTGTCGACCGTCTCGGAGTGCCGATTCCGAATTGTGGTCAAATTAGTTATTTCGACGCCCGTGCGAAAAGTTAAGCCCAATTCTTTCGCTGAAGGGGTGCGAATAAACCGGAGGGGGTGACTTTATCGGCGATGTTCGGGCACCCATATCCACGACCTGGGGAGGAGATCTCGTGTCGAGTTGAACATGACTTCCGATCGCTGTGACTGGGCGGCTCTGCGTGTGGGCTCCGTCAGCGATTCGCACAATCGAGGGAGTCGCTACTGGAAAAAAACCTTGGAATCGGGGAGATCGTCGACTAGAATCGCAATTTTGGAGTGCGAAACGAAGGTTTTTCGACCGCGAAATGACGTCTTATCGCCTGCGGTAATGAGGGGGCGTCGAGCACCTCTGAGTGCCGATTCCGAATTGGGGTCTTATGAGCAGTTCCGATAACCGAGTGAAAAGTTACGCCCGTTTGAGAGAAGGGGTGTCCGTATGCGATCGCGTCGGCAGCCCGCGACCGCGCTCCCGGAGAGGAATTTGGGCGCCGGGCCGGAAATCTCCGAACGTGACCTTTTACCGACCGGGTCGAAGTGCCGATTCTGATTTGGGGCCTCGCGGGCGGTTCCGAACCCCAGGCGAACAAAAATCCACGTCCGACTGGATGGTACGACAGTCGGTGTACTAGTATACATGCTCCAAGGGGGTATTTAGGCCCCGAAACGGAATTCCGCAAAACCAGTGCCATGTCGACTGTCTAGGAGTGCCGATTCCGAATTGTGGTCACATAAGCGATTCCGACGCCCGTGCGGAAAGTAATGCCCAATTCTTTCGTTGAAGGGGTGGGAATAAACCGGAGGGGGTGACAATATCGGCGATGTTCGGGCACCCATATCGACGACCTGGGGAGGAGATCTCGTGTCGAGTTGAACATGACTTCCGATCGCTGTGACTGGGCGGCTCCGCGCGTGGGCTCCGCCAGCGATTCGCACAATCGAGGGAGTCGCTACTGGCAAAAAACCTTGGAATCGGGGAGATCGTCGACTAGAATCGCAATTTCAGAGTGCGAAATAAAGGTTTTTCGACCCCGAAATGACGTCTTATAGAATGCGGCAATAAGGGGGCGTCGAGCGCCTCTGAGTGCCGATTCTGAATTGGGATCTTATGAGCGATTCCGATAACCGAGCGAAAAGTTACGCCCATTTGAGCGAAGGGGTGTCCGTATGTGATCGCATCGGCAGCCCGCGACCGCGCTACCGGAGAAGAATTTGGGCGGCTGACCGGAAATCTATGAATGTGACATTTTACCGACCGGGTAGAAGTGCCGATTCTGATTTTGGGCCTCGCGGGAGGTTCCGAACCACGGGCGAACAAATATCCACGTCCGACTGGAGGGTACGGCATTCGGTGTACTAGTACACACGCTTCGGGGGGTATTTTGGCCCCGGAATGGAATTCCGCGAAACCAGCGTCCTGTCGACCGTCTCGGAGTACCGATTCCGAATTATGGTCACATAAGCGATTTCGATGCCCGTGCGGAAAGTTAAGCCCAATTCTTTCGCTGAAGGGGTGGGAATAAACCGGAGGGGGTGACTATATTGGCGATGTTCGGGCACCCATATCCGCGACCTAGGGAGGAGATCTCGCGTCGAGTTGAATATGACTTCCGATTGCTGTGACTGGGTGGCTCCGTGTGTGGACTCCGCCAGTAATTCACACAATCGAGGGAGTCGCTACTGGCGAAAAACATTGGAATCGGGGAGATCGTCGACTAGAATTGCAATTTCAGAGTGTGAAACGAAGGTTTTTAGACCCCAAAACGACGTCTTATCGCCTGCGGCAATAAGGGGGCGTCGAGCGCCTCTGAGAGCCAATTCCGAATTGGGGTCTTATGAGCGATTCTGATAACCGAGCGAAAAGTTATGCCCGTTTGAGCGAAGGGGTGTCCGTATTCGATCGCATCGGAAGCCCGCGACTGCGCTCCCGGAGAGGAATTTGGGCGCCGGACCGGAAATCTCCGAACGTGACCTTTTACCGACCGGGTCTAAGTGCCGATTCTGATTTGGGGCCTCGCGGACGGTTCCGAACCACGGGCGAACAAATATCCACGTCCGACTGGAGGGTACGACATTCGGTGTACTAGTACACACGCTCCAGGGAGTATTTTGGCCCCGGAACGAAATTCTGCGAAACCAGCGCCCTGTCGACCGTCTCGGAGTGCCGATTTCGAATTGTGGTCACATTAGTAATTCCGACGCCCGTGCGGAAAGTTAAGCCCAATTCTTTCGCTGAAGAGGTGGGAATAAACCGGAGGGGGTGACTATATCGGCGATGTTCGGGCACCCATATCCACGACCTGGGGAGGAGATCTCGCGTCGAGTTGAACATGACTTCCGATCGTTGTGACTGGGCGGCTCCGCGTGTGGGCTCCGCCTGTGATTCGCACAATCGAGGGAGTCACTACTAGCGAAAAACCTTGTAATCGGGGAGATCGTCGACTAGAATCGCAATTTCGGAGTGCGAAATGAAGGTTTTTCGACCCCGAAACGACGTCTTATTGCCTATGGCACTAAAGGGGCATCGAGCGCCTCTGAGTGCCGATTCCGAATTGGGGTCTTATGAGCGATTGCGATAACCGAGCGAAAAGTTACGCCCGTTTAAGAGAAGGGTGGTCCGTATGCGATCACATCGGCAGCCCGCGACCGCACTCCCGGAGAGGAATTTGGGTGCCGGACGTGAAATCTCCGAACGTGACCTTTTACCGACCGGGTCGAAGTGCCGATTCTGATTTGGGGCCTCGCGGGCGGTTCCGAACCCCGGGCGAACAAATATCCACATCCGACTGGGGGGTACGACAGTCAGTGTACTAGTACACACGCTCCGAGGGGTATTTTGGCCCCAGAACGGAATTCCGTAAAACAATCGCCTTGTCGACCGTCTCGGAGTGCCGATTCCGATTTCTGGTCACATAAGCGATTCTGACGCACGTGCGGAAAGTTAAGCCCAATTCTTTCGCTGAAGGGGTGGGAATAAATCGGAGGGGGTGACTATATCGATGATGTTCGGGCACCCATATCCACGACCTTGGGAGGAGATCTCGCGTCGAGTTGAACACGACTTCCGATCGCTGTGACTGGGCGGCTCCGCGTGTGGTCTCCGCCAGCGATTCCCACAATCGAGGGAGTTGCTACTGGCAAAAAACCTTGGAATCGGGGAGATCGTCGACTAGAATCACAATTTCGGAGTGCGAAACGAAGGTTTTTTGACCCCGAAACGACGTCTTATCGCCTGCGCCAATAAGGGGGCGTCGAGCGCCTCTGAGTGCCGATTCCGAATTGGGGTCTTATGAGCGATTCTGATAACCGAGCGAAAAGTTACGCCTGTTTGAGAGAAGGGGTGTCCGTATGCGATCGCATCGGCAGCCCGCGACCGTGCTCCCGGAGAGGAATTTGGGCGCCGGACCGGAAATCTCCGAACGTGACCTTTTACCGACCGAGTGGAAATGTCGATTCTGATTTGGGGCCTCGCAGGTGGTTCCGAACCCCAGGCGAACAAATATCCACGTCCGACTGGAGGGTACGACAGTCGGTGTACTAGTACACACGCTCTGGGGGCTATTTTGGCCCTGGAATAGAATTCCGTGAAACCAGCGCCCAATCGACCGTCTCGGAGTTTCGATTCCGAATTGTGGTCACATAAGCGATTCTGACGCCCGTGCGGAAAGTTAAGCCCAATTCTTTCGCTGAAGGGGTGGGAATGAACCGGAGGGGGTGACTATATCGGCGATGTTCGGGCACCCATATCCACGAATTGGGGAGGAGATCTCGCGTCGAGTTGAACACGACTTCCGATCGCTGTGACTGGGTGGCTCCGCGTGTGGGCTCCGCCAGCGATTCCCACAATCGAGGGAGTCGCTACTGGCAAAAAACCTTGGAATCGGGGAGATCGTCGACTAGAATCGCAATTTCGTAGTGTGAAATGAAGGTTTTTCAACCCCGAAATGACGTCTTATCGCCTGCAGCAATAAGGGGGTGTCGAGCGCCTCTGAGTGCCGATTCCGAATTGGGGTCTTACGAGCGATTCCGATAACCGAGCAAAAAGTTACGCCCGTTTGAGCGAAGGGGTGTCCGTATGTGATCACATCGGCAGCCCGCGACCGCGCTCCCGAAGATGAATTTGGGCGCCGGACCGGAAATCTCCAAACGTGACTATTTACCGACCGGGTCGAAGTGCCGATTTTGATTTGGGGCCTCGCGGGCGGTTCTGAACCCCGGGCGAACAAATATCCACGTTCGACTGGAGGGTACGGCAATCGGTGTACTAGTACACATGCTACAGGGGGTATTTTGGCCCCAGAACGGAATTCTGCGAAACCAGCGCCCTGTCGACCGTCTCGGAGTGCCGATTCCGAATTGTGGTCAAATTAGTTATTTCGACGCCCGTGCGAAAAGTTAAGCCCAATTCTTTCGCTGAAGGGGTGCGAATAAACCGGAGGGGGTGACTTTATCGGCGATGTTCGGGCACCCATATCCACGACCTGGGGAGGAGATCTCGTGTCGAGTTGAACATGACTTCCGATCGCTGTGACTGGGCGGCTCTGCGTGTGGGCTCCGTCAGCGATTCGCACAATCGAGGGAGTCGCTACTGGAAAAAAACCTTGGAATCGGGGAGATCGTCGACTAGAATCGCAATTTTGGAGTGCGAAACGAAGGTTTTTCGACCGCGAAATGACGTCTTATCGCCTGCGGTAATGAGGGGGCGTCGAGCACCTCTGAGTGCCGATTCCGAATTGGGGTCTTATGAGCAGTTCCGATAACCGAGTGAAAAGTTACGCCCGTTTGAGAGAAGGGGTGTCCGTATGCGATCGCATCGGCAGCTCGCGACCGCGCTCCCGGAGAGGAATTTGGGCGCCGGGCCGGAAATCTCCGAACGTGACCTTTTACCGACCGGGTCGAAGTGCCGATTCTGATTTGGGGCCTCGCGGGCGGTTCCGAACCCCGGGCGAACAAAAATCCACGTCCGACTGGATGGTACGACAGTCGGTGTACTAGTACACATGCTCCGGGGGGGTATTTTGGCCCCGGAACGGAATTCCGCAAAACCAGTGCCATGTCGACTGTCTAGGAGTGCCGATTCCGAATTGTGGTCACATAAGCGATTCCGACGCCCGTGCGGAAAGTAATGCCCAATTCTTTCGTTGAAGGGGTGGGAATAAACCGGAGGGGGTGACAATATCGGCGATGTTCGGGCACCCATATCGACGACCTGGGGAGGAGATCTCGTGTCGAGTTGAACATGACTTCCGATCGCTGTGACTGGGCGGCTCCGCGCGTGGGCTCCGCCAGCGATTCGCACAATCGAGGGAGTCGCTACTGGCAAAAAACCTTGGAATCGGGGAGATCGTCGACTAGAATCGCAATTTCAGAGTGCGAAATAAAGGTTTTTCGACCCTGAAATGACGTCTTATAGAATGCGGCAATAAGGGGGCGTCGAGCGCCTCTGAGTGCCGATTCTAAATTGGGATCTTATGAGCGATTCCGATAACCGAGCGAAAAGTTACGCCCATTTGAGCGAAGGGGTGTCCGTATGTGATCGCATCGGCAGCCCGCGACCGCGCTACCGGAGAAGAATTTGGGCGGCTGACCGGAAATCTCTGAATGTGACATTTTACCGACCGGGTCGAAGTGCCGATTCTAATTTGGGGCCTCGCGGGCGGTTCCGAATCCCTAGCGAACAAATATCAACATCTGACTGGAGAGTACGACAATCGGTGTACTAGTACACATGCTCCGGGGGGTATTTTGGCCCCGGAACAGAATTCCGTGAAACCAGCGCCATGTCGACCATCTCGGAGTGCCGATTCCGAATTGTGGTCACATAAGCGATTCCGACGTCCATGCGGAAAGTTAAGCCCAATTCTTTCGCTGAAGGGGTGGGAATAAACCGGAGGGGGTGTCTATATCGGCGATGTTTGGGCACCCATATCCACGACCTGGGGAGGAGATCTCGTGTCGAGTTGAACACGACTTCTGATCTCTACCAGCGATTTGCATAATCGAGGGAGTCGCTACTGAAAAAAAACCTTGGAATCGGGGAGATCGTCGACTAGAATCGCAATTTCAGAGTGCGAAACGAAGGTTTTTCAACCCCGAAACGACGACTTATCACCTGCGGCAACAAGGGGGCGTCGAGCGCCTCTGAGTGCCGATTCCGAATTGGGGCCTTATGAGCGTTTCTGATAACTGAGCGAAAAGTTACGCCCGTTTGAGTGAAGGGGTGTCCGTATTCGATAGCATCGGCAGCCCGCGACCGTGCTCCAGGAGAGGAATTTGGGCGCCGGACCGGAAATCTCCGAACGTGACCTTTTACCGACCGGGTCGAAGTGCCGATTCTGATTTGGGGCTTCGCAGGCGGTTCCGAACCCTGGGCGAACAAATATCCACGTTCGACTGGAGGGTACGGCAGTCGGTGTACTAGTACACACGCTCCGTGGGGTATTTTGGCCCCGGAACGGAATTCCGCGAAACCAGCGCCCTGTCGACCGTCTCGGAGTGCCGATTCCGAATTGTGGTCACAAAAGCGATTCCGACGCCCGTGCGAAAAGTTATGCCCAATTCTTTCGCTGAAGGGGTGGGAATAAACCGGAGGGGGTGACTATATCGGCGATGTTCGGGCACCCATATCCACGACCTGGGGAGGAGATCTCGCGTCAAGTTGAACACGACTTCCTATCTCTGGGACTGGGCGGCTCCGCGTGTGGGGTCCGCCAGCGATTCGCACAATCGAGGGATTCACTACTGGCAAAAAACCTTGGAATCGGGTAGATCGTCGACTAGAATGGCAATATCGGAGTGCGAAACGAAGGTTTTTCGACCCCGAAACGACGTCTTATTGCATGCGGCAATAAGCGGGCATCGAGTGCCTCTGAGCGCCGATTCCTAATTAGGGTCTTATGAGCGATTCCGATAACCGAGCGAAAAGTTACGCCCGTTTGAGCGAAGGGGTGTCCGTATGCGATCGCATCGGCAGCCCACGACCGTGCTCCCGGAGAGGAATTTGGGCGCTGGGCCGGAAATCTCTGAACGTGACCTTTTACCGACCGGGTCGAAGTGCCGATTCTTATTTGGGGCCTCGCGAGCGGTTCTGAAACCCAGGGGAACAAATATCCACGTCCGACTGGAGGGTACGGCAGTCGGTGTACTAGTACACACGCTCCGGGGGGTATTTTGGCCACATAACGGAATTCCGCAAAACCGGGGCCCTGTCGACCGTCTCGGAGTGCCGATTCCAAATTGTGGTCACATAAGCGATTCCGACGCCCGTGCGGAAAGTTATGCCCAATTCTTTCGCTGAAGGGGTGGGAATAAAACGGAGGGGGTGACTATATCGGCGATGTTCGGGCACCCATATCCACGACCTGGGGAGGAGATCTCGCATCGAGTTGAACACGACTTCCGATCGCTGAGACTGGGCAACTCCGCGTGTGGGCTCCGCCAGTGATTCACACAATCGAGGGAGTCGCTACTGGCAAAAAACATTGGAATCGGGGAGATCGACGACTAGAATCGCAATTTCAGATTGCAAAATGAAGGTTTTTCGACCCCAAAACGATGTCTTATCGCCTGCGGCAATAAGGGGGCGTCGAGCGCCTCTGAGTGCCGATTCCGAATTGGGGTGTTATGAGCGATTCCAATAACCGAGCGACAAGTTACGCCCGTTTGAGCGAAGGGGTGTCCGTATGAGATCGCATCGGCAGCCCGCGACCGCGCTCCCGGAGAGGAATTTGGGCGCCGGACCGGAAATCTGCGAACGTGACCTTTTACCAACCGGGTCAAAGTGCCGATTCTTATTTGGGGCCTCGCGAGCGGTTCTGAACCCCAGGGGAACAAATATCCACGTCCGACTGGAGGGTACGGCAGTCGGTGTACTAGTACACACGCTCCGGGGGGTATTTTGGTCCCGGAACGGAATTCCGCGAAACCAGCGCCCTATCGACCATCTCGGAGTGCCGATTCCGAATTGTGGTCACATAAGCGATTCCGACGCCCGTGCGGAAACTTATGCCCAATTCTTTCGCTGAAGGGATGGGAATTAACCGGAGGGGGTGATTATATCGGCAATGTTCGGGCACCCATATCCACGACCTGGGGAGGAGATCTCGCATTGAGTTGAACACGACTTCAGATCTCTGTGATTGGGCAGCTCCGCGTGTGGGCTCCGCCAGCGATTCGCACAATCGAGGGAGTCGCTACTGGCAAAAAACCTTGGAATCGGGGAGATCGTCGGCTGGAATTGCATTTTTGGAGTGCAAAACGAAGATTTTTTGACCCCGAATCGACGTCTTATCGCCTGCAACAATAAGGGGGCGACAAGCGCCTCTGAGTGCCGATTCCGAATTGGGGTCTTATGAGCGATTCCGATAACCGAGCGAAAAGTTACGCCCGTTTGAGAGAAGGGGTGTCCGTATGCGATCGCATCGGCAGCCCGCGACCGCGCTCCTGGAGAGGAATTTGGGCGCCGGACAGGAAATCTCCGAACGTGACCTTTTACCGACCGGGTCGAAGTGTCGATTCTGATTTGGGGCCTCGCGTGCGGTTCCGAACCCCGGGCGAACAAATATCCACGTTCGACTGGAGGGTACGACAATCGGTGTACTAGTACACATGCTACAGGGGGTATTTTGGCCCCAGAACGAACTTCCGCGAAACCAACGCCCTGTCGAACGTCTCGGTGTACTAGTACACACGCTCCGAGGGGTATTTTGGCCCCGGAACGGAATTCTGTAAAACAATCGCCTTGTCGAACGTCTCGGAGTGCCGATTCCGAATTGTGGTCACATTAGTTATTTCGACGCCCGTGCAAAAAGTTAAGCCCAATTCTTTCGGTGAAGGGGTGCGAATAAACCGGAGGGGGTGACTATATCGGCGATGTTCGGGCACCCATATCCACGACCTGGGGAGGAGATCTCGTGTCGAGTTGAACATGACATCCGATCGCTGTGACTGGGCGGCTCTGCGTGTGGGCTCCGTCAGCGATTCGCACAATCGAGGGAGTCGCTACTGGCAAAAAACCTTGGAATCGGGGAGATCGTCGACTAGAATCGCAATTTTGGAGTGCGAAACGAAGGTTTTTCGACCGCGAAATGACGTCTTATCGCCTGCAGTAATGAGGGGGCGTCGAGCACCTCTGAGTGCCGATTCCGAATTGGGTCTTATGAGCGATTCCGATAACAGAGTGAAAAGTTACGCCCGTTTGAGAGAAGGGGTGTCCGTATGTGATCGCATCGGCAGCCCGCGACCGCGCTCCCGGAGAGGAATTTGGGCGCCGTGCCGGAAATCTCCGAACGTGGCCTTTTACCGACCGGGTCGAAGTGCCGATTCTGATTTGGGGCCTCGCGGGCGGTTCCGAACCCCGGGCGAACAAAAGTCCACGTCCGACTGGATGGTACGACAGTCGGTGTACTAGTACACATGCTCCGGGGGCGTATTTTGGCCCCGAAACGGAATTCCGCAAAAACCAGTGCCCTGTCGATAGTCTAGGAGTGCCGATTCCGAATTGTGGTCACATAAGCGATTCCGACGCCCGTGCGGAAAGTAATGCCCAATTCTTTCGTTGAAGGGGTGGGAATAAACCGGAGGGGGTGACTATATCGGCGATGTTCGGGCACCCATATCGACGACCTGGGGAGGAGATCTCGTGTCGAGTTGAACATGACTTCCGATCACTGTGACTGGGCGGCTCCTCGCGTGGGCTCCGCCAGCGATTCGCACAATCGAGGGAGTCGCTACTGGCAAAAAACCTTGGAATCGGGGAGATCGTCGACTAGAATCGCAATTTCAGAGTGCGAAATAAAGGTTTTTCGACCCCGAAATGACGTCTTATAGAATGCAGCAATAAGGGGGCATCGAGCGCCTCTGAGTGCCGATTCTGAATTGGGGTCTTATGAGCGATTCCGATAACCGAGCGAAAAGTTACGCCCATTTGAGCGAAGGGGTGTCCGTATGTGATCGCATCGGCAGCCCGCGACCGCGCTACCGGAGAGGAATTTGGGCGGCTGACCGAAAATCTTTGAATGTGACCTTTGGGGCCTCGCGGGCGGTTCCGAATCCCTAGCGAACAAATATCAACGTCTGACTGGAGAGTACGACAATCGGTGTACTAGTACACATGCTCCGTGGGGTATTTTGGCCCTGGAACAGAATTCCGCGAAACCAGCGCCATGTCGACCATCTCGGAGTGCCGATTCCTAATTGTGGTCACATAAGCGATTCCGACGCCCATGCGGAAAGTTAAGCCCAATTCTTTCGCTGAAGGGCTGGGAATAAACCGGAGGGGGTGTCTATATCGGTGATGTTTGGGCACCCATATCCACGACCTGGGGAGGAGATCTCGTGTCGAGTTGAACACAACTTCTGATCTCTGCCAGCGATTCGCACAATCGAGGGAGTCGCTACTGGAAAAAAACCTTGGAATCAGGGAGATCGTCGACTAGAATCGCAATTTCAGAGTGCGAAACGAAGGGTTTTCAACCCCGAAACGACGACTTATCACCTGCGGCAATAAGGGGGCGTCGAGCGCCTCTGAGTGCCGATTCCGAATTGGGGTCTTATGAGCGATTCTGATAACTGAGCGAAAAGTTACGCCCGTTTGAGTGAAGGGGTGTCCGTATTCGATAGCATCGGCAGCCCGCGACCGTGCTCCCGGAGAGGAATTTGGGCGCCGGACCGGAAATCTCCGAACGTGACCTTTTACCGATCGGGTCGAAGTGCCGATTCTGATTTGGGGCTTCGCAGGCGGTTCCGAACCCTGGGCGAACAAATATCCACGTTCGACTGGAGGGTACGACAGTCGGTGTACTAGTACACACGCTCCGTGAGGTATTTTGGCCCCGGAACGGAATTCCGCGAAACCAGCGCCCTGTCGACCGTCTCGGAGTGCCGATTCCGAATTATGGTCACAAAAGCGATTCCGACGCCCGTGCGGAAAGTTATGCCCAATTCTTTCGCTGAAGGGGTGGCAATAAACCGGAGGGGGTGACTATATCGGCGATGTTCGGGCACCCATATCCACGACCTGGGGAGGAGATCTCGCGTCGAGTTGAACACGACTTCCGATCTCTGTGACTGGGCGGCTCCGCGTATGGGCTCCGCCAGCGATTCGCACAATCGAGGGATTCACTACTGGCAAAAAACCTTGGAATCGGGTAGATCGTCGACTAGAATGGCAATATCGGAGTGCGAAACGAAGGTTTTTCGACCCCGAAACGACGTCTTATTGCATGCGGCAATAAGCGGGCATCGAGTGTCTCTGAGCGCCGATTCCTAATTCGGGTCTTATGAGCGATTCCGATAACCGAGCGAAAAGTTACGCCCGTTTGAGCGAAGGGGTGTCCGTATGCGATCGCATCGGCAGCCCACGACCGTGCTCCCGGAGAGGAATTTGGGCGCTGGGCCGGAAATCTCTGAACGTGACCTTTTACCGACCTGGTTGAAGTGCCGATTCTTATTTGGGGCCTCGCGAGCGGTTCTGAAACCCAGGGGAACAAATATCCACGTCCGACTGGAGGGTATGGCAGTCGGTGTACTAGTACACACACTCCGGGTGGTATTTTTGCCCCATAACGGAATTCCGCAAAACCGGGGACCTGTCGACCGTCTCGGAGTGCCGATTCCGAATTGTGGTCACATAAGCGATTCCGACGCCCGTGCGGAAAGGTATGCCCAATTCTTTCGCTGAAGGGGTGGGAATAAACCGGAGGGGGTGACTATATCGGCGATGTTCGGGCACCCATATCCACGACCTGGGGAGGAGATCTCGCATCGAGTTGAACATGTCTTCCGATCGCTGAGACTGGGCATCTCCGTGTGTGGGCTCCGCCAGTGATTCACACAATCGAGGGAGTCGCTACTGGCAAAAAACCTTGGAATCGGGGAGATCGACGACTAGAATCGCAATTTCAGAGTGCAAAACGAAGGTTTTTCGACCCCAAAACGATGTCTTATCGCCTGCGGCGATAAGGGGGCGTCGAACGCCTCTGAGTGCCGATTCCGAATTGGGGTGTTATGAGCGATTCCAATAACCGAGCGACAAGTTACGCCCGTTTGAGCGAAGGGGTGTCCGTATGAGATCGCATCGGCAGCCCGCGACCGCGCTCCCGGAGAGGAATTTGGGCGCCGGACCGGAAAACTCCGAACGTGACCTCTTACCAACCGGGTCAAAGTGCCGATTCTTATTTGGGGCCTCGCAAGCGGTTCTGAACCCCAGGGGAACAAATATCCACGTCCGACTGGAGGGTACGGTAGTCGGTGTACTAGTACACACGCTCCGGGGGGTATTTTGGCCCCGAAACGGAATTCTGCAAAACCAACGCCGTGTCGACCGTCTCGGAGTGCCGATTCCGAATTGTGGTCACATAAGCGATTCCGACCCCCGTGTGGAAAGTTATGCCCAATTCTTTCGCTGAAGGGGTGGGAATAAACCGGAGGGGGTGATTATATCGGCGATGTTCGGGCACCCATATCCACGACTCGGGGAGGAGATCTCGCATTGAGTTGAACACGACTTCCGATCTCTGTGATTGGGCAGCTCCGCATGTGGGCTCCGCCAGCGATTTGCACAATCGAGGGAGTCGCTACTGGCAAAAACCTTGGAATCGGGTAGATCGTCGACTAGAATCGCAATATCGGAGTGCGAAACGAAGGTTTTTCGACCCCGAAACGACGTCATATCGCATGCGGCAATAAGCGGGCATTGAGCACCTCTGAGTGCCGATTCCGAATTGGAGTCTTATGCGTGATTCCGATAACCGAGCGAAAAGTTACGCCCGTTTGAGCGAAGGGGTGTCCGTATGCGATTGCATCGGCAGCCCGCGACCGCGCTCCCGGAGAGGAATTTGGGCGCCGGACCGGAAATCTCCGAACGTGACCTTTTACCGATGGAGTCAAAGTGCCGATTCTGATTTGGGGCCTCGCGGGCGGTTCCGAACCCCGGGCGAACAAATATCCACGTCCGACTGGAGGGTACGGCAGTCGGTGTACTAGTACACACGCTCCGGGGGGTATTTTGGCCCCGAAATGGAATTCCGCGAATCCAGTGTCCTGTCGACCGTGTCGGAGTGCCGATTCCGAATTGTGGACACATAAGCGATTCCGACGCCCGTGCAGAAAGTTATGCCCAATTCTTTTGCTGAAGGGGTGGGAATAAACAGGTGGGGTGACTATATCGGCGTTGTTCAGGCACCCATATCCACGACCTGGGGAGGAGATCTCGTGTCGAGTTGAACACGACATCCGATCGCTGTGACTGGGCGGCTCCGCATGTGGGCTCCGCCAGTGATTCGCACAATCGAGGGAGTCGCTGCTGGCAAAAAAACTTGGAATCAGGGGGATCGTCGACTAGAATCGCAATTTCAGAGTGCGAAACGAAGGTTTTTTGACCCCGAAATGATGTCTTATCGCCTGCGGAAATAATGGGGCGTCGAGCGCCTCTGAGTGCCGATTCCGAATTGGGGTCTTATGAGCAATTCCAATAACCGAGAGAAAAGTTACGCCCGTTTGAGCGAAGGGGTGTCCGTATGCGATCGCATCGAGAGGCCGCGACCACGCTCCCAGAGAGGAATTTGGGCACCGGACCGGATATCTACGAACGTGACCTTTTACCGACCGGGTCGAAGTGCCGATTCTGATTTGGGGCCTCGGGGGTGGTTCCGAACCCTGGGCGAACAAATATCCACGTCCGACTGGAGGGTACGGCAGTCGGTGTACTAGTACACACGCTCCGGGGGGTATTTTGGCACCGGAACGGAATTCCGCAAAACCAGCGCCCTGTCGACCGTCTCGGAGTGCCGATTCCGAATTGCGGTCAGATAAGCGATTCCGACACCCGTGCGGAGAGTTATGCCCAATTCTTTCGTTGAAGGGTGGGAATAAACCGGAGGGGGTGACTATATCGGTGATGTTCGGACACCCATATCCACGACCTGGGGAGGAGATCTCGCGTCGAGTTGAACACAACTTCCGATCGCTGTGACTGGGCGGCTCCACGTGTGGGCTCCGCCCGCGATTCGCACAATCGAGGGAGTCACTATTGGCAAAAAATCTTAGAATCGGGGAGATCGTCGACTAGAATCGCAATTTCAAAGTGTGAAACGAAGGTTTTTCGACCCCGAAACGACGTCTTATAGCCTGTGGAAATAAGGGGGCGTCGAGCGCCCCTGAGTGCCGATTCCGAATTGGGGTCTTATGAGCGATTCCGATAACCGAGCGAAAAGTTACGCCCGTTTGAGCGTAGGGGTGTCCGTATGCGATCGCATCGGCAGCCCGCGACCGTGCTCCCGGAGAGGAATTTGGGTGCCGGACCGGAAATCTCCGAACGTGACCTTTTACTGACAGAGTCGAAGTGTCGATTCTGATTTGGGACCTCGCGGGCGGTTGCGAACCCCGGGCGAACAAATATCCACGTTCGACTGGAGGGTACGGCAATCAGTGTACTAGTACACACGCTCCAGGGGGTATTTTGGCCCCGGAACGGAATTTCTCAAAACCAACGCCCTGTCGACCGTCTCGGAGTGCCGATTCCGAATTGTGGTCACATTAGTGATTCCGACGCCCGTGCGGAACGTTAAGCCCAATTCTTTCGCTGAAGGGGTGGGAATAAACCGGAGGGGGTGACTATATCGGCGATGGGTGTCGCTACTGGCAAAAAAACCTTGGAATCGGGTAGATCGTCGACTAGAATCGCAATTTTGGAGTGCGAAACGAAGGTTTTTCGACCCCGAAACGACGTCTTATTGCATGCGGCAATAAGGGGGCATCGAGCGCCTCTAAGTGCCGATTCCGAATTGTGGTCTTATGAGCGATTCCGATAACCGAGCGAAAAGTTACGCCCGTTTGAGCGAAGGGGTGTCGTATGCGATCGCATCGGCAGCCCGCGACCACGCCCGGAGAGGAATTTGGACGCCGGACCAGAAATCTCCGAACGTGACCTTTCACCGACGGGGTCAAAGTGCCGATTCTGGTTTGGGGCCTCGTTGGCGGTTTCGAACCCCGGGCGAACAAATATCCACGTCCGACTGGAGGGTACGGCAGTCGGTGTACTAGTACACACGCTCCGAGGGGTATTTTGGCCCCGGAACGGAATTTCGCGAATCCAGCGCCTTGACGACCGTCTCGGAGTGCCGATTCCGAATTGTGGTCACATAAGCGATTTCGACTCCCATGCAGAAAGTTATGCCCAATTATTTCGCTGAAGGAGTGGGAATAAACCGGGGGGTGACTATATCGGCGATGTTCGGGCACCCATATCCACAACTTGGGGAGGAGTTCTCGTGTCGAGTTGAACACGACTTCCGATCGCTGTGACTGGGCGGCTCCGCGTGTGGGCTCCGCCTGCGATTCGCACAATCGAGGGAGTCGCTACTGGCAGAAAACCTTGGAATCGGGGGGGTCGTCGACTAGAATCGCAATTTCAGAGTACGAAACGAAGGTTTTTCGACCCCGAAACCATGTCTTATCGCCTGCGGCAATGAGGGGCCATCGAGCGGCTCTGAGTGCCGATTCCGAATTGGGGTCTTATGAGCGATTCCAATAACCGAGCGAAAAGTTACGCCCGTTTGAGCGAAGGGGTGTCCGTATGCGATCGCATCGGCAGCCCGCGACCGCGCTCCCGGAGAGGAATTTGGGCGCCGGACCGGAAATCTACGAACGTGACCTTTTACCGACGGGGTCAAAGTGCCGATTCTGGTTTGGGGCCTCGTTGGCGGTTTCGAACCCCGGGCGAACAAATATCCACGTCCGACTGGAGGGTACGGCAGTCGGTGTACTAGTACACACGCTACGGGGGTTATTTTGGCCCCGGAATGGAATTCCGCGAAACCAGCACCCTGTCGACCGTCTCGGAGTGCCGATTCCAAATTGTGGTCACATAAGCGATCCGACGCCCGTGCGGAAAGTTATGCCCAATTCTTTCGCTGAAGGGGTGGGAATAAACCGGGGGGTGACTATATCGGCGATGTTCGGGCACCCATATCCACGACCTGGGGAGGAGATCTCACGTCGAATTGAACACAACTTCCGATCTCTGTGACTGGGCAGCTCCGCGTATGGGCTCCGCCAGCGATTCACTCAATCGAGGGAGTCGCTACTGGCAAAAAAACCTTGGAATCGGGTAGATCGTCGACTAGAATCGCAATTTCGGAGTGCGAAACGTAGGATTTTCGACCCGAAACGATGTCTTATCGCCTGCGACAATAAGGGGGCATCGAGCGCCTCTGAGTGTTGATTCCGAATTGGGGTCTTACGAGCGATTCCGATAACCGAGCTTAAAGTTACGCCCGTTTGAGAGAAGGGGTGTCCGTATGCGATCGCATCGGCAGCCCGCGACTGCGCTCCCGGAGAGGAATTTGGGCACCGGACCGGAAATCTCCGAACGTGACCGTTTACCGACCGGGTCGAAGTGTCGATTCTGATTTGGGGCCTCGCGGGCGGTTCCGAACCCCGGGCGAACAAATATCCACGTCCGACTGGAGGGTACGACAGTCGGTGTACTAGTACACACGCTCCGGGGGGTATTTTGGCCCCGGAACGGAATTCCGCAAAACCAGTGCCCTGTCGACTGTCTCGGAGTGCCGATTCCGAATTGTGGTCACATAAGCGATTCCGCCACCCGTGCGGAGAGTTATGCCCAATTCTTTCGTTGATGGGGTGGGAATAAACAGGAGGGGGTGACTATATCGGCGATGTTCGGACACCCATATCGACGACCTGGGGAGGAGATCTCGCCTCGAGTTGAACACGACTTCCGATCGCTGTGACTGGGCGGCTCCGCGTGTGGGCTCCGCCAGCGATACGCACAATCGAGGGAGTCGCTACTGGCAAAAAACCTTAGAATCGGGGAGATCATCGACTACAATTGCAATTTCAAAGTGCGAAATGAAGGTTTTTCAACCCCGAAACGACGTCTTATCGCCTGTGGCAATAAGGGGGAGTCGAGCGCCTCTGAGTGCCTATTCCGAATTGGGGTCTTATGAGCAATTCTGATAACCGAGCGAAAAGTTTTACCCGTTTGAGAGAAGGGGTATCCGTATGCGATCGCATCGGCAGCCCGCAACCGCGCTTCCGGAGAGGAATTTGGGCGCCGGACTGGATATCTCCGAACGTGACCTTTTACCGATCAAGTCGAAGTGCCGATTCAGATTTGGGTCCTCGCGGGCTGTTCCGAACCCCGGGCGAACAAATATCCACGTTCGACTGGAGGGTACGGTAGTCGGTGTACTAGTACACACGCTCCAGAGGTATTTTGGCCACGGAACAGAATTCCATGAAACTAGCGCTCTGTCGACCGTCTCCGAGTGCCGATTCCGAATTGTGGTCACATAAGCGATTCCGTCGCCAGTGCAGAAAGTTATGCCCAGTTCTTTCGCTGAAGGGGTGGGAATAAATCGGGGGGGGGGGGGGTGACTATATCGGCGATGTTCGGGCACCCATATCCACGACCTGGGGAGGAGATCTCGTGTCAAGTTGAACACGACTTCCGATCGCTGTGACTGGGCGGCTCCGCGTGTGGGCTCCGCCAGCGATTCGCACAATCGAGGGAGTCGCTACTGGCAAAAAACCTTGGAATCAGGGAGATCGTCGACTGGAATCGTAATTTCGGAGTGCGAAACGAAGGTTTTTCGACCCCGAAACGATGTCTTATCCCCTGTGGCAATATAGGGGTGTCGATTGCCTCTGAGTGCCGATTCCGAATTGGGGTCTTATGAGCGATTCCGATAACCGAGCGAAAAGTTACGCCCGTTTGAGCGAAGGGGTGTCCGTATGCGATTGCATCGGTAGCCCGCGACCGCGCTTTCGGAGAGGAATTTGGGCGCCGGACCGGAAATCTCCGAACGTGACCTTTTACCGACCGGGTTGAAGAGCCGATTCTGATTTGGGGCCTCGCGGGCGGTTTCGAACCCCGGGCGAACAAATATCCACGTCCGACTGGAGGGTACGGTAGTCGGTGTACTAGTACACACGCTCCAGAGGTATTTTGGCCACAAAACAAAATTTCGTGAAACTAGCGCCCTGTCGACCGTCTCCGAGTGCCGATTCCGAATTGTGGTCACATAAGCGATTCCGACGACAGTGCAGAATGTTATGCCCAGTTCTTTCGTTGAAGGGGTGGGAATAAATCAGGGGGGGTGACTATATCGGCGATGTTCGGGCACCCATATCCACGACCTGGGGAGGAGATATCGCGTCGAGTTGAACACATCTTCCGATCGCGGTGACTGGGCGGCTCCACGTCTGGGCTCCGCCAGCGATTCACACAATCGAGGGAGTCGCTACTGGCAAAAAACCTTGGAATCACGGAGATCGTCGACTAGAATCGCAATTTCGGAGTGCGAAACGAAGGTTTTTCGACCCCGAAATGACGTCTTATAGCCTACGGCAATACGGGGGCTTGAGCGCCCCTGAGTGTCGATTCTGAATTGGGGTCTTATGAGCGATTCCGATAACCAAGCGAAAAGTTACGCCCATTTGAGCGAAGGGGTGTCCGTATGCGATCGCATCGGCAGCCCGCGACCGCGCTCCCGGAGAGAAATTTGGGCGCCGGACCAGAAATCTCTGAACGTGACCTTTTACCGATCGGGTCGAAGAGCCGATTCTGATTTGGGGCCTCGCGGGCGGTTCCGAATCCCGGACGAACAAATATCCACGTCCGACTGGAGGGTACGGCAGTCGGTGTACTAGTACACACGCTCCGGGGGTATTTTGGCCCCGGAACAGAATTTTGTGAAACCAGCGCCCTGTCTACCGTCTCGGAGTGCCGATTCCGAATTGTGGTCACATAAGCGATTCCGACGCTCGTGCGGAAAGTTATGCCCAATTCTTTCGCTGAAGGGGTGGGAATAAACCGGAGGGGGTGACTATATCGGCGATGTTCGGGCACCCATATCCACGACCTGGGGAGGAGATCTCGTGTCGAGTTGAACACGACTTCCGATCGCTGTGACTGGGCGGCTGCGCGTGTGGGCTCCGCCAGCGATTCAAACAGTCGAGGGAGTCGCTACTGGCCAAAAACCTTGGAATCGGGGAGATCGTCGACCAAAATCGCAATTTCAGAGTGTGAAACGAAGGTTTTTCGACCCCGAAACTACGTCTTATTGGCTGTGGCGATAAGGGGGTGTCAAGCGCCTCGGAGTGCCAATTCCGAATTGGGGTCTTATGAGAGATTCTGATAACCGAGCTAAAAGTTACACCCGTTTGAGCGTAGGGGTGTTCGTATGCGATCACATCGGCAGCCTGCGACCGCGCTCCCGGAGAGGAATTTGGGCGCCGGACCGGAAATCTCCAAACGTGACCTTTTACCTACCGGGTCGAAGTGCCGATTCTGATTTGGGGCCTCGCGGGCGGTTCCGAACCCCGGGCGAACAAATATCCACGTCCGACTGGAGGGTACGGTAGTCGGTGTACTAGTACAGACGCTACGAGGGGTATTTTTGCCCCGGAATGGAATTTCGCGAAACGAGCTCCCTGTCGACCGTCTTGGAGTGCCGATTCTGAATTGTGGTCACATAAACAATTCCGACGCCCGTGCGGAAAGTTAAACCCAATTCTTTCGCTGAAGGGGTGGGAATAAATCGGGGGGGGGGGGGGGGTGACTATATCGGCGATGTTCGGGCACCCATATCCACAATCTGGGGAGGAGATCTCGTGTTGAGTTGAACACTGTTGCCCAGCTAGCTAGCCCAGAGGGGGGGTGAATGGGTTATCTAAAATTTGATCTTTGATTAAAACCTGTTCACTAAAAAGATTACACAACAACTTAAACAAACGTTAGAGTTGGACGAAATAAGACAGCAAACGCACATAAGCACAACCACAAGATACAAGGGCTTTTATCCTGGTTCGGAACTCCTCTCCACAGGAGACCTACGTCCAGTCCCTGAGCAATGCCTCAGGATTTCACTAATTAAGGTACTATCCCCCTCACGGATCCTTACACCCAGCCTCAACTGGTCTTCCTTCAACTTGAAGGGAAAACAACCACCGTGGATACCACCAGGTCTTCCTTTGTCCAGAAGGGTACAAACCAAAGAAACGAAGTTTAAGAACAAGCTTCAGACACTAGCTTAACCAGCTACAAGCTGAAGCAAACAAGCCTCGAGAGAGAAAGAGAATTTGACACTGGTTTCTCTCCAAAGACTACACAGGCTCTCACAAGAATTTCTTCTTTGAACACTGAGAGCTAAAGAGCTAGGAGAACAATTGGAATGGTCGCTTCGCTCTTGCTTGGAACTCAGAAGACTCGAAGAATTGGTGTTGCTTTCTTTTTGAATGATGTTATCTTTTTGTGTGTGTATATATTCTTCTCAGTCTTGAGTCTTGTATTTAAGCTTCTACTTGAAATTTGAACGTTACAAGAACCATTGTCTCTCATCCAGGTGTACGTTAGACTGGTCAGCAAGGAAGCTTCTGATCTTCAGTCTTTTATCCTTTAGTACATGCCAGAAAAATATTTTAGAATCTTGTATCTTGTGTCCAACGTTGTACAGATGAGTCTTGTCAGATATCTGCGAGCATATCAACAATAAATAGAGGATAGCTAGGACTGTCATCGATTGTTAGTTGCAGTTGGAACAGATATTGCAATATATAGCAAAGCTCCTTTCTGTCTAAAAAGGACGTAGACAGAGTAGCATAAAAGTGGAAGATATTGTCTGCATGCATGGGAGATACGATCAGAGAGCATTTAATGCGTAGCAGTCAACAGACGAGATATGACTTTGACTTTTCAACACTATTAAAGAGCATTATACTGATACAGTAAAAAAGTCGATATGAACAATCCCGATGCCTTCATGACTTATGAAATCGTTATACGATAACAGACAAATCGTTATGACAGAGCATTATTAAATTATAATGATGAAATCGTTATGAGTTATAGCAAATCGTTATAAACACTTATCAAGTCGTTATGAACTCTAAAGAAATCGTTGCAAGAACTAATGAAATCGTTATGGCTATCAAGTCGTTACGAGTTTCAAAGAAATCGTTACGAGAACTAAAGAAATCGTTACAGCTATCAAGTCGTTACGAGTTTCAAAGAAATCGTTACGAGAACTAAAGAAATCGTTACAGCTATCAAGTCGTTACGCGTTTCAAAGAAATCGTTACGAGAACTAAAGAAATCGTTACGGCTAGAAAGTCGTTGTGAGTTCTAAAGAAATCGTTACGAGGACTAAAGAAATCGTGACGGCTAGAAAGTCGTTGCGAGTTCTAAAGAAATCGTTACGAGGACTAAAGAAATCGTTACGGCTAGAAAGTCGTTGCGAGTTCTAAAGAAATCGTTACGAGAACTAAAGAAATCGTTACGACTAGAAAGTCGTTGCGAGTTCTAAAGAAATCGTTACGAGGACTAAAGAAATCGTTACGGCTAGAAAGTCGTTGCGAGTTCTAAAGAAATCGTTACGAGGACTAAAGAAATCGTTACGGCTAGAAAGTCGTTGCGAGTTCTAAAGAAATCGTTGCGGTATCGATTTGTTTGAACTTTTCGGTCAAAAAGGAAATCGTTCTGCTTATCAATAGAAGTCGATATGAGGTGTGAAGAAGTCGATACAATGACGACTTTCCTGATTGTATTGAACTTTCTATTTTTCTTTTTTTTCCTATTCTCAAGGCTCAAGTAATTTATTAGTACTATTTTGTTAATCATCAAAATTAATATATATAAATAACTGAATTAATTTATATGGGGAAGGTTTGGTCATCAATCTCCCCCTTTTTGATGATGACAAAATATACTAAACATCATATAACAAACAAACATGTTTTTCAGAATAGCTTTAGTTTCTCCCCCATTTTGTCAATAAGCAAAAAAGATAGGCGATGAGACAAAGAAGAGAGAAATCATTGTATTAAGTGTGAGGAAGATAGTACATAGGAGACAATAAAGAGGCATGCTGTGAGATGACAGCCCATGCCTTGATCTCAAGGTCTTCAAAAGTTTGCTGGAAAACTCCAGAGGCAACTGAAAAATTAGGACCCATGGATGGAATGGCCCTTTGAATGTAAAGTTGTCGTTGCTTTTCCAAGAATTCTTCTTACTGATGTGGGTCCAAGATGAATCTGAAGTAAGTGCTCTTTCCAAAGCTGGCACGATGGAGAAATCTATCCAGAGAGATTGGATAGAAAATCTTTTGATCAAGCAGATCCTGCTTCAAAGCATAGAAGGTTGTATATCTGGCTGCCCACTGAACATAGATCTCTTGAATTGGGGTTATGGAGTTGAGATCCATGAAGGCTTCGGCTGAGAGAATGGGCTTAGCTTGACGAACCAAGGAACTGTTGATTGCCTGTAATTGAAGATGAGGTTCCTTGTAGAGGGTTTCCCATATGGTGGGAGTAAGCCTTTCACATTCAGAAATGAGTGGGGCCAAGGTTTGGGAAGAGATGCGGCCAGAGTGATATTCTCTGAAAATGAACCGCAAGAAGGAGGGTAATCTGCCCAACTTGGCTGACAAACGGCCCATCTGCCTAGCAAACATATCCAGTGCATGGGATCCAGCATCTGAGTCAAACACTAAAGAGTGTAGCTTTGGCAGAAGAACTGGAGAGTCAACTTTGAGATTGGCAAAGTCCACTGAGAGGGGAAGATTTACTGGACGTTCTGATCTTAGCATCACTAAGGCTGAATGAAATTGATAGAACTGTACTTCAGGCAGCTTGTTCAAATAGCAAAAATCACTGTACAGCTGAAAGCCCCTGGCAATACGAATCTCTTTCAGAATAAAGGGACCCCATGAGTTCTTATGCTGAATGATGAACCACTCAGAAAAAGTGAGTGGGTGAGCTCTATGGGTAAGAGATCCGGCCCTGGCACTCAAGTACTTTTCATACTGAGCCTTATTGCCCTTGACAGTTGCCCACTGATCTTCATTCTTGAACTCAGTGCCCTCAAAGATTTTGGATTTTTGAGGGTGGGACAGCTGGGTAAGAGGAAAATAATGTTTAGATGCTCAGAGAGGTTGAGGAAAGGAATACCATAGACGGTGGAGAGGATGCACTTTTGAAGATATTCCCTGTAGATAGGTCTTCTCTTAGGGTCGAGGGTAAGAGAATACCAAAGAGGAGGGAATAAAGGTACAGAGGGGGTGCTAAGAGAGGAGGAAGATTTCCTCTTTTTCTTGGCAGGACTGGGAGGATCAGTCCTGTGGATATGAGAAGCAGTGGAGAGAATAGTGATGAGGGTGTTTCTTTCAAAATCATCCGGCAATTTGTGTCAAAGACACCAAGTAGTAGAAGTTTTTTCGGAGGGAAGGTGACAGAAGAAGGAGGAGTAGGAGGATAGAAAAGGTGTTTGGGGTTGAAGGATGAAGATGGGTGAACTGAAGTGGTCTGAGTTGGAGATGAAGAAGGTGAGAGTGATGATGGAGCTGAGGTGTGAGAAGGAGTGGGAGAGAAGGAAGGTTGAGATGAAGTGAAGGATGAAGATGGTTGGGTGCGAGGCACAGGGTGTTTTATGGTTGGTGGTGCAGGAGGGGCTGTAGAAGGAGATGGAGGTGAGGAGAGGGTTGGAGTTGCAAGATTAGAAGTTTCAGGGGCCTTAGTAGCTGTCATGGGCTCTTTCCCTTTGGCTTGACCTTCTCTGACTGCAGAGGATGGTTCTGATGACCCTGAAGCTGACAATGGTCCTGCTGACCCTGAGACTGATGGCCCTGCTGGCCCTTGAGCTGGAGGCCCTGGTGGCCGAGGAACATCTGCTGGTCTGCTCTGAGTAGCTCCAAGAGAAACTCCACTAGACCTTGAAAGGACTGCTAGCATTGACTTGATATCAGACATTTCTTTATTAAACCACCTCATTGCATTTCTGACTGAAGATAGCTCAGAGGTAGTTGAAGCTTGACTAGCAAGTATCCCTTGTACACTGGTCTGAACTGATGACAGGATATCTCCCTGAGCCTTTAGTAATGCCATAATTGGCTTCAGATTTACCTTTCTGTGACTCTTTCTTGGCCTTTTGTGAGCCACTCTCTTTTGCTTGCCCTGCTGAGGGACAGGCACCTCAAGATTTACATGGCTGGTATTTGGCCCTTCACTAGCAGGAACACTGGCAGGAATTTGATAGTCCTGAGTTGGTGCAGCTATCTCAGGAGCATTTTCTATTAAGGATTCCTCATTTCCAGTATGCTCCCCCTGAATAGGAGCATGGAGTTCAGCATCTTCTTGCTCCCCCTGGGCAGGAGCTTCTTCCAAGACAACTTCCACAAAGTGGCCTTCTGCCACGGATTCTGACACTTTAGGTTCTTCAACACTTTGCTCCCCTTGGCTAGGAGCTTCTTCCAAAATCACGTTTTCTTCAACAAGTCTACCTGCTTCTGAAGCAACTGAGGTGTAGGGAAGAGAATCTATAACTTCTCTCAGAATAGAGGCAACTATCGAGGTGGGCAAGGAATCTGCCACACTTGCTACAGCTTCTTTCATATGAACTTATGGAGGATGAGACTCAACCTCCAAGACAGGTGAGCTGGAAGCCTCTGCTTGATCTGCCACTGCTGGTGCTGCTGACACTTGCTCTGCTGCTACTGATCTGATTTCTGAATCTGCTGGAGGATCTGCAGCCTCTTCTTGAAATTCAGGAACATTTCCAATAATGGCTTCTCCCTCTGCCACAGAGGTCTTTGTCCATATCCCATTCTGCACTGAAAAGCCACTCTTCTTTAAATTTCTGGACCTTATAGACTGGCCCATCTTCTCTACTACAGCTCTAGACACATCTACTCCGAAATGCTTGAAAATCTTGGTGAGTAGATGAGCATAAGGCAAGGAAACATTCAGTTTGCTCTTTGTTTCCCAGATTTGAGTACTGGCAAACTTCATTCTCTCAATCATAACTGCGGCCAAGTGCATGAAGAAAAAGTAGCACTTCGAGGAACTATAATTTGGCAGACAATGAAATGAAGTAAACGATTGAAAGTTGACATCTGATTTATATCTAATTTCCCATCCTTCAGCCTGAAACCTGGACCTATAATGCCGAGACCTTTCGCTTCATCATTCACAGAGTGAACACCACTATGCCCAGAGGTCTTTACTCCAAACAAAGTATGCAATAATTCATGGTCTATCTTGATCTGGGTGCCCTTCACTGAGGAGACAAGGGACCCATCTGCCTCTGACTTCAAGCAAATGAAAAAAGCTTTCACCAGGTCCGGATAGCTTACCTCGGTGAAAGTAGCAACATCCATCCAATGCATCCTTCTCAAGGCTTCTACTAAACTGCTCATCCCACTTTTCTCAAGATTCTGAACGTCAACTGCCTTCTTTCCGCAAATCTTCGTCTTCACAAAAGTAAACCTTTCTTGCTCCTTTGGGGATAGATACTCAGCACTGTAGCCCCCTACGCTTCCGGAGATCATCGGAGCGGCCATAGGTAGAGGAGAAAGGTTCTGGAGAAGGAGGAAGATGGAAGAGATGGAAGCTCTCAAGGGATTCTTCGCGGGAAGAAGAGAAAGCTTCAAAAGATGTAGGGGGTCGATGCCGGAATCGTTAGGGCATCGGCTTTGGGCGAACAGATAAAAGAGAAAAGGGTAAAGGTTGAAGACAAGTCGTTCTCAGAACGATTTGAATAATTTAATATTACTTTACCGAAAAGTGAAACGCCAAAAAGGTGGTAAAGACAGAAAGTGACAAAAAGGTTTGACGAGTCAAACAACTTTCAACACGATAGCGGTCAAGGAATGTAGACAAACTGAATTTTGCTCATTGTTAAAGAGAGAGAATTTCATTTCTATCTGAAAATTTTTATATGCCAATAAAATCACAGAAATCTTTTCACAAATTGCACATCCCTAATTCCCTTCTAAGAGATGTAAATCTCTCTTCAGGTAGGGCTTTTGTGAAGATATCTGCTAGTTGACCATTTGTATCTATAAAAGAAATTTCTAAGTTGCCACTAGCTACATGGTCTCGAATGAAATGATATCTTACCTCAATGTGCTTAGTCCTTGAGTGTTGTACTGGATTCTTGGTGAGGTTGATGGCACTTGTATTATCACATAGTAGTGGAATTGACTTGATATGTATGCCGAAATCCTCAAGTTGTTGCTTTATCCAAAGGAGTTGTGTACAGCAACTTCCAGCAACAACATATTCTGCCTCAGCTGTTGATAGAGCTACATAATTTTGTTTCTTGGAGGACCAAGATATTAGGCATCCTGCAAGAAACTGACAACAACCACTGGTGCTTTTTCTATCTACTTTGCATCCAGCATAATCAGCATCTGAATATCCTACTAATTTTATTTCACAAGATCTAGGATACTAGAGACCTAAATCATGAGTTCTAGCCAGATATCTAAATATTCTTTTTACTGAAATTAAATGAGACTCTCTAGGGTCTGCCTGATATCTAGCACACATGCATACACTAAACAAAATATCTGGTCTACTTGCAGTTAAGTAAAGTAATGACCCTATCATACCTCTATAATTCTTTTGATCTACCTTTTTACCTTTTTGATCACTGTCCATTCTGGTTGATGTGCTCATTGGAGTTGATAATGGCTTTGCACCTTCAAATCCAAATTTCTTTAACAGCTCTTTGGTGTACTTGGCTTGACAGATATGAGTGCCATCCTTCCCTTGCTTGATTTGCAATCCAAGGAAGTAGCTCAGCTCCCCCATCAAGCTCATTTTGAATTCTCCCTGCATGAGCTTTTCAAAGTACTTGCAAAGAGACTCATCAGTAGATCCAAAAATAATATCATCTACATATATTTGCACAAGAAGTATATTTTTAACCTTAGATTTTATAAATAATGTACTGTCTACCTTACCTCTAGTGAAACCATGATCTAATAAGAAGGTATGAGCCTTTCATACCAGGCTCTAGGTGCTTGCTTTAAACCGTATAAAGCCTTATGAAGTTTAAATACATGATTTGGAAATTCGGTATCATCGAAACCTGGAGGTTGTTCAACATAAACTTCCTCCTTGATAAAACCATTTAAAAAGGCTGATTTGACATCCATTTGAAATAGTTTTAAATCAAATGCAGATGCATAAGCAAGTAAAATCCTAATAGCCTCAAGTCTAGCTACAGGTGCATAGGTTTCATCGAAATCTATGCCTTCCTCTTGGGAGTAGCCTTGAGCTACCAGTCTGGCCTTGTTCCTTAGGATTACTCCAGACTCATCCAGTTTATTTCTGAACACCCACTTGGTGCCAATAACTGAATGATTGGATGGTCTAGGAACAAGTGACCATACTTGGTTTCTCTTGAACTGATTTAGTTCATCTTGCATGGCTAATATCCAAGATTCATCAGATAAAGCTTCATTGACTGTCTTAGGCTCTATTTGAGAAACAAAGGCTAAATAATCACAAGGAATTACATTACCTCTTGTTCTTACCCCTACAGATGGATCACCAATAATATTCTCAGGAGGGTGATCTTTCTGATGTCTCCATTCTTTTGGAAGATTTTCATGTTGAATTTCAGTTTGCTGCAGTTCTTCCAGAGGAGGATCTTCCTTGTCCTTAATTGAGGTATTCTTTAATTTTTCAGACAAGTCATATGCATCATCAATGTCACTAATTTCTTTCTTTTTCAAGGAAGGGTTAGATTCATCAAAAATAACATGTACAGATTGTTCAATTAATAATGAACATTTATTGAAAACTCTATAACCCTTGGGTTTAGAAGAGTATCCCATAAAGATGCCTTCATCTGATTTGGCATCCAACTTACCAATGTCTCTTTTTCCATTGTTGTGGATGAAGCAAGGACATCCAAATATTCTGAAATGGTTGATCTTTGGTTTCTTTCCCTTGTAGAGTTCATAAACAGTCTTCTTCAGAATCGGCCTGATCATCACCCTGTTAATGATGTAGCATGCAGTGTTGATGGCTTCGGCCCAAAAATATCTTGGCAAGTCATATTCTGATAACATGATTCTTGCCATATCCAAAAGAGTTATGTTTTTCCTCTCAGCAATTCCATTCTGTTGAGGTGTCCTTGGTGCTGAGAAGTTGTGCTCAATTCCTTGATCATTGCAGAACTTTGCAAACTTTTCATTTTGAAACTCACCACCATGATCTGATCGAATAGAGATAATGGTAAACTTCTGATCTTTCTGAACTTTCCTACTGAAGCTGACAAAATTTTCAAAGGTGTCATCTTTGTGTTCTAGAAAGGATACCCAAGTAAATCTTGAATAATCGTCAACTATGACAAATCCAAAATTCTTTCCTCCTAGACTGGTAGTCCTCATTGCCCCAAATAGATCTATATGAAGTAGTTCTAAGGGCTTTGAGGTGGTTACTACAGTCTTTGATTTGAAAGAGCTCTTGGTGTGCTTTCCTCTTGCACAAGGTCTGCAGATACTATCCATTCTTGAGTTGACCTTTGGCAGTCCTTCCACTAGATTTCTTTTTCTGAGCTTGTTTAAACCATCCAAGCTGCAGTGACCCAATCTTCTGTGCCACAGCTCTGTTGATTGATCTTTGCTGGCTGCCAAACAAACATCTTGATTCTTGAGTTCCTCAAGATAGAGAACATACAAGTTTCTTTCTCTGTAAGCTTCAAATATGACTGCACTATCCTTTAATATACTGCACTTTGATTCTTGGAACTGAATCTGATGGCCTTTGTCACACAGCTAGCTGATGCTGATGAGATTGTGTTTTAATCCTCTAACCAGCATTACGTCTTCAATAACTGATTTTCCTTTTATGTTCATGGACCCACTTCCTACCACAGTGCCTTTTCCATTATCTCCATAGGTAACTGTTCCTTCTTCAGCTTGGAGATCAACGAAAATCATCTTGTTGCCTGACATGTGCCTTGAGCATCCACTGTCCAAATACCATTTGGATGCTCTTGAATTTCCCTGAAATTTAAACACTAAGTTTTAGGTACCCAAGTTCCTTTGGGTCCTGATGGGTTAGTATCATTGATTTTTCTTTTTATTATCCATTTTTGTTCTTAGTGGGACAAGTTGCTTTGTTATGTCCCAGTTTGTTACAAAGATTGCAGCAGGTTATTCTAGTTATTCTTTCAACTGGAGTGTATTTAAAATTTTTATGTTCTTTGTCTTTTTCGGATATAAACTCAGGGGTTGGATAAGTGTTAGGAAAGACTTTTGTTTCTTCATTTTCTGAGGGAGTGTAACCAAACCCATGTTTCTTTTTGTTTGATCTTTTAGCTCCGTTTATCAATAGAAGAGGTTTATTATTTGTGAACTTGTTTATGGTGCTTGTTAAATGTTCATTTTCTTTATTTAGTCTTTCTATTTCTGTTTTAAGTCCACTTAAGTCTTCTTGTTTTTCTAAGTGAGTTATTTTTCTGTTTTTCTCTTTTAATTCTTCACATAACAATTCATTTCTTCTTTTATGTTCAGTTATTTGTTTTTCAAGTTCTTCATTTTCAGTTTTTAAGTCTGAGTTTGTATTTTCTAAACAGATTACATTTTTCTTACTAGTTTTAAGTAATTTACATACCTCTTTATATTTATCATAGAGTTCATTAAAAGCACTTTCTAGATTATCAGAATCTGAATCATTGCAGGAATCAAACGAGGAGTCAGAGGTTACCTTGTCTTCAGTGTTGGCCATGAGAGCCAGGTTGGCTTCTTCATCTTCAATGCTAGAGCTTGACTCACTGTCTGAGTCACTGCTATTCTCCCAAGCAGCTGCCATTGCCTTCTTTTTATACTTCTTAAACCTTCTGAAATTATCCTTCTTTTTGTGATCGTTTTTCTTAAGCATTGGACAGTCTACCTTTATGTGTCTAGGCTTTTTGCATTCATAACAAATCACTTCTCCTTTCTTTGAATCCTTTACTTCAGGTTTTCTGTGATCTTTATTCTTCTTGAAAAATCTTCTCCCAGACTGGAACTTTTTCTTCTTTGCTAAGATTCTCTGAAGTCTTCGAGACAGCATGGCTTCTTCATCATCACTGTCTTTACTACTTTCACTGTTATCCAAGGATTCTTCTGATATATCTTCATTTGCTTTGAGAGCGTTTGATTGCTTCCTTCTGCTGGAGGATTCTCCTAATCTTTCTGTAAGACCCCGGATTTTTTTTTTTTTTTACTCTCTCTATATATCTGTATGTATATGAATGGTGTGTTGGGTGTTCGGTTATTGTGTGCTTAGCATGCGTATTTTATTGTGCCTACTATAAGTTTTATCCTTCTTTTGAACATGAGCATGTGCGAATATCTATATATGTATACATAGGTGTATGTGATGATTAATGTGGAAGTGAACAATTAGCTAATTAGAAGTGTATTATGAATACCAAGAATCTCTGACTTAGGATACTTGAATAGTACTATGCGTGTGCTATCTAAATATTGAAGAATATCCTATTCTACCTATTTCATGGAATTTTGTATGAGAATATAGGAAGTAGATATGTATATGTACGTTATCTTATGCGTGTGACGATTGTATACCTAATTCTGCATGCATAACACCTTGGTGTAATTGCGTATGCATATGTATATTTGGTTATAAACGTTGTTATTGCATGGTTTGGTTAATGTGTACATTGTACTTCGTGCATTTCATGTACGTAAAGAGTTCAAGCATAGTAGGTGTAATTAGTGGTCATATTGGGATTCTATACTCCTCATGAATAACATGCATATATCTTTATGATGATTAGGTGAGAATAGTCAATTGGATGAATTATGCATATAGTATATATTAAGAAATCCTATGCATATAGTGCTTAAGCAATGTTAGGTAAAGTTGTGTAAGTTAATCTAATTATCGATGCGCATGTTGTATCCATCTATTTCAAGCATAATGTACATAAGTATGCTATACCAGTGTGTGTATACTATATATATATGTCAAACCAAGTGTGTGTATGCGGGGACTATTTTATCGAATGGATTATTCCTAACTAGCATAAATCATATCATCTCCTAATGATTTGCGAAGCCCTCATAATTCTCGTCATTTAAATTACCGTGTGTTGAGTCGTACATGTGTAAAATATCACGTACGTACGAGTAGGTGTCTACGTACATTTTATCTTAGTATGTTTATGTATGCTTGTGTATGTATATAGATATTTATGTACATATTAATTAGTATAATTAATGTGCATATGGTTATATTAAATGTAAATAATTTATGCGATGAATGGTGATAGTATGTATACCCTACTATATACATAATGCATGAATACATGCATTACATGCATAGTTTCTGCATAAATTAAGGTTCTGGCCAAAGGCCACCTTGGCGTCAACATCTGGCCGCCGAGGTGGAGTCAACGTCCAGACCTGGACGCCAATCCTGACCCAGGCGTCCAGCGATGTGGACGTCAACCACTCTGACCTGCATGCGTAGCAGAGCTGCTGTCTTCTGAAACAAGGCATGGCCACCCATTGGGGGATGTTCCCCAACGGATCTAAGGCTGTCTAATCGGCATGGTGAGTGGGTGAGGGACTCCCCTACATCCTGAACCCGAATTGGCCTCTCCCCACTTCTCATTTTCACCCTTGCAAGAGGAGAGGAGAAGAAAGAAAAACCCTAGAGCATTCTGTGAGAAAACCCCATTCTAGAACCCTCAAATCCGACCCTTTGAAGCTGGATCTGGAGATCTACTGCAACAAGGAGGAGGCTGAAGCAAAGGAGAAGGCTTCCCCATCATCCCCTCGGCGTGGAGATCACCCAGGAACCCGGAGGAAGGCGATCTTGGAGGCACTTCTGTAACTTCTTGGAACTGCCCAAGGAGGTCTTCTTCAAGCCACAAATCCCTTGGAGGAATTTTAGAGAGGCAAGTGACCTATCTATGGTGTCCCCGTATGAGTCTAGGTGGTTTTGATTTTTTTATGGAATTTTCCTCGAGTCCTAGACCCTCCAATTCACCCAAGATTTAGAGCTCGGGTCTGTGTTTCTGCACAGACCTGAGTAAACAGCAGGGTCCCTGGACGTCCAGTTCATCCTTGGCGTCCATCGATCATGCCGCTAACTCTGAGTCAGCGGCCAGAGACCGCCGTCTAGTTCTTCTGGACAGAACAGTGAGCTGTTCTGCCCCCTCTTGTACGTTAATTTCGTTATGATTTCCGTGATGAGGATATATGGTATTCCTATAAGCTATGTATATTGTGCATTGTGGTGTGTGAAGAAATGTAGTGTGATGGTGAATGTGGGTTATTAGCATCTTTTAAATTGTGAGCATGACTTGTAGACAATCTTGTAAAAATCATGATTTATGATTAGGGTTTTGTGTTGATGCCTTGGTTTCGGTTTGATCATGAAGAATAGTGGGTCAGCATATGTGTTTGAAAATTTTAGTAGTTTATCCATGCTTGAGAAATTGTAAATAAGTTCGGTTCGGTAAAATAAAAACATGCAAAAATGGTTTGTGGTAATTGATGTATAGATGTATGAATTAGGGTGATTTTGTATTCTAAAATCATGCATATATTAGTAGTCTCTGTGCAAAACAGTAAGTGGATAAATTGCAAAATGTGTTAGACCCATGCTAGCTTAAGTTGTGAATAATATGCTAATTAGGTGTTTGATTTTCTGTAAATCCTATTTAGCTCAGAAAAATCTGAAAATTTGAGGGTATCATCTTGAACCCGAAAACAGCATGTGGTTAAAATTTCAGGTCATTTGGACCAGTAAATAAAAAGTTATGTATTTTCATGAGAAATGTGATAATTCATGCATATGATCGCAATGTGATTAGTTATGGTCTAAAACCAACATGATTAGTGTGTTTACTATGTGTTAAATTCTTGAAATCCTGTAGTACCATGTTAGGGAAGAACAGGAATGTTTATGTGAGTGAGAAAGTGAATGAAATGAGAAGAGTTATGTGTAAAACCATGTGTAAAACGGTAATGTGTAAAAGTGTAAAAGTTGTGCCTATGTGACACTGCTACCCTAGAGGCATCGGGAGCCGTATATAGAAAAGTCCCTATAGAAGGCTCCATGTGATATAAGTTTGTCCCAAAGGCATTGGGAAAACCCCGGAGGTGGACAAGTACCACTGGATAGGGTGGAGAGGGCTTCTCCCGGTCTGCGCAGTTACCAAGATTCACCGCTGTATTGCCTAGGTGGTGAGTATGTGTATGAGTTGTGTAAGTGTTGTGCCATGTGTTGTGTTATGAGTTGTGTTGAGAGCTGTGCTAAGGAATGAGCACGAGCTATGAGATATTGTTAGTGTCCTCTACTGGTGGTTAGGACTATGTGTCATGGCAAATTGTTTAAGTAATGAAAAATGAGTAAAATGTGAAATATGTGAATATGGCACGTGGTAAGTGCCCGAGATGCACGTGGTAAGTGCAATCGATGTGATATGTGATAAGTGAAAGTGAAAGAGAAAACGATGTGGAAATGAGTAAATTGTATAAGTGTGAACATGTGTACGTGTCAAATGTGTAAAAGTGAACAACGTGAATGAGTAAGTATGAAATCATGTGAAACCGAGAATGTGAGAATGTGTTATTGGAAACCATGTGAAATCAGTAAATTCATGTTGTCATTATCATGCTTATGCGTGCATAAATGCCTAGAATCCATGTTAGGGATAATTAGTGAAAATGAGTGCAAGATAGCTTGATTACTTGTTCACATGATGTGTTTTATGTATTATTGTAGCTCTCATGTGTAGATTTATAGTCATTGAATCATATGAAATCAGCAATCTAAAGCATGTGAAAAGGTTCGTGTATGTGTTTAAAACTAGGTGAAATCCATGCTAGTTGTGTCCCCTTTCATGTGTGTAAATTGTTCATGTCGATAGCTTTCATGTTTTAGCTCTTTAAAAGACTAAAGTTCTTGAGCAAATGGAATAGAGATCATGTGATAGGTGAATTTCATTTTACAAATCTGAAAGCATGAGTTATGTATAAAATTGTAGAACTTTCATGATAGGTAGAAAACTTGAATTGACTAGCATGCTATGTGTTGTTAATTGTAAAAAGTGCATGTAGGAACCACTAAGACTTGTATGTGTATATCATGAGTAGTGTCGCTTGCTGAGTCTTTGGACTCACTCTTGCTTCGGCGTACAGGTTGACAGGTATCGTGCACTAGAAGGTAGCGTGGCGAGGATCATCATTAGAAGACTATTTTGTGGAGCTGTTACCAGTTGTACTTTTCTTTTGCACAAAAGGGACTGTTGTATGGACAATATTTTGGACATTGTAACTCTCTCTTTATTTTGTATTAATGTGGACATTGTCCTTCTACCTAGCTATTCAGATTATGGAATGTGTGTTGGTGATGGATTAAGAGTTGAGTTGTTTATTTTATTCTGCTGTACTCTATTGCTATCCAAGTACATATCAACCTATCGACCAGTGTTGGGTAAATGTTCCACTGTGACGACGCCCTTTATACCGATGGGGATTGGTATAATCGTACCGGTATGAAGAGGGTCGTTACACTTTCCATGTTTATCTCGTGAGCCATCAGGGATCCTATTAGTTTTTCCAATGACATTAGCTTTAGATCGTTGTCTTCCTCAATGGCTGTTACCTTTGGAGTCCATGAGGATGGCATAGATCTGAGGATCTTCCTGACCATGTTTGGTGCATTGTAAACTTTTCCTAATCCAGCTAATCCATTTGTAATATCTGTGAATCTACTAAACATCTGAGTTATAGATTCACCTGACTGCATCTGGAATCTTTCGTATTAAGCCACAAGAATATCGATTCTTGTCTCCTTTACTTTGTCTGTCACTTCATAGGTAATCCTGAGTTTTTCCCACATTTCCATTGCGGATTTGAAGGCTGAAACTCTGTTGAATTCTTTCTTGCTGAGGGCACATCACAGAATACTCTTGGCTTTGCAGTTTAAGGATATTCTTCTCCTGTCGTCATCTGTCCACTGAGCCTTTGCATTTGTGACTAGAAGATCACCTTCTTCCACAATGGACCATATTGTATAATCGTGGCCTTGTAGAAAGTACTCCATTCTTGTCTTCCAGTAGGTGTAATCTTCTCCATCGAACAAGGGAGGCCTGTTGACTGACTGACCTTCGAAGTTACTTTGGGCTGCCATAGATCTTTACTCTTCAGATCGTTGGATCTTCTTCTTTGTCGAAGAGACTCGCTCTGATACCACTTGTTGCCCAGCTAGCTAGCCCAGAGGGGGGGGGTGAATGGGTTATTTAAAATTTGATCTTTGATTAAAACCTGTTCACTAAAAAGATTACACAACAACTTAAACAAACGTTAGAGTTGGACGAAATAAGACAGCAAACGCACATAAGCACAACCACAAGACACAAGGGTTTTTATCCTGGTTCGGAACTCCTCTCCACAGGAGACCTACGTCCAGTCCCTGAGCAATGTCTCAGGATTTCACTAATTAAGGTACTATCCCCCTCACGGATCCTTACACCCAGCCTCAACTGCTCTTCCTTCAACGTGAAGGGAAAACAACCACCCTGGATACCACCAGGTCTTCCTTCGTCTAGAAGGGTACAAACCAAAGAAACGAAGTTTAAGAACAAGCTTCAGACACTAGCTTAACCAGCTACAAGCTGAAGCAAACAAGCCTCGAGAGAGAAAGAGAATTTGACACTGGTTTCTCTCCAAAGACTACACAGGCTCTCACAAGAATTTCTTCTTTGAACACTGAGAGCTAAAGAGCTAGGAGAACAATTGGAATGGTCGCTTCGCTCTTGCTTGGAACTCAGAAGACTCGAAGAATTGGTGTTGCTTTCTTTTTGAATGATTTTATCTTTTTTTTGTGTATATATTCTTCTCAGTCTTGAGTCTTGTATTTAAGCTTCTACTTGAAATTTGAACGTTACAAGAACCGTTGTCTCTCATCCAGGTGTACGTTAGACTGGTCAGCAAGGAAGCTTCTGATCTTCAGTCTTTTATCCTTTAGTACATGCTAGAAAAATATTTTAGAATCTTGTATCTTGTGTCCAACGTTGTACAGATGAGTCTTGTCAGATATCTGCGAGCATATCAACAATAAATAGAGGACAGCTAGGACTGTCGTGGATTGTTAGTTGCAGTTGGAACAGATATTGCAATATATAGCAAAGCTCCTTTCTGTCTAAAATGGACGTAGACAGAGTAGCATAAAAGTGGAAGATATTGTCTGCATGCATGGGAGATACGATCAGAGAGCATTTAATGCGTAGCAGTCAACAGACGAGATATGACTTTGACTTTTCAACACTATTAAAGAGCATTATACTGATACAGTAAAAAAGTCGATATGAACAATCCCGATGCCTTCATGACTTATGAAATCGTTATACGATAATAGACAAATCCTTATGACAGAGCATTATTAAATTATAATGATGAAATCGTTATGAGTTATAGCAAATCATTATAAACACTTATCAAGTCGTTATGAACTCTAAAGAAATCGTTGCGAGAACTAAAGAAATCGTTATGGCTATCAAGTCGTTACGAGTTTCAAAGAAATCATTACGAGAACTAAAGAAATCGTTACAGCTATCAAGTCGTTACGAGTTTCAAAGAAATCGTTACGAGAACTAAAGAAACCGGTACAGCTATCAAGTCGTTACGAGTTTCAAAGAAATCGTTACGAGAACTAAAGAAATCGTTACGGCAAGAAAGTCATTGCGAGTTCTAAAGAAATCGTTACGATGACTAAAGAAATCGTTACGGCTAGAAAGTCGTTGCGAGTTCTAAAGAAATCGTTACGAGGACTAAAGAAATCGTTACGGCTAGAAAGTCGTTGCGAGTTCTAAAGAAATCGTTACGAGGACTAAAGAAATCGTTACGGCTAGAAAGTCGTTACGAGTTTCAAAGAAATCGTTACGAGAACTAAAGAAATCGTTACGGCAAGAAAGTCGTTGCGAGTTCTAAAGAAATCGTTACGAGGACTAAAGAAATCGTTACGGCTAGAAAGTCGTTGCGAGTTCTAAGGAAATCGTTACGAGGACTAAAGAAATCGTTACGGCTAGAAAGTCGTTGCGAGTTCTAAAGAAATCGTTACGAGGACTAAAGAAATCGTTACGGCTAGAAAGTCGTTGCGAGTTCTAAAGAAATCGTTACGAGGACTAAAGAAATCGTTACGGCTAGAAAGTCGTTGCGAGTTCTAAAGAAATCGTTGCGGTATCGATTTGTTTGAACTTTTCGGTCAAAAAGGAAATCGTTCTGCTTATCAATAGAAGTCAATATGAGGTGTGAAGAAGTCGATACAATGACGACTTACCTGATTATCTTGAACTTTCTATTTTTCTTTTATTTCCTGTTCTCAAGGCTCAAGTAATTCATTAGTACTATTTTGTTAATCATCAAAATTAATATATATAAATAACTGAATTAATTTATATGGGGAAGGTTTGGTCATCAATCTCCCCCTTTTTGATGATGACAAAATATACTAAACATCATATAACAAACAAACATGTTTTTCAGAATAGCTTTAGTTTCTCCCCCATTTTGTCAATAAGCAAAAAAGATAGGCGATGAGACAAAGAAGAGAGAAATCATTGTATTAAGTGTGAGTTGAAAACGACTTCCGATCGTTGTGAGTGGGCGGCTCTGCGTGTGGGCTCCGCCAGCGATTCGCACAATCGAGGGAATCGCTACTAGCAAAAAACCTTGCAATCGGGGAGATCGTCGACTAGAATCGCAATTTCGGAGTGCGAATCGAAGGTTTTTCGACCCCAAAATGACATCTTATCGTCTGCGGCAATAAGGAGGCGTCGAGCGCCTCTGATTGCCGATTCCGAATTGGGGTCTTATGAGCGATTCTGATAACCGAGCGAAAAGTTACGCCTGGTTGAGCGAAGGGGTGTCCCTATGGGATCGCATCGGCAGCCTGTGACCGCGCTTCCGAAGAGGAATTTGGGCGCCTAATCGGAAATCTCCAAACGTGACCATATACCGACCGGGTCGAAGTGCCGATTCTGATTTGGGGCCTCGCGGGCAGTTCCAAACCCCGGGCGAACAAATATCCACGTCGGACTGGAGAGTATGGAAGTCGGTGTACTAGTACACACGCTCCGGGGGGTATTTTGGCCCCGAAACTGAATTCTGCGAAACCAGCGCCGTGTCGACCGTCTCGGAGTGTCGATTCCGAATTGTGGTCACATAAGTGATTCCGACGCCCGTGCGGAAAGTTATGCCCAATTCTTTCGCTGAGGGGTGGGAATAAACCGGAGAGGGTGACTATATCAGCGATGTTCGGGCACCCATATCAACGACCTGGGGAGGAGATCTCGCGTCGAGTTGAACACGACTTCCGATCGCTGTGACTGGGCGGCTCTGCGTGTGGGCTCCACCAGCGATTCGCACAATCGAGGGAGTCGCTACTGGCAAAAAACCTTGGAATCGGGGAGATCGTCGACTAGAATCGCAATTTCGGAGTGTGAAATGAAGGTTTTTCAACCCCGAAACGACGTCTTATCGCCTGCGGCAATAAGGGGGCGTCGAGCGCCTCTGAGTGCCGATTCCGAATTGGGGTCTTATGAGCGATACCGATAACCGAGCGAAAAGTTACGCCCGTTTGAGCGAAGGAGTGTCCGTATGCGATCGCATCGGCAGCCCGCGACCGCGCTCCCGGATAGGAATTTGGGCGCCGGCCCGGAAATCTCTGAACGTGACCTTTTATCGACGGGGTCAAAGTGCCGATTCTGACTTGGGGACTCGCGGGCGGTTCCGAACCACGGGCGAACAAATATCCACGTCCGACTGGAGGGTACGGCAGTCGGTGTACTAGTACACACGTTCTGGGGGGGTATTTTGGCCATGGAATGGAATTCCGTGAGCTTTTACCGATGGGGTCAAAGTGCCGATTTTGATTTGGGGACTCGCGGGCGGTTCCGAACCCCGGGCGAACAAATATCCATGTCCGACTGGACGATACGGCTGTCGGTATACTAGTACATACGCTCTGGGGGGGTATTTTGGCCGCGGAACGGAATTCCGCGAAACCAGCGCCCTGTCGTGGATATGGGTCACGTTCAGAGATTTTCGGTCCGGCGCCCAAATTCCTCTCCGGGAGTGCAGTCGCGGGCTGCCGATGCGATCGCATACGGACACCCCTTCGCTCAAACGGGCGTAACTTTTCGCTCGGTTATCGGAATCGCTCATAAAACCCCAATTCGGAATCGGCACTCAGAGGCGCTCGACGCCCCCTTATTGCCGCAGGCGATAAGACGTCGTTTCGGTGCCAAAAAACCTTCGTGGCGCACTCCGAAATTGCGATTCTAGTCGACGTTGGAATCAGGGAGATCGTCGACTAGAATCAGAATTTCGGAGTGCGAAATGAATGTTTTTTTACCCCAAAATGATGTGTTATTGCCTGCGGCAATATAGGGGCATCGAGCGCCTCTGAGTGCCGATTCCGAATTGGGGTCTTATGAGCGATTCTGATAACCGAGCGAAAAGTTACGCCCGTTTGAGCGAAGGGGTGTCCGTATGCGATCGCATCGGTAGCCCGCGACCGCGCTCTCGGAGAGGAATTTGGGCGCCGGACCGGAAATCTCCGAACGTGACCTTTTACCGATCGGGTCGAAGTGTCGATTCTGATTTGGGGCCTCGCGGGCGATTTCGAATCCCGGGCGAACAAATATCCACGTCCGACTGGAGGGTACGGCAGTCGGTGTACTAGTACACACGCTCTGGGGGGGTATTTTGGCTGCGGAACGGAATTCCGTGAAACCAGCGCCCTGTCGTGGATATGGGTCACGTTCAGAGATTTTCGGTCCGGCGCCCAAATTCCTCTCCGGAAGTGCAGTCGCGGGCTGCCAATGCGATCGCATACGGACACCCCTTCGCTCAAACGGGAGTAACTTTTCGCTCGGTTATCGGAATCGCTCATAAGACCCCAATTCGGAATCGGCACTCAGAGGCGCTCGATGCCCTCTTATTGCCGTAGGTGATAAGACGTCATTTCGGGGTCGAAAAACCTTCGTGGCACACTCCGAAATTGCGATTCTAGTCGACGTTGGAATCGGGGAGATTGTCGACTAGAATCGGAAGTTCGGAGTGTGAAATGACGGTTTTTCGTCCCCGAAATGATGCGTTATCGCCTGCGGCATAGGGGCGTCGAGCGCCTCTGAGTGCTGATTCCGAATTGGGGTCTTATGAGCGATTCCGATAACCGAGCGAAAAGTTACGCCCGTTTGAGCAAATGAGTGTCCGTATACGATCTCATCGCCAGCCCGCGACCGCGCTCCCGGAGAGGAATTTGGGCGCCGGACCGGAAGCCTCTGAACGTGACCTTTTACCAGCCTGGTCGAAGTCCCGATTCTGATTTGGGGCCTCGCGGGCGGGCGGTTCCGAACCCCGGGCGAACAAATATCCACGTCCGACTGGAGGGTACGGCAGTCGGTGTACTAGAACACATGCTCCGGGGGGTATTTTGGCCTCGGAACGGAATTCCGCGAAACCAGCGCCCTGTCGACCATCTAGGAGTGCCGATTCCGAATTGTGGTCACATAAGCGATTCCGACTCCCGTGCGGAAAGTTATGCCTAATTCTTTCGCTGAAGGGTTGGGAATAAACCGGAGGGGGTGACTATATCGGCGATGTTCGGGCACCCATATCAACGACCTGGGGAGGAGATCTCGCGTCGAGTTGAACACGACTTCTGATCGCTGTGACTTGGCGGCTCCGCGTGTGGGCTCCGCCAGCGATTCACACAATCGAGGGAGTCGCTACTGGCAAAAAACTTTGGAATCGGGGAGATCGTCGACTAGAATCGCAATTTCGGAGTGCGAAACGAAGTTTTTTCGACCCTGAAACGACGTTTTATCGCCTGCGGCAATACAGGGGCGTTGAGCGCCTCTGAGTGCCGATTCCGAATTGGGGTCTTATGAGCGATTCCGATAACCGAGCGAAAGGTTACGCCCGTTTGAGCGAAGGGGTGTCTGTATACGATCGCATCGGCAGCCCACGACCGCGCTCCCGGAGAGGAATTTGGGCGCCGTACCGGAAACCTCCGAACGTGACCTTTTACCAACCGGGTCGAAGTGCCGATTCTGATTTGGGGCCTCGCGGGCGGACGGTTTCGAACCCCGGGCGAACAAATATCCACGTCCGACTGGAGGGTACGGCAGTCGGTGTACTAGAACACATGCTCCGGGGGGTATTTTGGCCCGGAAATGGAATTCCGCAAAACCAGCGCCGTGTCGACCGTCTCGGAGTGCCGATTCCGAATTGTGGTCACATAAGCGATTCCGACGCCCGTGCGGAAAGTTATGGCCAATTCTTTCGCTGAAGGGGTGGAATAAACCGGAGGGGGTGACTATATCGGCGATGTTCGGGCACCCATATCAACGACCTGGGGAGAAGATCTCGCGTCGAGTTGAACACGACTTCCGATCACTGTGACTGGGCGGCTCCGCATGTGGGCTCCGCCAGCAATTCGCACAATCGAGGGAGTCGCTACTGGCAAAAAACCTTGGAATCGGGGAGATCGTCGAATAGAATCACAATTTCGGAGTGTGAAACGAAGGTTTTTCGACCCCGAAACGACGTCTTATCGCCTATGGCGATAAGGGAGCGTCAAGCGCCTCTAATTGCCGATTCCGAATTGGGGTCTTATGAGCGATTCTGATAACCGAGCGAAAAGTTACGCCCGTTTGAGCGAAGGGGTGTCCGTATGCGATCGCATCGGCAGCCCGCGACCGCGCTCCCGGAGAGGAATTTGGGCGCCAGACCGGAAATCTCTGAACGTGACCTTTTACTGACGGGGTCAAAGTGCCGATTCTGATTTGGGGCCTCGCGGGCGGTTCCGAACCCCGGGCGAACAAAAATCCACGTCCGACTGGAGGGTACGGCAGTCGGTGTACTAGTACACACGCTCTGGGGGGTATTTTGGCCCCGAAACAGAATTATGCCAAACCAGCGCCGTGTTGACCGTCGCGGAGTGCCGATTCCGAATTGTGGTCACATAAGCGATTCCGACTCTCGTGCGGAAAGTTATGCCCAATTCTTTCGCTGAAGGGGTGGGAATAAACCGGAGGGGGTGACTATATCGGCGATGTTCGGGCACCCATATCAACGACCTTGGGAGGAGATCTCACGTCGAGTTGAACACGACTTCCGATCGCTGTGACTGGGCGGCTGTGCGTGTGGGCTCCGCCAGCGATTCGCACAGTCGAGGGAGTCGCTACTGGCAAAAAACTCTGGAATCGGGGAGATCGTCGACTAGAATCGCAATTTCGGAGTGTGAAACGAAGGTTTTTCGACCCCGAAACGACATCTTATCGTCTGCGGCAATAAGGGGGCGTCAAGCGCCTCTGAGTGCCGATTCCAAATTAGGGTCTTATGAGCGATTCCGATAACCGAGCGAAAAGTTACGCTCGTTTGAGCGAAGGGGTGTCCGTATGCGATCGCATCGGCAGCCCGCGACCGCGCTCCCGGAGAGGAATTTGGGCGCCGGATCGGAAATCTCTGAACGTGAGCTTTTACCGACGGGATCAAAGTGCCGATTCTGATTTGGGGCCTCGCGGGCGGTTCCGAACCCTGGGCGAACAAATATCCACGTCCGACTGGAGGGTACGGCAGTCGGTGTACTAGTACACACGCTCTGGGGAGGTATTTTGGCCGCGGAACGGAATTCCACGAAACCAGCGCCCTGTCGACCGACTCGGAGTGCCGATTCCGAATTGTGGTCACATAAGCGATTCCGACGCCCGTGTGGAAAGTTATGCCCAATTCTTTCGCTGAAGGGGTGGGAATAAACTGGAGGGGGTGACTATATCGGCGATGTTCGGGCACCCATATCCATGACCTGGGGAGGAGATCTCGCGTCGAGTTCAACACGACTTACGATCGCTGTGACTGGGCAGCTCCGCGTGTGGGCTCTGCCAGCGATTCACACAATCGAGGGAGTCGCTACTGGCAAAAAACCTTGGAATCGGGGAGATCGTCGACTAGAATCACAATTTTGGAGTGCGAAACGAAGGTTTTTCGACCCCGAGACAACGTCTTATCGCCTTCGGCTATAAGAGGGCGTCGAGCGCCTCTGAGTGGCGATTCCGAATTGGGGTCTTATGAGAGATTCCGATAACCGAGCGAAAAGTTACGTCCGTTTGAGCGAAGGGGTGTCCGTATGCGATCGCATCGGCAGCCCGCGACCGTGCTCCTGGAGAGGAATTTGGGCGCCGGACCGGAAATCTCCGAACGTGACCTTTTACCGACCGGGTCGAAGTGCCGATTCTGATTTAGGGCCTCGCGGGTGGTTCCGAATCCCGGGCGAACAAATATCTACGTCCGACTGGAGGGTACGGCAGTCGGTGTACTAGTACACACGCTCCGGGGGTATTTTGGCCCCAGAACGGAATTCCGTGAAACCAGCGCCATGTCGACCGTCTCGGAGTGCCGATTCCGAATTGTGGTCATATAAGCGATTCCGACGCCCGTGCGGAAAGTTATGCCCAATTCTTTCGCTGAAGGGGTGGGAATAAACCGGGGGGTGACTATATCGGCGATGTTCGGGCACCGATATCGACAAACTGGGGAGGAGATCTCGTGTCGAGTTGAACGCGACTTCCGATCGCTGTGACTGGGCGGCTGCGCGTGAGGGATCCGCCAGCGATTCGCACAATCGAGGGAGTCGCTACTGGCAAAAAACCTTGGAATCGGGGAGATTGTTGACTAGAATCGCAATTTTGGAGTGCGAAATGAAGGTTTTTCGACCCTGAAACGACATCTTATCGCTTGCGGCCATAAGGGGGCGTCGAGCGCCTTTGAGTGTCGATTCCGAATTGGGGTCTTATGAGTGATTCCGATAACCGAGCGAAAAGTTACGCCCGTTTTAGCAAAGGGGTGTCCGTATGCGATCACATCGGCAGCCCGCGACCGCGCTCCCGGAGAGGAATTTTGGCGCCGGACCGGAAATCTCTGAACGTGAGCTTTTACCGAAGGGGTCAAAGTGCCGATTCTGATTTGGGGCGTCGCGGGCGGTTCCGAACCCCGGGCGAACAAATATCCATGTCCGACTGGAGGGTACGGCAGTCGGTGTACTAGTACACACGCTCTGGGGGGGTATTTTGGCCGCGGAATGGAATTCCACGAAACCAGCGCCCTGTCGACCGACTCGGAGTGCCGATTCCGAATTGTGGTCACATAAGCGATTCCGACGCCCGTGCGGAAAGTTATGCCCAATTCTTTCGCTGAAGGGGTGGGAATAAACCGGAGGGGGTGACTATATCGGTGATGTTCGGGCACCCATATCCACGACCTGGGGAGGAGATCTCGCGTCGAGTTTAACACGACTTACGATCGCTGTGACTGGGCGGCTCCGCGTGTGGGCTTTGCCAATGATTCGCACAATCGAGGGAGTCGCTACTGGCAAAAAACCTTGGAATCGGGGAGATCATCGACTAGAATCGCAATTTCGATGTGCATAACGAAGGTTTTTCGACCCTAAAACGACGTCTTATCTCTTGCAGCAATATAGGGGCGTCGAGCGCCTCTGAGTGCCGATTTTGAATTGGGGTCTTACGAGCGATTCCGATAACCGAGCGAAAAGTTAAGCCCGTTTGAGCGAAGGGGTGTCCGTATGCGATCGCATCGGCAGCCCGCGACCGCGCTCCCGAAGAGGAATTTGGGCGCCGGACCGAAAATCTCTGAACGTGACCTTTTACCGATCGGGTCGAAGTGCCGATTTTGATTTGGGGACTCGCGGGCTGTTCCGAACCCCGGTCGAACAAATATCCACGTCCGACTGGAGGGTACGGCAGTCGGTGTAATAGTACACACGCTCTGGGGAGGTATTTTGGCCGCGGAACGGAATTCCACGAAACCAGCGCCCTGTCGACCGACTCGGAGTGCCGATTCCGAATTGTGGTTACATAAGCGATTCCGACGCCCGTGTGGAAAGTTATGCCCAATTCTTTCGCTGAAGGGGTGGGAATAAACCGGAGGGGGTGACTATATCGGCGATGTTCGGGCACCCATATCAACGACCTGGGGAGGAGATCTCGCGTCGAGTTGAACATGACTTCCGATCGCTGTGACTGGGCGGCTCTGCGTGTGGGCTCCGCCAGCAATTTGCACAATTGAGGGAGTCGCTACTGGCAAAAAACCTTGGAATCGGAGAGATCGTCGACTAGAATCGCAATTTCGGAGTGTGAAACGAATGCTTTTCGACCCAAAAACGACGTCTTATCGCCTATGGAGATAAAGAGGCATCGAGCGCCTCTGAGTGCCGATTCCGAATTGGGGTCTTATGAGCGATTCCGATAACCGAGCGAAAAGTTACGCCTGTTTGAGCGAAGGGGTGTCCGTATGAGATCGCATCGGCAGCCCGCGACCGCTCTCCCGGAGAGGAATTTGGGCGCCGGACCGGATATCTCCGAACGTGAGCTTTTACCGAAGGGGTCAAAGTGCCGATTCTGATTTGGGGCGTCGCGGGCGGTTCCGAACCCCGGGCGAACAAATATCCACGTCCGACTGGAGGGTACGGCAGTCGGTGTACTAGTACACACGCTCTGGGGGGGTATTTTGGCCGCGGAACGGAATTCCACGAAACCAGCGCCCTCTCGACCGACTCAGAGTGCCGTTTCCGAATTGTGGTCACATAAGTGATTCCGACGCCCGTGCGGAAAGTTATGCCCAATTCTTTCGCTGAAGGGGTGGGAATAAACCGGAGGGGGTGACTATATCGGCGATGTTCGGGCACCCATATCAACGACCTGGGGAGGAGATCTCGCGTCCAAGTTAACACGACTTACGATCTCTGTGACTGGGCAGCTCCGCATGTGGGCTCCGCCAGCGATTCGCACAATCGAGGGAGTCGCTACTGGCAAAAAACCTTGGAATCGGGGAGATCGTCGACTAGAATCGCAATTTCGGAGTGTGAAACGATGGCTTTTCGACCCCAAAACGACGTCTTATCGCCTGTGGGGATAAGGGGGCATCGAGCGCCTCTGAGTGCCGATTCCGAATTGGGGTCTTATGAGCGATTCCGATAACCGAGCGATAAGTTACGCCCGTTTGAGCGAAGGGGTGTCCGTATGCGATCGCATCGGCAGCCCGCAACCGCGCTCCCGGAGAGGAATTTGGGCGCCGGACCGGAAATCTCTGAACGTGTCCTTTTACCTACGGGGTGAAAGTGCCGATTCTGATTTGGGGCCTCGCGGGCGGTTCCGAACCCCGGGCGAACAAATATCCACGTCCGACTGGAGGGTACGGCAGTCGGTGTACTAGTACACACGCTCTGGGGGGGGGGGGGGGGTATTTTGGCCGCTGAACTGAATTCTGCGAAACCAGCGCCATGTCGACCGTCTCGGAGTGCCGATTCCGAATTGTGGTCACATAAGCGATTCCGACGCCTGTGCGAAAAGTTATGCCTAATTCTTTCGTTGAAGGGGTGAGAATAAACCGGAGGGGTGACTATATCGGCGATGTTCGGGCACCCATATCCACGACCTTGGGAGGAGATCTTGCGTCGAGTTGAATACGACTTCCGATCGCTGTGAGTGGGCGGCTCCGCGTGTGGGCTCCGCCAGCGATTCGCACAATAGAGGGAGTCGCTACTAGCAAAAAACCTTGGAATCGGGGAGATCGTCGACTAGAATCGCAATTTCAGAGTGCGAAACGAAGGTTTTTCGACCCCAAAATGACGTATTATCGCCTGCGAATATGGGGGCGTCGAGCGCCTCTGATTGCCGATTCCGAATTCGGGTCTTATGAGCGATTTTGATAACCGAGCAAAAAGTTACGCCTGTTTGAGCGAAGGGGTGTCCCTATGGGATCGCATCGGCAGCCCGTGACCGCGCTTCCGGAGAGGAATTTGGGCGCCTGATCGGAAATCTCCAAACGTGACCTTATACTGACCGGGTCGAAGTGCCGATTCTGATTTGGGGCCTCGCGGGCGGTTCCGAACACCGGGCGAACAAATATCCACGTCCGACTGGAGGGTACGGTAGTCGGTGTACTAGTACACATGCTCCGGGGGGTATTTTGGCCCCGAAACGGAATTCTGCAAAACCAGCGCCGTGTCGACCGTCTCGGAGTGCCGATTCCGAATTGTGGTCACATAAGCGATTCCGACGCCCGTGCGGAAAGTTATGCCCAATTCTTTCGCTGAAGGGGTGGGAATAAACCGGAGGAGGTGACTATATTGGCGATGTTCGGGCACCCATATCAATGACCTGGGGAGGAGATCTCACGTCGAGTTGAACACAACTTCCGATTGTTGTGACTGGGCGGCTCTGCGTGTGGGCTCTGCCAGCGATTCGCACAATCGAGGGAGTCGCTACTGGCAAAAAACCTTGGAATCGGGGAAATCGTCGACTAGAATCGCAATTTCGGAGTGCGAAATGAAGGTTTTTCCACCCCAAAATGACGTCTTATTGCCTGCGGCAATAAGGGGGCATCGAGCGCCTCTGAGTGCCGATTCCGAATTGGGGTCTTTTAAGCGATTCCGATAATCGAGCGAAAAGTTACGCACGTTTGAGCGAAGGGGTGTCCGTATGCGATCGCATCGGCAGCCCGCGACCGCGCTCTCGGAGAGGAATTTGGGCGCCGGACCAGAAATCTCTGAACATGACCTTTTACCGACCGGGTCGAAGTGCCGATTCTGATTTGGGGCCTCGCAGGCGGTTCTGAACCCCGGGCGAATAAATATCCACGTCCGACTGGAGGGTACGGCAGTCGGTGTGCTAGTACACACGCTGCGAGGGGTATTCTGGCCCCAGAACGGAATTCCGCGAAACCAGCGCCGTGTCGACCGTCTCAGAGTGCCGATTCCGAATTGTGGTCACATAAGCGATTCCGACGCCCGTGCGGAAAGTTATGCCCAATTCTTTCGCTGAAGGGGTAGGAATAAACAGACGGGGGTGACTATATCGGCGACGTTCGGGCACCCATATCGACGACCTGGGGAGGAGATCTCGTGTCGAGTAGAACACGACTTCCGATCGCTGTGACTAGGCGGCTCCGCGTGTGGGCTCCGCTAGCGATTCGCACAATCGAGGGAGTCGCTACTGGCAAAAAACCTTAGAATCGAGGAGATCGTCGACTAAAATCGCAGTTTCGGAGTGCGAAATGAAGGTTTTTCTACCCCAAAATTACGTCTTATTGCCTTTCGCAATAAGAGGGCGTTGAGCGCCTCTGAGTGCCGATTCTGAATTGTGGTCTTATGAGCGATTCTGATAACCGAGCGAAAAGTTACGCCTGTTTGAGCGAAGGGGTGTTCGTATGCGATCGCATCGGCAGCCCGCGACCGCACTCCCGGAGAGGAATTTGGGCGCCTGATCGAAAATCTCCAAACGTGACCTTTTACCGACCGGGTCGAAGTGCCGATTCTAATTTGGGGCCTTGCGGGCTGTTCCGAACCCCGGGCGAACAAATATCCACGTCCGACTGGAGCGTACGGCAGTCGGTGTACTAGTACACACGCTCCGGGGGGTATTTTGGCCCCGAAACGGAATTCTGCAAAACCAACGCCATGTCGACCGTCTCGGTGTGCCGATTCCGTATTGTGGTTACATAAGCGATTCCGACGCCCGTGCGGAAAGTTATGCCCAATTCTTTCGCTGAAGGGGTGGGAATAAACCGGAGGGGGTGACTATATCGGAGATGTTCGGGCACCCATATCCATGACCTGGGGAGGAGATCTCGCATCGAGTTGAACACGACTTCCGATCGCTATGACAGGGGGGCTCCGCGTGTGGGCTCCGACAGCGATTCGCACAATCGAGGGAGTCGCTATTGGCAAAAAACCTTGGAATCGGGAAGATCGTCGACTAGAATCACAATTTCGTAGTGCGAAACGAAGGTTTTTCGACCCCAAAACGACATCTTATCGCCTGCGGCAATAAAGAGGCATCGAGTGCCTCTGAGTGCCGATTCCAAATTGGTGTCTTATAAGCGATTCCGATAACCGTGCGAAAAGTTACGACCGTTTGAGCGAAGGGGTGTCCGTATGCGATCGCATCGACAACCCGCAACCGCGCTCCCGGAGAGGAATTTGGGAACCAGACCGGAAATCTCCGAACGTGACCTTTTTTCGACCGGGTCGAAGTGCCGATTCTGATTTGGGGCCTCGCGGGTGGTTCCGAACCCCTGGCGAACAAATATCCACGTCCGACTAGAGGGTACGACAATCGGTGTACTAGTACACACGCTCCAGAGGGTATTTTGGCTCCGGAACGGAATTCCGCGAAACCTGCGCCGTGTCGACCGTCTCAGAGTGCCGATTCCGAATTATTGTCACATAAGCGATTCCAACACCCGTGCGGAAAGTTATGCCCAATTCTTTCGCTAAAGGGGTGGGAATAAACAAGAGGGGGTGACTATATCGGCGATGTTCGGGCACCCATATCCATGACCTGGGGAGGAGATCTCATGTCGAGTTGAACACGACCTCCGATCGCTGTGACTAGGCGGCTCTGCGTGTGGGCTCCGCCAGCGATTCGCATAATCGAGGGAGTCGCTACTGCCAAAAAACCTTGGAATAGGAGAGATCATCAACTAGAATCATAATTTTGGAGTGCGAAACGAAGGTTTTTCGACCCCGAAACGACGACTTTTTGCCTAAGGCAAGGGGGCGTCGAGCGCCTCTCAGTGCCGATTCCAAATTGGGGTCTTATAAGTGATTCCGATAACCGAGCGAAAAGTTATGCCCGTTTGAGCGAAGGGGTGTCCGTATGCGATCGCATCGACAGCCCGCGACCGCGCTCCCGGAGCAGAATTTGGGCGCCGGACCGGAAAACTCCGAATGTGACTATTTACCGACCGGGTCGAAGTGTCGATTCTGAATTGGGGCCTCGCGGGCGGTTCCGACCCCCGGGCGAATAAATATCCGCATCCGACCAGAGGGTACGACAGTCGGTGTACTAGTACACACGCTTCGGGGGGAAGTTTTGCCCCAGAACGGAATTCTGTGAAACCAGCGTGCTGTCGACCGTCTCGGAGTGCCGATTCCCAATTGTGGTCACGTAAGCAATTCCGATGCCCGTGCGGAAAGTTATGCCCAATTCTTTCGCTGAAGGGGTGGGAATAAACCGGAGGGGGTGACTATATCGGCGATGTTCGGGCACCCATATCCACGACCTGGGGAGGAGATCTCGCGTCGAGTTGAACACGACATCCGATCGCTGTGACAGGGCGGCTCCACGTGTGGGATCCGCCAGCGATTCGCATAATCGAGGGAGTCGCTACTGCCAAAAAACCTTAGGAGTCGCCCCGACCGTTCTGGAACAAACCGGAGGCCAATCAGATGAGTATTTTTAATTTTGGACCCACAAACCTAAGTATTTCATTTCTAAACTAAACTAACTTGTTTATTGTGACTTTGAGCGTCGAGCTCAAACCGGGAGTCCGAATTGAACTCCGTCAGTTTCCACAAGTCACACTCATCGCCCCGACCATTCTGGAACAAACCGGAGGCCAATCGGATGAGTATTTTTAATTTTGGACCCACAAACCTAAGTTTTTCAGTTCTAAACTAAACTAACTTGTTTATTGTGACTTTGATCGTCGAGCTCAAACCGGGAGTCCGAATTGAGCTCCATCGGTTTCCACAAGTCACACTCATCGCCCCGACCGTTCTGGAACAAACAGAGGCCAATCGGATGAGTATTTTTAATTTTAGACCCACAAACCTAATTTTTTCATTTCTTAACTAAACTAGCTTGTTTATTGTGACTTTGAGCGTCGAGCTCAAATCGGGAGTCCGAATTGAACTCCGTCAGTTTTCACAAGTCACACTCATCGCCCCGACCGTTCTGGAACAAACCGGTGGCCAATCGTATGAGTATTTTTAATTTTGGACCCACAAACCTAAGTTTTTAATTTCTAAACTAAACTAACTTGTTTATTGTGACTTTGAGCGTCGAGCTCAAACCGGGAGTCTGAATTGAACTCCGTCGGTTTCCACAAGTCACACTCATCGCCCCGACCGTTCTGGAACAAACCGGAGGCCAATCGGATGAATATTTTTAATTTTGGACCCACAAACCAAAGTTTTTCATTTCTAAACTAAACTAACTTATTTATTGTGACTTTGAGCGTCGAGCTCAAACCGGGAGTTCGAATTGAACTCCGTCGGTTTCCACAAGTCACACTCATCGCCCTGACCGTTCTGGAACAAACCGGAGGCCAATCGGATGAGTATTTTTAATTTTAGACCCACAAACCTAATTTTTTCATTTCTTAACTAAACTAGCTTGTTTATTGTGACTTTGAGCGTCGAGCTCAAACCGGGAGTCCAAATTGAACTCCGTCGGTTTCCACAAGTCACACTCATCGCCCCGACCGTTCTGAAACAAACCGGAGGCCAATCGGATGAGTATTTTTAATTTTGGACCCACAAACCTAAGTTTTTCATTTCTAAACTAAACTAACTTGTTTATTGTGACTTTGAGCGTCGAGCTCAAACCGGGAGTCCGAATAAAACTCCGTCAGTTTCCACAAGTCACACTCATCGCCCCGACCATTCTGGAACAAACCGGAGGCCAATCAGATGAGTATTTTTAATTTTGGACCCACAAACCTAAGTTTTTCATTTCTAAACTAAACTAACTTGTTTATTGTGACTTTGAGTGTCAAGCTCAAACTAGGAGTCCGAATTGAACTCCGTCGGTTTCCACAAGTCACACTCATCGCCCCAACCGTTCTGGAACAAACCGGAGGCCAATCGGATGAGTATTTTTAATTTTAGACCCACAAACCTAATTTTTTCATTTCTTAACTAAACTAGCTTGTTTATTGTGACTTTGAGCGTCGAGCTCAAACCGGGAGTCCGAATTGAACTCCGTCGGTTTCCACAAGTCACACTCATCGCCCCGACCGTTCTGAAACAAACCGCAGGCCAATCGGATGAGTATTTTTAATTTTGGACCCATAAACATAAGTTTTTCATTTCTAAACTAAACTAACTTATTTATTGTGACTTTGAGCGTCGAGCTCAAACCGGGAGTCCGAATTGAACTCCGTCGGTTTCCACAAGTCACACTCATCGCCCCGACCGTTCTGGAACAAACCGGAGGCCAATCGGATGAGTATTTTTAATTTTGGTTCTACAAACCTAAGTTTTTCATTTCTAAACTAAACTAACTTGTTTATTGTGACTTTGAGCGTCGAGCTCAAACCGGGAGTCCGAATTGAACTCCGTCAGTTTCCACAAGTCACACTCATCGCCCCGACCGTTCTGGAACAAACCGGAGGCCAATCGGATGAGTATTTTTAATTTTAGACCCACAAACCTAATTTTTTCATTTCTTAACTAAACTAGCTTGTTTATTGTGACTTTGAGCATCGAGCTCAAACCGGGAGTCTGAATTGAACTCCGTCGGTTTCCACAAGTCACACTCATCGCCCCGACCGTTCTGGAACAAACCAGAGGCCAATCGTATGAGTATTTTTAATTTTGAACCCACAAACCTAAGTTTTTCATTTCAAAACTAAACTAACTTGTTTATTGTGACTTTGAGCGTCGAGGTCAAACCGGGAGTCCGAATTGAACTCTGTCGGTTTCCACAAGTCACACTCATCGCCCCGACCGTTCTGGAACAAACCGGAGGCCAATCGGATGAGTATTTTTAATTTTGGACCCACAAACCTAATTTTTTCATTTCTTAACTAAACTAACTTGCTTAATGTAAGTTTGAGGCATGGACCTCAAACTGGGCGTCCGAATTGATCGCCGGCGGTTTCCACAAGTCACACTCACCGCCCCGACCGTTCTGGAACAAACCGGAGGCCAATCGGATGAGTATTTTTAATTTTAGACCCACAAACCTAATTTTTTCATTTCTTAACTAAACTAGCTTGTTTATTGTGACTTTGAGCGTCGAGCTCAAACCGGGAGTCCGAATTGAATTCCGTCGGTTTCCACAAGTCACACTCATCGCCCCGACCATTCTGGAACAAACCGGAGGCCAATTGGATGAGTATTTTTAATTTTGGACCCACAAACCTAAGTTTTTCATTTCTAAACTAAACTAACTTGTTTATTGTGACTTTGAGCGTCGAGCTCAAACCGAGAGTCCGAATTGAACTCCGTCAGTTTCCACGAGTCACACTCATCGCCCCGACCGTTCTGGAACAAACCGGAGGCCAATCGGATGAGTATTTTTAATTTTGGACCCACAAACCTAAGTTTTTCATTTCTAAACTAAACTAACTTGTTTATTGTGACTTTGAGCGTCGAGCTCAAACCGGGAGTCCGAATTGAACTCCGTCGGTTTCCACAAGTCACACTCATCGCCCCGACCGTTCTGGAACAAACCGGAGGCCAATCGGATGAGTATTTTTAATTTTAGACCCACAAATCTAATTTTTCATTTCTTAACTAAACTAGCTTGTTTATTGTGACTTTGAGCGTCGAGCTCAAACCGGGAGTCCGAATTGAACTCCGTCGGTTTCCACAAGTCACACTCATCGCCCCGACCGTTCTGGAACAAACCGGAGGCCAATCGGATGAGTATTTTAATTTTGGACCCATAAACCTAAGTTTTTCATTTCTAAACTAAACTAACTTGTTTATTGTGACTTTGAGCGTCGAGCTCAAACCGGGAGTCCGAATTGAACTCCGTCAGTTTCCACAAGTCACACTCATCGCCCCGACCGTTCTGGAACAAACCGGAGGCCAATCGGATGAGTATTTTTAATTTTGGACCCACAAACCTAATTTTTTTCATTTCTTAACTAAACTAACTTGCTTAATGTAAGTTTGAGGCGTCGACCTCAAACCGGGAGTTCGAATTGATCGACGGCGGTTTCCACAAGTCACACTCATCGCCCCGACCGTTCTGGAAAAAATCGGAGGCCAATCGGATGAGTATTTCTAATTTTGAACCCCCAAACCTACCTAAGTTCTTCCTTTTTAACTAACCTAACTCGCTTAACAAGAAATTGTGCATCGATCAACCCAAATTAAAGTTAAACTAAGTTAACTGTTAAAATTAAACCTCTGAAATAAAATAAATTTACTCACGTGAGGGGCGTGTGCTGATGTCGATGGTGCTGCCTGTGGAGGAGGAATGTTGACCTGGGAGATAACCTGGGAGAGGGACTGGGAGAGCTGGGCCTGTAGTGCGTCGGTCACCTGCATCTGCATCTGGGCCAGACGAGTCTCCATCGAATCCGCCAGACGAGACTCTAAGCCCGATATCCTACTGTCAATGAAGCCCATCAGCTGTCCTGGAGAAGTACCTGGAGTACCAACTCCTGCGTGGAATGCACTGGTTTGTGACCCTGAGCTGGATCCTCCAGATAACACCCGGCTCGTGTCGATGCTGTGCCCAAAACCATACACATGGCCTTTCTTTGGGGCCCCAGATGCCGCAACCCATACCTCAGGATCTAACGGCGGCTGCTCGTCCTCCCCGACGTACTTCTCTGTCATTTGTTGGCTGTATGACTCCTGCAAGAAATTAGAAAAAATGATAGTAGTTAATATTCATATTAATGTGAAAAATTAAATAGTGAATATCTTCTAAATACTTATTGCAACCACTCGGGCTCTATCGCTAATGTATGCATCCGTTCCTTTTTCTTGTGTGTTCTATCGAACACCTCGGAAAATGTCGGCTGACTTTTTAGCTCCTTCTCCTATTTCACAGAAAAAACATGACATAAATGAGTACCTTTATAAATAAAAGAGACCAGAAATGGACAAATTACTTATCAATCTAGACTGATGGGTCGCAAAAGAGACATACCCACCAGTATGCATGTTTGCTTCTGGATTCGCAGCCCGATTAACTTTCATTATTGAGGATGTTTGTTGCCATCTCTCTACAGCCCAGATGTTGCAAAGAGTTTCCCAATATTCTCCCCTCATCCAACTGAGCGCCCGCTCCCTCCAAAGAGTCGGGTCTGCACTCTGAGAATGTTTCTCTGCATTTTTTCTCGCGTTATCAAATGCTTGAAATTTGATCTTGCGGTCATCGTCCATACAAATCGAGATCGCGCCTCGTCCGTACGACTCGTGAATCGATGCTGGCTCTATATACATAAGAGTTAGTGAACTGCATGTATGAATACGATAAGAATTAAATTACAATACGAAATTACATACCATGAACATCTGATACAAGTGCTCCTGGACCTCCATCGGAAAATCATTGAATCTATGAATTGGCCCAGGAAAATGTGCTTGTAATGTTCTTGTGATGAATTGAGATGCTTGAGTAGGCTCTATTTTATCACTGCAATGATGTAACTGCATAATGTCAATTTCTGAACTAAATTCACTTCATTGCCCATAAGAAATACATACATGTTGATTACGTACCCATTAATCCAGACCTCTCGCAGAGTGCTCTCATAAAAACTACCTCTGCCCTCCTGCAGACCACCAGCATCCTCTGACACCGAACCTGGAAAATAATGATGAACAACATGAGTAATGTACAAAAATACTAAATAATGACTACAGAAATACCCTAACAGTTAAATATACAAATCTACTGGTGCATCTGGAGAATGTGTAGAGTGACCTGAGCATGTGACATTTTAATGGCATCAGAATTAATGCATACATTAAAGTATAACTTTACATATACATACCAGCTACTACAGGAGGAGACTCGGAGGATGCACCAACAGCTATAACTAGAATAGAACGCATAAGTAATGAGGAAGATGAATGCACAATAAAAATACATTTGTAAATATACATACCTGCAGGCACGGTAGGAGCAGAAGAACTAACAACTGTAGCAATTCTAATAACATTAATAATATATATAAATAATTACTACAAAAATACTTGGAAATTGAAATATACATACCTGCAGGCACGCTAGGAGATGCAGAAGAAGGACCAGCAACTGTAACAATTCTAATAACATTAATAATATGTGTAAATAATGACTAAAAAATTACTTGAAAATTGAAATATACAAACCTAGTCCGCTAGGTAGAGGAGGTGTCCGCTCACTCGAAGGAGAACCAGAAACTGTAACAATTTTAATGGCATTAACACTACACAAGTACACATAAATAATATACAGAGAAAAATACACAGCTGATGACTATATTAGAAAAATATACATACCAGATGCGGGGAACAAAGCCCTCCCACGAATGCCCCTCCTAGAACTGCTACCAGATCTTCCTCCACGCACCATATCTTCATAGAGAACATAAAATCATAATGTTTACTAGTCAATTGCTTATATTGAAAGTGAGCTGCTTTAAATATACTCTACAAGTGTGAAAAAATTCTACCATAGTTTAATTGATATCCATTTCCTCCTCAGATGATGACGATATGTCTAATTCAACCCCATCTTCATCATCATCTTCACATTCATCACTGGTATATTCCTCTTCCTCACCAGAACTTTCATATTCAATATCTGTACGACGAGCACTACTGTCTTTCATCTCACGTGGATCGACTTCTTCGACCTCATTTCCGTGAGACAAGGACATTGGTGCTTCGGATTCGTCTTCTCCAATATGAGTTGTCAACTCTACATCTTCAACAAAGTCTTCTTGAAAGAATTCTGCGTTGATCTTTCAAGTGTCTGATCAGTCATGTCCAATTCATAATCAGAGAATAGTCTTGACTTAACTCTGCAAACTACCCACCAATCATTTCGTTCTTTGTTTGTACATGAAGGATAGCTTGTATAATACACTTGCTGGGCTTGTGTGGCTAAGATGAATGGCTCATAAGTATTCAATTTTGACTTATGCTTAAGCTCGACAATCCCATGTGTTGTGTCATTTCGAATGGAATTCGGATCAAACCAATGACACTTGAACAAGAATATATGATTGTCTTGTCCTAGATATTGCAATTGTAGGATCTCCTCTACAATACCATAGTAGTCATACTCACTTTCATTGTATGTACTTCCTTTTACACATACGCCACTGTTCATGGTAGATTTATTCTGCCCATAGTCTTTCGTATGAAACCTATACCCATTGACAATAAATCCAGGATAATTCTGTGCAATTTTGGATGGGCCGTAGGCTACCTGACGAACTCTTTCTCAGTAATTAAACCTTCTTGCACCTGTGTGTAGAAAAGGCTAGTTATAAAGTGAAATGAATTTTGTTGAATACTCTTTGACGGTGTACACTTACGCGTTCTCTTAGCCATAAGGCCAATGACTTCTCTCGTTCTTTTTCAACCTCAAAATCAGTGAGTTGTGGATTTTTTTGAATTAATTCTGAATCAAATTGTCTGCAATATGAATAGCAGACCACATTGAATAGGTAGAATAAAGGCAAAAAACTTACATATAAATTTAAATTGTGAGATTAGTACTTACTCAACATAACATTCTAGCTCAGAACAATTTAAAAGAATATATATCTCTGCGGCACATAACTCTCTGTCATCCAGCATTCGAGTTGAAGAACGTCCGAAGGCACGTCCAGGATGAGTAAATATTGAGAGTCGATTTGAACCGACAGATTCCCCCCCATCATCATTACGTGGAGGTTGTGTTCGACGAGTTTGAATGTCTGCTTCAAAGTACATTGCACAAAAGTTAGAGATTTCCTCCATAATGTATGCCTCAGCAATAGAACCCTCCACTTTTGCTTTATTTTGGACTTTCATTTTAAGGTCATGCATACACCTACATCCACAATGTAAGAGACAATTAGAAAAGCTATCACTTACGTAAGGTGCAATCGTACGAAGGAAATAGTTCATATTTGCATATACCTCTCAAATGGATACATCCATCTATATTGTACTGGCCCTCCGACCTTTGCTTCATATGGTAGATGTACGAGTAAATGCTCCATTGAATCGAAGAAACCAGGTGGAAATATCTTCTCCAACTTGCATACAATGGTGACCACATTCTGTTCGATAGTTTGCACATCCTGAAGCCTGAGTTCTGATGCAGATAGAATCGTGAAAAATCGACTCAACTCAGATAACGCTCCCCATAGCTGCTTCGGCAAGATGTCACGAAATGCAATAGGTAGCAACCTTTGCATGAATACATGGCAGTTGTGACTCTTCATTCCATATATCTTTCCCTCACTGACGTTGACAGAACGAGCAATATTTGACACATAACCGTCAGGAAATCTCAGTTGTTTCAGCCACTGACACACTTGCTTTACTTGTCCTCCTCCAAGCACATAAACTGCTTTTGGTTTACTTGATTTCCCATTTACTTCACAATTTCTAACTCTGGACGTTTACAGAGCATGGACAAGTCCAAGCGTGCATTCACATTGTCCTTTGTTTTACCTTTGATATCCATAACTGTGTTGAATACATTATCAAAGACATTTTTCTCGATATGCATCACGTCTAGATTGTGCCGCACAAGAAGAGTCGACCAATAAGGTAGCTCCCAGAAAATGCTTTTCTTCACCCAGTTGTGCTCCTTCCCAAAACCTGAAAGGTGTCGGGTACTGCCCATCTGTTGTGTGATATCTGGCAAATTTTCAACATGTGCTGCCATATGATGACCGGACAACCTCTCGAATATAACTTCATCTCGTTCCTTTCTGTTCTTTAGGAATGCATCTTTTTGTCTTCTAAAAGGGTGATCAGCTGGTAAAAACTGACGATGGCAATCAAACCAGCAGGACTTCCCACCATGTTTAAGTACAAACGATTTGGTATTATCCATACAATACGGACATGCTAGCCTCCCATGTGTGCTCCAACCAGATAGCATTCCATATGCAGGAAAATCACTTATAGTCCACATCAATGCCGCCCTCATGGTGAAATTTTGCTTTCTAGATGCATCATAAGTATTGACCCCCTCAGTCCATAATAATTTCAATTCATCAATCAACGGTCTTAGATAGATGTCTATATTTTTTGTAGGACTTTTCGGACCAGGAATCAATAAGGACAGGAACAAATTCTCTCGCTTCATGCACATGCTCGGAGGAAGGTTGTATGGTGTCACGAACACTGGCCAGCTGGAGTAGGAAGCCACTGAACCTCCAAATGGATTAAATCCGTCAGTGCATAAACCAAGCCTCACATTACGTGACTCCCTTGAGAAGATAGGATAAACATGGTTGAAATGAATCCAAGCTTCGCCATCTGCAGGATGAGTCATAATATCCATGTCCCGACGTACTCTTTCTGCATGCCACCTCATATGTCCAGCTGTCTTTGAAGACATATACATCCGCTGCAGCCTGGGTGTAAGGGGGAAATATCGCAATGACGCATAAGGTATATCCTTTCCCCTAGAATTGACCCCTCTTTTAGGTTTAAATCTATCATGACGGCAAACTGAACAGGATACCATATCTGCATTCTCTTTGTCATACAACATACAATGATTAGGACATGCATCTATTTTCACATATCCAAGTCCTAAATCATTCACCATCTTCTTGGCACGATAAAAATTTGGAGGCAGCTTTTCATCTGGAGGTAACATGCTCTTGATGATGAGGAGGAGACGATCAAAGCAATTCTCAGAAATATGAAATTCAGATTTCAAGTTCAACAACTGTGACACCGCTGACAACCGAGTGTGCTTTTGACAACCATCCCACAATGGCTCATCAGCATCCTTAAGTAACTGATAGAATCTTTCGGCTCCCTTATTCGGCACGTCTTCAGCGTATACAGGATCCACATGTACACTGAATGCCGGACCAGCAGCATCTACAACCATATCCACGTACGTACTTGTGCCTTCCACATTACTAGGCTCGTGCGACCAGAAGTCCTCACCATGACATGTCCAATTCATATAACCTTCAACAAACCCTTTTCTGTATAAATGGCGTTGAACTTCCCATGGGGAATTCCACTTCAAATTTTTACAAATCATACAAGGACATCGGATGCCACCTTGCCTGTCTACTTCTGCATTTGGATTCCCCAATGCAAACTGAACGAAATTCTCAACTCCGACCCTAAACTCCTGGGACACCACATGATCAACTATTCTGCGATACATCCATGAACGGTCTGAAGCCATTGTTGTCCTACGCCCAAACAATATCAATAGACAAATAACTTTAAAATTCTAAATCACACATCCTTCGACGCAACCGAAATGAATAGGAAGGTTTATTATTTAGATTATCACTTTTTACCCATCTGTGAATATTTGATCGCACTCAGATGACCATTTACTATGTGATTGTATTATTTGCTGAAAATTTTGGCAGCATCTCCCCACACCTCTCTGATATACCAAAAATATTTATTGATTAAGATATTTTCTTAAACACTTACTAATAAGTGGTTAAGAAAATATTCTAAATTAATAAAGGTATATCAGAGAGGAGTGAGTAGACACACCCGAAATTTTCAACAAATAATACAAGCACATAGTAAATGACCACCTAACGCGATTAAACATTCACAGACTGTCCAAAACGGGACAATTTAGGACTTTGAGTTAGATATACACGTTCTCATCTTTGAAAATAAGACTCGTGCACATCAATCCCAAAGTCTTGAACGGGAGGTTCATTGACACGGGCTTAACACGCTCTCGTGAAGTGTGTGCAGTGTTAAAAAGAAAATAAAAACTAAAGCATGCATATAAACAAGTGCAATAATAACCCACATAAATATGAAAAGAAAATAAAACAATATCATACATATAAACAAGTGCAATAATAAACTAAATTCACACACACATGTAAATGAATTGCATTAAAATAAGAAGTAGAATACAGATAAACAAGTGCAATAAGAAACTAAATTCACACATACATGTAAATGAATTAAAGAAAGGAGGCATGTTTGAGTGCCATGTTTTTTTGTTTTTTACCCTAGTATTCCTTCATCTATACGAGTGTTGTAAGGAAGAGCTGCATATATATGATCCAAAAGTCCGTCCTCTGCCCTTCATCTATACGAGGGCCGGAGGGGGAGGATGACTGGAGGGGGGAGGGCCGGAGGGGGAGGATGACTGGAGGGGGGAGGGCCGGAGTATGCAACATGATAACCTACAAACTATGCACTTATACTCCCAATTTTTTTATCACAGTATGCAACATAAAGATTAAGATACCCAAAAAATGCCCCTAATATAAATTGTTATAGGCTTATGTTACTAATTTTACATCAAAATATGTCACAGAAAAAAAAATAGAATTGCCCCTAATGTCATCATCATCACTATATAAATTGTTGCATGCTATACAAATATGCTACCAATTTTTCACCAAAGTATGCCATAGAAAAAAAAAATTAAAAACCCAAAAATATCCCTAATGTCATACTACATAAACACATATATACATGATCTTCCACTTAACAGTTAAGATGACCCGCAGAATTTATTCATGAGATTTTTTTCTCTCCAAATTTAAGTAAAGAGACATCACACCTATTGACTGCATAGCAGAAAGGCTGGATGGCCACATACATAGTTCCAGGGATTTTCTAAAATTTAATTCAACTTCACCTCTTGGATTTTCTTAAAATAGATATAACTCCATAAACTCTGTGAATGAGAGGTCTATGTTCATGTTGCAGAAGTAGTGCTTCACCAATTTGCTAGTCACAGAAAATAAATGCCAAATGAACATACTGATAACCACATGTGGGAACAATGCAAAAGTAATGTGACTATGACATTTATCTGTTGTGAGTAGCAAATAAGTGTGAAACCTAACATTTCACTACTTAAAAATAGTGTAACTGACATTTGACTGGAACTTGCTGCAAACAAAAGTTTATACTGTCGTCTCAAACTCTACTTATTAATCCACATGAGATCAATATAGCATGGCCGTGTGTTCCGCCCTTCCATGCTCTTTTTATTTGTCACCTGCATTTTCTATCTCATGTAGATGAATAAGAGTACTCAGGGAGTGGCTTGATTATTGCCCTTCATATACAAAGAGGTGTTCAACTTCCATTGGGAGAAACTTTACAAAGAATTTTTAAAAATGATGTAATAGACTAGTTTTCCAACCAAAAAAAAAATGCAGAAAATTTGCTATACTAAATTCGCTATACAGTACGACTGGGCTGTCAAAACAGATATGGATCTATTAGCAGATCCATTTTCAACCCAATAAAACCATGAGTTTGCATTGGATAAAGCTACACTAAAATTCCCCATTTGTCAACTATAATAGAATCAAAGGTAAATACAGTTTCTCTCATGTCCATTGTAAATTTAATGCATGCACCTAATTACCCGATAACTTCACAAAGTCCAGTGTGTCTGTATGCCTTCAGATTCCAGCAACCTTGAACCTTGTATACCCTGAATCAGAAAATGATCAAATGAAAGTAAATGAACCAGATGAAACCTCTGCAAAATAGACAATTGTATGGCTGCAACTTCACCTAATGAACCAGATGGAACCTCTGCATGAAACCAAGCATACAAATGTTAGAAAACTACTAAAAGAGTTCATTTTCTGCATATAAAAAAACTACAAAACAATAAAACGGCATATAAAAAACCCACAAGAAGCCACAAGGATAGAAACCAAAAAAAACGAAAGGGGATGATGGTGACACAGAAATGAAAGAGACGGAGGATGGTGGTGGTGCAGCAGAAAAGGCCCAGGATGTGGCCCCCCTTGGAGAAGCACCGCACGAAGGTGTTGCCGGTGAAAGTAAAGACCAAGAGAAGGCTGAGGAAACTGGTGAGGTCGGGGGAGATAAAATCACTGAACAAAAGGTTGCCGATGGGAAGAAGACGGAAGAAGAGGGTAAGCCGCAGACCGTGGAGGAAGTGGGTGAGAGCAAGAATCCCGAAGCAGTTGCATACGGCAAGGTGGAAGCAGCCGGTAAGACCCAAGAGGAAGAGAGCATAGTCGCAGCCAAAGAAGAGAAGACGGTGGTGGAAGAAGAGAAGACCGCGGAGCAGGCGAAGGATGTGGTACATGAAGAAGAACAGAAGTCGGATGTTCCATCAGCTGAGAAGGGAGTCGAACCTGCAGGTTTTCCACCGGATAATGATGGCGCGGAGGAGGGCGGCAAGCCCATAGATGTTCACCCGATGAAATGTCGATCTGGGAGGCGCCTTCGTCACCGGGGGGGACGCCTCCGTCGACCTGGGAGGCGCCTTCGTTGCCGGGGAGGGTGGAACGCCTACGTTGGGAGGGGCTGAGGGGGGGAAGGTGCTGGAAGCTTGGAAAGCGCCAATGTGAATGCGGTTTGGGGGTTCGACGGTGCGCGGTGCAAATAGGCTTTGTTCGTGTGGGGATATTTACATATAAGTATTCACAATTTTTTATAATTTGATAATAATTTTTTAAGAATATATAAATATATTTATATTTTTATATTTAACAAATAATTTATCTAATATGATATCCAATAACATGATGATTAATTAATCGAGTATGTTAACGAATATTAAATCGAATATATTAACGAGTAATTTATCGAGTGTTTTATCGAGTATCTTAACGAGCTACTCGCGAACATAATCGAGTCGAGCATATCTTTGTTCAAGCTCGGTTCGTTTATGAACCGAGCTTATTTTTTTGTTCAAGCTCTGCTCGTTAGTTTAATAATCGAGTCGAGTCGAGTTTTTATCGAGCCGAATTTCGAACTACTCGTCGAGTGTATTGGTTCGTTTGCAACCCTAGGGCCCGCGCCGCGTCTGCAACAGCAGGTCGCCGCCGAGGAGCCGCCGGCCGAGATGACGAGGGGAGGGAGGAGGCAGGGCCGTGCCGCGTCTGCAACAGCAGGTCGCCGTCGAGGAGCTGCCGGCCGAGATGACGAGGGGAGGGAGGAGCAGGGCCGCGCCGCAGGAGCCAGGAGGGGATTTCGAGCTGAGAAGATTTGGGGGAAACAAACGGGGGAGAGGGAGGCGCGGCAGTCGCCGGGTCGGGTAGGTTTTGTAGGATATATTTTTATATGTTAATATATGCACCATTAGATGTAATGGCCAGAATTAACTCATTTCAGATCGGATCTTAAACGGAGCGGATCTCCTATTTTTGTGTTCGCCCCGTTTAATAGTCGGATAATATCCGCATTCGGATCCACTTCGTCGGATACCTGTTTCTTTTTCTTTAACGAATATTAAATCCTATTTCTTTTGTTCTTCATTTATTTATATTTGCTTCAATAACATCATTTTCTTTTTCTTTAAGCAAAATTCGAAGTTTTTGAAATTATTAACTTTCAGACTATTTAATTTTGTTAAAATGTCATTATCATTATATTATTTTGTCCTTTATAGTTTGTCTATAGTTATCTTTACTTCTGAATTCTGATTCCTATCAATGGAGTCTTTGTATTTCTATTCATTAGTCTAAAACTAAGTGAGGTCAGAATGCGGTTTTTCTTTTTTCCAACACTTCTCAAAATCAAAAATCGATGGATGACACACTTTTAATTTCATGTTTTGACATTTTACATCAATAAACATCTGAAAATCAAGTAGAGGGAATCTGGAAAAAAAAAAAAAAAGCTACCATTTAAACATCAATTCAGTAGAAAAATCTGAGACTTTAACAAAGTTTAGTTGTCTTCTTTTGGTGACAATTATATGAATCTTATGCTTCTTATTATGTTGTACATATGTTGTTTCTTTTTTATATATATAAAGATGTTGGAAAAGTTGTATTTTTTGACATCTAACTTGAAAATTTATAGTCATATTGTAAACAATTATTCAGAATAAACATGTAATTCAATCTAATTTTAATATAAAAATATTATATATAAAAACAACTAACTATGTTAACTTTTTGAAATATTATTATTTATTAATTTTTAAATATTTAAAAACTTCCCGTGCATCGCACGGGCAAAGAACTAGTATATTATTAAAATTCAGTTTTATCTGTTTAGTGCGGTTGATAAGATCTGTAAACCGAACTGAATTAACAAATTCGGTTTAGTTTGAAACCGAACCAATTTTTTTTCACTTTCAAACCAAACCAAACCAAATTGATCGATTTGGTTTGGTTTTTCGATTTGAACCGAATAGTGAACACCTCTAGTGGGGAGGAACTAGGAACGGTTAACGTAGGTTTTTTTTTTCATTAATTTTTAATTAATCAGAAATCGGTTTCGAAAATAAGTAGTTCCAAATCCGATACTGATATATTATCAAAAAACTCGATACCCATTCCAATAAGAAATCGGTATCATCTTTTAATTCCGAACCCATTAATTTTTTCGGTATCAGGTCAAAAAATCAGAATTTCGGGTTCCATTTACAGCCCTAATTTCGATAGATAACAACACAGACGATTAAAGTGTGAGTTCATTGTGTGTGTAGACCTGAGAATTCCAATAAGAAATCGGTATCATCTTTTAATTCCGAACCCATTAATTTTTATCAGTATCAGGTCGAAAAATCAGAATTTCGGGTTCCATTTACAGCCCTAATTTTGATAGATAACAACACAGACGATTAAAGTGTGAGTTCGTTGTGTGTGTAGACCTGAGAATTCAGATTAATTATTTAAAATTTTGAGAAAGGTCTATATTGTTCTCCATATTCTGGAAGAAAAAAAAGAGCTTTTTATTCGACCTAGAATATGGGTGTGTCAACCTAATTAAGTCACTGGAGACATGAGTTATAAGTTGATTTGAAAATTAACAGAGTGTGTCAACCTGAATAGAAGAGAGTGTTGACACTCTGAAGGAAAGTGTCAACTCTCTACAAGGTATTGGTCGATACTATGAAGGGATAGGTCGGCGCTATAAGGGATAAATCGGTCAACACTACTAGATAGATAATGGTGACAGTACTACTGGATAGATAGTGTTGACACATGAGTACGGATAGGTCAACACTAGTACTGGATAGATAGTGTTGACACTACTGGATAGATAGTGTTAACTGACACTACTAGATAGATAGGTCAACACTACTGGATAGATGTGTTGACACTACTAGTACTATTTCCAAAACACAGTCAGAAGAAAAGAAGAAGAATAAGAATCCTTCAATTCACAAGAACACTTGCCTAGCTAAGACTGAGTATTAGCTAAAACACGTAAGTATACCTAATAATCTTTTTGACATTATTTTATCTTTTCTTTTATTAACACACACACACACAAACACACATAATATATATATATATATACTAATAAATATATACACTTTTACACATACCTACCACTACTTACACATGTTCACATTTAGATGCAGGTTAAATCTTACGTAAACAAGTTTATGGTAATTTTTATTTAAAATTTTCCTGAAAAAATATTTATCAAGTATAAATTGTCCTAAAAGTAGATAAATCATATTTACCTCATTAACCGTGCATCAAAAATTCTCAATATCCACATTTTTGGTATAAACATATTTTTCTGATAATTATGGTAATTTCGAACTAAATTTTATTATCAAAATCCAGTGACACCTTGTCAGTGTACATATGTGCAGAAATGGTGCCGACATGAAACAATATAAATCTTTAAATAATTTTCTGCGGCAATATGCTAGCGGCTATACCTGGTATTAATTTGAGACATCACAAAATCGGTCACAAATCTTTCTCACGTTATTGAGAATTTGTGACTGAAATAAAATCAGTCATCATTCGGTCTGTAAAATAGAGACTGATTTACTATTCGATCACTATTTAGGGATCGAATTGTGACTGAATTTAATCAATCTCAAAATATGGAGGCCGAAAAATTCAGTCCCTATTTAGGGACCAAATTAATTCAATCTCAAATAGGGAGACCGAATTATTACAGTCTCCATTCGGTCCCTATTTAGGGACCGAATAGGGACCAAAATAATTCGGTCTCAAATATAAAGACCGAAAGATTTCAGTCTCTATTCAGTCCCTGAATAGGGACCGAAATTATTCGGTCCCAAATATAGAGACTGAATTATTTTGGTCCGTATTCAATCCCTGAATAGGGACCGAAATTATTCGGTCCCAAATATAGAGACCGAATTATTTCAGTCCCTATTCGGTCCCTAAATATGGAGACTGAATAGGGACTGAAATTATTCGGTCCCAAATATAGAGACCGAATAATTTCGGTCCCTATTCAGGGACTGAATAGGGACCGAATAGGGACCGAAATTTTTCGGTCCCAAATATAGAGACCGAATTTTATCAGTCTCAATTCGGTCCCTATTCAGGAACCGAATAAGGACCGAAATTATTCGGTCCCAAATATAGAGACCGAATTATTTCGGTCCCTATTCAGTCCCTAAATTATTCGGTCTCCCTAAATTATTCGGTCTCAAATATAGAGACCGAATTATTTCGGTCTCTATATTTGGGACCGAATAATTTTGGTCCTTATTCGGTCTATATTTAGAGACTGAATAGGGACCGAAATTATTCGGTCTCTATATTTGAGACTGAAATTTTCAATCTCTATTCAGTCCCAAGGGACCGAATAGAGACCGAAAATTTCGGTCTCTAAATCGGTCTATATATATATATATATATATATATATGGAGGTGCCTGGGCACGGGAAGTGTAGTACTCGTGAACTGCTGTCGGATATGCATGCATGTTGCTGTCGGATGTGCATGTGGCATGTATATATATAACATGCATGCACCTCATATTTTGTCTCTGCCTTGATCCGGCCTGGTCTTTTATAGAACAGGTTCTTTTCATCCGTCTGTTCTGGTCTGTATGCAGCTAGCACAACCAGGGTTAATTTGATCCGAGCCTTTTTTTCCCTGTGCGTCGAACGTCCATGCAGTTTTTTTTTTTCCGACAATGGGAGGAGCTTAGAGCTTGAACGCCCTTGCAGTTATCTTCTCCTTCTGCAGTTATGCTTCCAAATAGATCTCTGATGGAGGTGGAACTGTGGAAGGGATCGATGAAGCTAGCCGCATATCTCATATCAGTTAATCAAGGGAGAAGGGAGGGGAAGTGGAGCCCCTGCTCCAATGCAGCCCCTATATATGAGAGCTGTGTTATCTTCTTTCTTCTTCTTCTTCTTGGAAAATATAGTTTAATGAGTAATACTGTTTCTTGACAATATTCCAATCTAACACATTGAGATCATGATAGTGCCACGTCATATATATGATCATGGCGCAAATCACATATCCTTCTAAAGGAGAGAATTATTCTTTAATATTTTTCTTCTCTTCTTCTTCTTCTTCTTCTTCTTCTTCTTCTTCTTCTTCTTCTTCTTCTTCCCTAGGTTTTCCACGTACCCCCACATGCAACTCCTCCCACCCACCCACTTTCCCTCCCCAATTAATGCATGCGTTGGAGTTGTAGAAAGAAACGAAGTGGGGGGAGGAGCCATACATTGGAAAGGGAAAGGACGCCCGGCCCCCAATCACGACAACGTAACTGGGATAGACAGCGAGGTGCAGCATGTGCACGCATGTGCCCGGCCGCTTGCCACCATGAGAACCAGTAGTACTCCAACCACGCATTTTGCTGCCTTATAGCTACCCAAAATATATATACCATCGCTCGCTTGTTTCGCATGGCACGAGGAGGCCCCCCGCCCATGGCTTTCCTTCCAATGCGTGCGCCTCGTTTCATTACCGGACGCCGGCGGGTTTCCTCCGGTCCACACACTGCAAAGAAATCTCAACAGCCAAAGGACTAGCCATGCATATAGCTAGCCAAAGGGGGTTGGGGAGGGAATATATATGTTCGACGAAATGCGCCCACGAAGATGTTCGTCTCCCACATCCACTTCATTAGCCTAAAGATGTGGGCGAATCATAGGGTACAGATCTATCGATGTGGTGGATTAATATCTACATATATATATTCGGCGCGCCGATCGTTCGCTGCTATCCGAAGAGGGAGGGGAGGTCTACACGTGGTATATGGTGGAGGGCCCCTGCCTCCATGGACCAGTACAGTGATCCAAGGCCTGTTGCAGAATCGGCATAGTACATGCATGGGTCCTCATCAGAGCAATGAAATGCTTCCACACCGGCCGGCCGCCGAGGCCTACACATTCAAGTTAGGGCCGGCTTCGGGGGACAATGCACATGATCAGAGGTGCGTTCTCACTAGCTAGTTTCAACATACAGTTTGGTCTCCTCCAGGCCAGGGCACTTAGTTACCAGCCGGATGAAAGGCCTTGCACTTGCCACCATGAAAGCCAGGGAATGCTTGCAGTACTCCCATGTCCCACTCCGGGGTCCAATCGATCGAGCATGTCTGGATGGCCTTAGAAGTCCTGAAAATTAAGCACTCAGTCGCTGTGACATTGCAATATGTAGATATGTACATGCAAACACACAGTTATGAAGCTTGCATTGTGTGAGATATTCTATTCGATTCAGGGTGCCGTACGTGTGAAGTGTTAACGTTCAATCGCCAAGATACACACACATATATATATATAGGCACATCGATTCGGGGTCAAGGAAGTCAGCGTCAAACCTTTTCAAATCCTTACATCGGCCACTGAATCGCCGTAGGACCAGAAGTTCAGACGTACTGGATGTGATGATCACCAGCTGTTCTACGCGTAATTTTATGTCAGATGTGTGCACGAAGTGCTGTGCTGAAGGAGTAAAATCTTCCACGGTAGTAGAGTAGGAAAGAGTTAAGAGAGAGGCTTTTCATTCACCCGGCAGGTGAAAACTTTGTCTGCTCTGGTACAGTACCAATCTCGGGCGGATAAAAGACCTGCCCATTAGACGGATAAAGAACTTTTCTCGAGGTTGTATATCTAGTACGAGCCCCATGCAGTTTAATTATCTTTATATACATATATATTATATATAGATAATATATAGTTTGGATTGGAACGCCGACGAACCAGACAAATATCTGACACATCCTCTCACTCATGAAACAAGCGTCGTCTTCTGCTTCTTTAGACCAGTGGCTTCGCTGACCACTACTCCCAGGTCAAACAGGCCGGCTTCCTTTCCTGATCAGGTCTCTCTAAGAGGATTGTCTTCAAATTATTGATTGATATGGGAAGCTGCCAAGCGATATATACTGATCAGCGGATGGTTGGAGATGTGCCCTTTTCATTCCAAGGTAAATGTTTATCCTGCTGATCTGTCAGCTAATTAAGCTGGCCTCCTGCACGCCGCTTTTTTTTTAGAAATTAGGGAAAATGGTTTAGTAACATCATTTGGTAACACATTAAAATAACACATCAATTAAAGTGCACCACAACTTCATCATTTATGAGATGTTTTTAACTTTTTTATTTCAGTTATTGATGTGCCACAGTTTTAATGATAATGTTACCAAATGATGTTATCAAATGGTGTTACAAAATTATTTCTCAAAAAATAATAGCCTCTGTAAACCTTGGCAACCGCAGTGCTAATATGGATCAACCGGTTCTTTAATCCATTTGCTCCAGTTATGTACCTCCAAATGGAAGTCGAATCGATCGACTGCATGCTCCTAATAGCATTACTGAAAAGTTTTCTGGCAGAATATATATGGTACGTAACCAAATCGTCGGTGCATGTACGTGCATGTACGCGATTATAATTAATTCCTAGACGTCACTTTTTTTTCTTCCAATTTGAAAACGTACGCGCGGTCATCTAAGTAGCCAAAGAAGATAGTAAGTTTTTCAAAGTATTATTGTATTAACTCTCATAATAATTAGTTAGCATTTCCGTAGAGTAAATTAGTTAAATAATTAGGACCAACTAGGTACCCTAAACTTTAGATGGCAATCCATTTATATATATATATATCGAATATGAACTGATAAGATAAGCGCAGAACAGGTCAATGTTCTTCTGAAGCCTAGCTACCAATTTATAGTCGAGAGCTAGTGATGACTTCTTTGACTCAGCCCTAACCCGACCACCCAGTAGAAAAATCCATATCAAAATGATCACCTGCGCCCTCAAATGCTATCTAGATCCATCAAATCAACCCTGTGTTAAGAGTCGAATAGAATCTGATCAACATGTCGATGGAGAGTTCAGTTTTACAAAGTACGTCTATAAATACTTAACAGTACTCCATCGTCTGAAGGTCCCCGAATTCCCTCTCCTTTTGTCCCTCTAATGGATGATCTCCCCCGGTACTTATTCTTGCAAATTTTCTATCACATTTCACATGGGGTGTAATTAAGTTAGATATAAGTAGCAACGTAGACGACCTGGCCGGGTAGGGGGGTTTCAGGCATGAAAATTTTACAATGAGAAAGACTTGTTATATTTTTCTATTACTCTTCCAGTACATTTTGGGCCTCTCTAATCGGTCAATGTACTATTGATATATTGTATCCACCTAATGTGAAGGCCAAAAGTGTACTAAAAATGTAATAGAAAAGTATAATAGACCTTACTTTTCCACAATATTCTTTACTTGTTCCCTTCATCGATCGGTACCTTTCGTTTCACACAAAAGCATATGATCACTCTTCTTGATGATGGGGAAGACAACAAAGGAGGAGATCCACTCATAAAATTTCTAAGAGAGAGATTAAAAGAAGAGGAGGATCCTCATCACCCACTCTTATCCACGTGGTTTGGGAGGACAAAGCCAGCAGACATCCTCAAGAACATCTCCTAGCTAGCTACCACAACCGCGCGCATATATATACCCCTCAAATATTGGAGCCATATATATATATATATGCACGAACACCTAATATTCTAGACATGAAATTAAACTAAGTTCGTCTTCAACACAAGCCCCTGCCCATCGGAAATAAAACCCAAGTTTAATCTTCCACAACCCATCATCTCAACAATATTACAATGTTTCCTCTTTCCAGTCTGAAACCATCATGAGCTCTGCGGATCAAATCCATACTACAGGAGCTAATGAATCATGCAGTTTACCATATTATAACATATAGAAATATCATATGACCCTATTAATTACATGGTGTGAAAGAATATTATTTGACTCTGCTGCACATGGTCTTCATGAGTACGATCCAGAGTAAGATCGAACGATCCTCCCACTTCGTTCCCCCGCGCTGGAGTATTACCCGATCTCTACATCAACGTAGCACCAATTTGGTTGATTAGCTAGGATTGAAAACCTGATTAGAACGATGAATCCAGACTGGCCGATCTTATCCGAATTCTGCCTTTCCTTGCTATCGAGGTTTCATGGAGGATCGCTCATCGCTGTGACCTAGCTAGGGCATGCATGCAGCTGCGGTGTGGACACAGAGTTGCAGGGACCCCACCTCCACCGCCATCCATCACCACCGCGTACCTCCGCCCCCCACAGCTTGTAATCACAATTGTGGCCCGCGTGTATGTGCAGAGAGCTGTCAGACACGTGCGCTGCGACAACGACGCCCTCCGGCTCTCCGCGACAGAGGAGAATTTTCTCCTTCACCCAACACAGCTGCCCACACATGGCCTCTCTCTCTCTCTCTGCGCGTCTCAAGTTCTTCCTATTTAAAACTCCTGTCTTCCCCTTCCCTTCTGCTCGAACCACACTAGCTTATCCGCTCTTCTCCTCCTCCCTCTTCCCGGCATATATGGGATATTATCGGCTTCAGACGAGAGGCATGCGGAGCCGGAGCACCGCGGAGGCCGCAGTCGGGAGAGCCGTGCAGCGGTGGCGCAGGGCGATGCAGCCGTGGCGGGCAGCTGGCTTGTCGGGGAAGGAGAGGAGGAGGCAGCTGCTTCGGCGGGGGACGGTGGGCGACCTGGAGAGGAAGTTTCGGGAGCTCCGGGCGCTCGTCCCCGGCGGGGAAAGCCTGCGAGCCGACCAGCTCTTCCAGCGCACCGCCTGTTACATCCTGCATCTGAGGACGCAGGTCCACCTGCTTCAGGCGCTATCCCAGCTGTACGGTGGCGCCCCGTGATCCGTCCGTCGCTCCCCCTCTGGCCTATTGGCCTGTGTAAACCCCACCATCCAGCTGGTGGGTTTCACCTGTGCTGTAATTAATATATCAATAACGTGAGATCATGTTTATATATATAAGCATGGATGATACCTATCTGAGTTTTGAGCTTCTCCTTTATAGCCCTAACATTTTTTCTGGTTAATTGGTTCATTCTTTGATATTTTTCGCCCTCCAAAAAGGTCCATTGTTTTGTTTTTGTTATTTTTTTTAAATCCAATACTTTGCCGTAGATCTTGTTGATGTCGAGATGCCTAGGCATGTGTGGGTGTGTGTTCTTACAAGTTAATTTTGAAGGTTTTTTTTTTTGGTGGCTTGGCTCTTTTTCCATTGTTGACAAAAGGCGATGTCTTTAATTGGTTCATATATATATAATGTTGTTTTCGCAGTTCAGGCATGTGTGGGGAGTGTTGGTGCCATCTCTATTCCCTTCCTTTCCTCCCATGTACACGCCCATGAAGACGAAGTACTAGTGCAGTTTCTTATCAGCAAACTTACAGGTATGCATGAGTTAATCTTTTGATGACTTATTTTTCTGCAACTTCAAACACAAGCAGAGATCGATATTTCACATTCGGGCAATCTATCTATCGATCTATCCAAATAGCTATACATATATATAGAGTTTATGTCAGTATGATATATAGAGATGAACCTAAACTTATTGACAATTAAATGTGTAAAGATGAAGTCAATTAAACTATATTAAATGAACAGTATCATGTTAAAGTTTGCGTAAACTCTCTCGTGATCGGTAGTCATTTGTACGGCATAAGAATTGCGGATGAGGAGATCCAGAGCGGTTGCGTAAGTCATCAGAAGAACCAGTACTGCATCTCTTTTCTGATCCACTAAACAGTTGCTCGATAAGCCAAAACAAGCCATGTCTTATCCCTGCCCAGAAATGTACAAGAAAGTATATATTGTTGGAGATCCAAGGGTTCTTGGAGTAGAATGGGGCATGGCGAGCCCCAAATTCCCGGATGTCTAAAACTTGTGTAGATTACTAATGAGTTCCAAGTAGCTGCAGCACAAGGAAAGATGTTTTCCATTCTCCTCTACTGAATAGCTAGCATAGTGCACATTAATCTGTTCTTAACCGAATCCTATATATATCTGTCTTCAATTTCTATAAGATATTAATTTGTATTCAATGAGTGTAACTAAATATATCTATGTATACATTGAGAAGAGGTCGAGAATTCAACTCTACTCACCAGTAATAAGTTTAGAAGAAATTTTCAAAAAAAAAATCAAAAGATAATATTAAGAGTTTAATTAACTCTCATTGGATGTATTAACCTAATATTTCAATATTTTTTTTTAAAAATGTATTAACTTAAATGGTGCAGGCATCAGCGATTTGATTGCACCATCGTTACTAATTGTTGTCAACTGTCATCCTTATGAGTCCTCCTATTCCCTCTTTCCCTGTCTCCCCCTTGAACTATCCTTCTGATGCACATAATTAATTTGTTTGTGTTCATAGATCGAACAGGACCATAGCTCTATCATGCACCTTCTTTTTGGAGCTTATTATTGGCATGCATATAGATTGTCCACAATATTTGAATGAGAAAAATGCATACTGGATGCATGCAACTGGGCGAGCGATGTGGAAATGTCGATCGATCCCCCTTGGCAACTCTTGATGGTGAGAACTCCGGCCTGTGGGATCCATGAACGTTGGGAACTAATCAGGACATGACTACTTCATCTCAATCGATCAGATATCAAGACGATCGAGAGAGTGACAAAACATTGTGATAGAAATATGTGCATGGCGTCATATAAAGATTGCTCGATCCACTGCGGTACAGTGTTGAGCTATGGATCAGGCTATATAGGAGTGGGCCGAATGGGTAAGGGGGAGGAGGAAGAACCAAAGAGAAAATGGGCCCACTGGACGAATCGGATCAGCAGCGTAGATGGTGGATAAAGAGAACCAAGTCAAGAAAAGTTAGAAATCTATAGACAATTTATTCCAAGAATAAGTATAACGAAGAACAAAGACGTAGACCTGATGACAACGCTATATATGTATGGTTATTAGGACTCAAAATGTGCAGCTCGCGAAAAACTTATTACTTGACTGTGGGTATCTGCTCTAGATACAAGAGGATAGACTTGAGGCGGATAAAAAATAGGCGTCTATGACCAGGGTAAAAGAACTTTCCCAAATATACATATTGAAAACATTCAACAGATTATTTGAACAAAGAATTTGAAGATAAGTTCTTATCAAAAATGATTTATTGTTCTCCCCGAGAAGAATATCTGTTAGGGTTTAAACTTTAAGAAAGACTTATTGTATTTATATGTTACACTTTAAGTATAATATGACTAGGTAATAATCTATGTGACACTTCTTACATGAGAAGTGATAAAATGACAATCTAATTGTTGGACGCCACATGAATTTGTTGCCTACTCATATTATAAAGTGCAATATGTAAGTGCAATAAATCTTTCTCTTAAACTTCAAAGTTTAGGCCAATACTCGTCCGAGACAGTTCGTAAGCATTTTTCTCTATTCTTTATACGGTTCAATTCTAATTAATTGTAGGAACGAAAACATAAATATTTAAGTTTGATAGAAACACTAAATTCAAGTTGTTCACATCAGCTAACCAAGATGGTATAAGTTGTGTGAAAATGGATTCTTAATTTGCACAACCTAAAGTTAGATTTTAGAGATATATGGATACTACTTTTTAATGTTACAACACAGGGATTATTAGGTGGTGTTAACTTCGGTTATTTAGTAACAAAAATAAGTATAGGGTATTATCGATAATTTGCTCATAATTAGAAGCAGAAATTTGCGGGGCGGAAGCCTTTGAGCTGCTAAAGCACCGCCTAAGGCAAGACAGCAGAACGGACGTCGCCACGTCATCCTTCCCCTTCCGCGAACTCCGCCCCCACAAAAGACCGCCTTTTTTTTTTGGGGCGAACGCTTCTGGCGCGCGCGCTGCCTGCTCCCCTATCTTCTTTGATCTGTCTAAGCACGTTGGCGGCTGACTGTGGACCGAGAGAAGGCCCCGGGGATGGGCGAGGCGGCGGCGGCGGCGGCGGCGGAGCCACCTCTCCTTCAGTTGGATGATCTCTTCGACCCGAAGAAGCCCGCCAAGAACCCTCTCGTGCCCGTCGGTGAGCGCTTCTGACAAACACTTCGCCCCGCGTCCTCCCGGATCCCGGATAAAATTTCCATCTTTCTTTGCACACCTTGTGCCTCCTTGTCCAGTTTAACAAAGGGGGTTTCTTTCTGTGGACGCTTGTTTGGGGAAACGTCTAAATGGTGGAAGTTTGATGTTCCGGAAATCGATGGAATTTTTAAGGATACTGGTTAATTATGAAGTGGGATTCGCGTCACATTTCCCTCACTTGCTTAAACGTCTGGGTTTTTATTCTGCTTTGTGGGTGGTAATATACTGATCCTGGTAGAGCAGTATTTGTTTGGTTGAGAATTTTGAGCCTGTTTCATTGGATAGTTCTGGAATCCTGTATTTGGGCTTTGCATGGTCTCTTGTAAACAGGAGTCTGAGGCGGCTTCCGGCCATCCTCTTATGTTATGTCAACTAATTTTTCTCCCGTCTGATGCATTTCGTCACAATTATTAGCCCAAAGTAGATAGGAAATGGTATATTTTGGAGGTGCCTATTTGTTCAAAACATTTGGAATTTCATGAATGCCAGAGTAGATGCGAACCAACTTATTGTGTCTTTGGCTGGTTTGGAAAGCTAGCTAGGACACGAGATGCCTGAACTCATTTTGATTGCAAGGTAAACGGAGAATTTACGTTATCGGCATCAACTTATTCTCGTAAGAGGCAGGCATATTTGCCCAGATTAGTGAGTTGGAGAAGTATTTTGCGGAAGAGGGGAAAGGAAACGAAAACCTGTGCAGCTCGTTTCATGAATTGAAGCAGTTGCTCACAAACTTGGCTGATGCAAATCGATGCCTGAATGTTTTTGAAGAAATTTCTTGTAAGAATACATGAAGAGTAAAGGCTTTAGCTGTTTAGTTTCTATTTAGGTGATCCTTTTTTTCTTTGAGACAAATACAGGCCATTGTTACATAAATTATGCAAGATAAAGAGAAAGAAAATGAGTGGGAAAGAGAAAATGTTTACCTTGGGACATCAAATTGTGTTTTAAAGTTTGTGTGGCTGCAACATCTTACCTTGGGACATCAAATTGTGTTTCAAATTAGCATAAGGGGTTCCTTCACCATAGAAGAGATAAGCTTGTAATATGTGTCGCTTCCTCCTGATGGTTTAGCTTTTAATTCTTTTTAAAATATGAAGAAATGTTTCACAATATTTCTTGGGTTTGATTAAGCAGAATTCATAGGGATGTTACAGTAGGCTCTGTGGACATTGGTAGCAAAAAATTTTGATCCTATGAAACCTGGAAAGGGATCTATCTATTTCTAGTAATATGTTTGTTCATTCACCACCCAACCTTTAAGATATCCTTCCCAAATTGCAGAAAGCAGAGTCTGATGATCCATATGCGGATAAAATATGTGTTTTGATTGATAATGCTTGGATAAATCTTAATGGTATAAGAACCAGAAGCCTATACCTGCAGTATATTTCTAAGTATTTAACTATGTAGTCAGGGGCGTGAGGCGACCTGAGGCGATCAAGGGTCGCCTCAGCCTCAAAGGCCTAGGTGATTGAGGCGATATATTATAAAATAATATGTATAGGTAAAAAAATGAATATATCTATAAATATTACCTAAATATGTGCATAAAACTCATATATTTCATAAAATTAATCATTCATATATGTCAAATTATTGTATGGTGTACTAAATCTATTCATTTCTATATGTAAAGCAACTAAAATTTAAGAAACTAAATTGCAAGTAAATAAATAGGCAAGTGGCCCTCTTTATGGGCCAATATATGGGCTGGACAAGCACAAAAAAGGTGGAATTGGTGGCTTGAAATTGCCGAGGCGAAATGGACCAGGGCGAGGGGATCTGAGGTCGCCTCGTCTGGCCTCATGGCCTAGGCGATCGCCTCAATCGCCTTTGATAACATAGGTATTCAGGGGTATTTTTGACAATACGTGAAGTCCAGGAATATATATACAAATGTGACAGATTAGAGAGCTGTATATGCAAAAAAGAACCCTTTAAGAAATCAAATTATTGAAGTAAAACTGAGCTACATAAGGACAAACTAAATTGAAAACATATAGTTCTGGAAACAAGAGACTCATAAATGTCAGAAAAAATCACTTCCATCCTTATTTAGCCTTCCACACTGGGAGCAGATCACTAGTTGCTAGACACATCCCTTCACAGTTTGTCTTGAAAATATAATGTCATGATAAGCTGATAGCACACTTAAATAGGTATGAAAGTTCATGGTTTGGCTTTGATCATCTTACTGTTGGTGGAGTCTGTGGAGCCTCATATCTCTTGTAATTATGACATCTGATTCGCAATGGAATCCAGTGTGGCCATGGATGTAGAAGGTTAGAAAATGCACCACATAAAAGATTGTCTGTCCTCTTGTGTGATTGTTCTTTTATTTTGTTCATTTTCTTATTCTTTCTCAATCTTAAGGGTTGTGAGTGAGGGCCAAACACGTACAAGCATTTGAACTTTGCTCTTGCAGAGGAGCATTTCTCAAAGCGTGCACTTTCATTTGTGTTCTTTATTATCAAAGATGCTTCCTTGTTATTGTTGTAAAATACCATGGGTCATTGCTCAGTTGTTGTCTTAGATTTTGCACTCCAATCAGTGACTGGCCTCTTCGTTTTTTGTGGTTCAGGCTGGTTGGCCAGGCAATGCTGTAAGCCTGAGAGCATAAGGGGCACTAGGGCCCTGGGTTTTAACTGTAGAAGTTTCATTTTTATATTTTCTCTTTCAAAAATTTGGGCCAGAGCAGATTCAATGACTTAACTCCAACCAAAGGTAGCCCAAACATGGTTCCTACAACTTCGTACATAGCATAATCAAATGGCCTCAATGAAAGGAAGGGGGGAAAAGATAGCTCAATGAATCACCAAAAAAATTTACTTGTGTGTTCATTCATGTTATCTGGAGAATATTTGTCAATGTGTCAATTTTTTTATAGAAATATAAGAAATACATGCTTCATTAAACAGTTAAAAATAAAGCTCATTGAGACTAAATTTGTTGATTTCTTTTTAGCTATCAGAGTTTTGTTGAAGAGTGTGTACTGCAACAATCCTTCACAGCTTCTACTATTTTTGTCTCACAATATTTTCAGATCGTGCCTTAGTGTATTAGCCCTGTTTACAGTTGCTCTTTGAAGAAATTGACAACCACAAAGATATTATGTATTGTGTAGAAACGAGTCCATTTCCTGTGGTTATAAAGTGAGCTCACCCTTTTCTTTGTCTTCTTTTTTGTTTCCTCAAATTTGCTGATGAACTGTTGGTCGTGAAGGACTTCCTTGTTTTTGGATAAATCTTGGGTGAAACAATTCCATTCTGGTTTACTTGGCTTCTACACACTATGTGGTTGGTGCACTTCTTACTGCTGGCGTGCTGACTGCCGGGTCATCACTTTCAGACAAGGAAACTCCCACTTGGGGCAGAAGCTGATGAGAGCTCGAGTGGTGGTCCTGGGCACTACAGTTGCTCTGACGGTTGGTAGTGCTTATTACTATGGAGAAAACGTCAAGCGTTCAAAGAAAACAATATGAGAAGGCACACATTTTTTTAAACGTTGCCTTTTGTGTTCATTTCTGTGGATTTACATCCCGTGTTCTGGAACAGTAACTCTTGTTCAGATAGCCTTCTTACTCTGTAATCTGTATTGACAGCAATTCATGATTTAGAGGTTGTTTGGTGTTTGGTAGATTGTTGAGAATGCTAAGTGACATATTTCTTACGTTTGATGTGCTGTAAATTATTTTACAACCCCATAGTTGAATTCTCACATAAATTATCCTAGTGCTACATCTCAAAATTTCTGGTTTGACATTTTAATCAAATAGAATCCATTTTCTTTTGACGTGAATCACTATAGATAGGTTCTGTTTCTATATCCCTGTGGTGCCCCTCATGTTATAATGTCATATGACATGGTCATCTGAATATGTGTACATCAATGCATCTCTGAAGCAAAGGATGAGGATATAAAGGATGTAATTTTTTTTTTAAATCTGGTTTTCTTGATGATTTCAGATGGAGTATCTTTGTCCAGATCTGGTTATATATCTCGATGGTTTCAGATAGTGTATCTTTGTGTACATCTGGTTATCTGGTAACCCAACCATTTTATTCACCTTCTTCTTAGAAACGGATGACAATCTTATTTGGGACTCCCCATTCCTCTCATGTTTTAGAAGTAAATGTCTCCACCGTGGCAACTAGGGCCTTATGTTCACATATTACCTGATAATTTGACCCTTTTTATGTGTATGTTGTTGATAATTTTGAAGAGAAAATGGTAGACGAGGGTTTAAGGATATTACCACACCTAGAAAGATAAGGATAGGGTCACTATCCCTTCTGCATCTCTTTGTTGCAAGTACTTGTAGCATGATAGATATCACTGTGTCCATGTGAAAAGCCAAAAAGGCCTTTCTTTCTCCTTCCTCCAGATTCACCAGTCTATAAGCTTTTAGTATTGCCATATTTCTGTTTCCAGAGGATGTTTCTCTTGAAGTTTACTGCAACCTTTCCTGCCAAGTGTGGAATCCACCTATCACATGCACATTGCTTACTCTAAGTCAGGACCCTGGGAGTGCACTATTTCCAATATATGTCAACGGCTCCGATCTATTGATATATCCAATATATGTCATCGGATGTTAATCGCTGACATATGAAGTATTTGTCAACGGTTATTGACGGCCGTTGACAAACATTAGTCGACGACTAATTTGTCAACGACTTTATCAACGGTTTACAAGCTACTGACATACAACTATGTCAACGATTTTCTATCTTTTGTCAACGGTTATAAATCGTTGACATATGTCCTGTTTCTTGTGGTGGTGCCATCATATTGGCTGCCATATTGATCTAGGGAGCAAAGGCCAGCTTAGCTACAGAGTATTCGTGCCCTTTCATTATACTAGAAAAATGACCTTCCCTAGCCTGGACTTTCTCTCCATATTGCCAACAGAGTTGTCCTAAAAAGCATTTTTCATAATTGGGGTTAAAAGGGGCATATCACTTTGTCCAAACTTTCGGGGTGGTTTTTTGGTTGAACTAGTGTATTACATTGACTTTTAGAAATATCTTACAAACTTGCTCCCATGGTTGTCAAGGCAGACGCCTAGGCGGCGCTTTGGCACCGCTTAAGCGTTAAGGTACTTCCTTAGCCGCTTAAAAACACCCCGCCTTTTTAAGAGTGAAAAAGGCGTCCCAAGGCGCCGCTAAAGCAGCCAAGGCGCACGCCAGGCACGCCTGGGCATGCCTAGACCCGTTAGGGGTTGGTTTTCAGGTATCTGATCCGACCCATGGTAACATTGTCGGGGGTTGAGTCCAGCCTGATTTAAGGAAACATCTTATTTAACTGAATATCATTTAAGTAATTGTTAGTATTTGTAGTTTTATTTACTTAAGATATTACATGTAAATAAGAAAGTACCGTCCATTTGAATCTAATAAAAATATCAAAAAAATCATATCTCTTATCAATAAAAAATCAACTCTCCCATCCAAGAAGAAAATTGCGATTTTGGTGATTCCATCAAAATATCATCTTTCTAATCCCTCATAATTTGGATTAACTAAAAATTTCATAATTCAAATAAACTATATGGAATATTAAAATTTTAAAGTTCGGTAAAAATAGTCAAATGTATATGTGACTTCTCCAACGAATACACTCTCCTACTGACAACACTTAGTTTGTTTGAGACCTCTCAAGATTTAGTCAAACTTAAAATATCATCACCCAAACTCACGAGAATTGTCATTTTCTAGTTTCTTTTCAATCTTTAGACATATTGTGGGATTATGTAATGGACTCATTTAATTTTTACTTGTTTTAAGTGTGTTAAGATATTTCACTTCCTATTTTTATTTAACATATTTACATGTATGTGTATTTATTGGTTTGTTTTAAAACTTGAAAATTAGTTTTTTGATGATAGGATAATATTTGCACTTCTTGTTCTTATTTAGTGTGTTTATGTATTTGAAGATGTCAATTAAGATTTTTTATGACTTTATGATATATAATGTGAGTTTGTTTACTTATAATTTAAATTTTGTTGCTTTCATATAATTTTGATCTTTTTGTTGTGATGTTTTATTTTTTTTGCAAGTTTTGTTATTGTGATACATAGCTATTATCTATATTTCTCAAATTTATATATTATTTTAATAATATATCTGCCATATTATGATATGTCATTGTCTTTATGTCTGTCATATTATGATATTTTTATTGAATTTTCATCATCATATATATTTTTAGAGATATAAATATCATATAAGATGGAAACTTGAAAACAGCTCATATTTGGTTCCGTCCTAAACGTCTAAGCACCGCTTAGGCGGACACCTAAGCGCTTAAGCGATCCAAGAGTCCGACTACGTCTTGGTCGCCTTGACGCCTTGACAACTATATATGCTTGCTTCTAATGAGATTTGTTTTCAAGACCTTATCTTGAGATACATGGAGGGCTAACTATTAGGCCACTCTTCGAATACACTTATCCAAACTTAAGTCACTCCAGTTAGACGCTCCGATGGCAAAGGTTAAGATGGGAGTGACCAAAAAATGGAACACATTAAGATTTCTCTTCAGGAAAAAAAGAAAGGCTAAACTATGCTTTTCCTTGCTGGGTATTCCACTGTGAACTATTCTCTCTTACAGTTCTAGCCGGGCCATCTGACCGTACTGTGTGCCTTGCAGGCAAGCCAGACAGACCTAACCCCTTCTAGGGGAATTTGATCTTTTTTGAAGGTTCCAAGAGGATGTTCCTGTTGGAAATTTGGACATGGGTCCTATTGGAAAGCACTAGATCTGGGTTATCCCACCCCAAAGATCTCTAGGGATTGTAGGCTGTACTCCATATACCCCAATATGGCCCCTGTTTTATTTCACAGATTGTTGTTTTCTGGGCAGGTCAAGCCAGGCTTTTTGGTGGGAGTTGTTTCCATTGTGGTGGCCACTTTTAACTTTTTTAAAGTCCTGGTGAACAGGGATTTCCTCTCACACAGCTTGTTCTTACTGAGCCTGGTGGTCAAAAGGCCACTGCGACAACCTGCACACCTATGGAGTCTCTCTATCAGAGGTGGGGTAAGAAAGTTCAAGTATGAACAAAGAAGAAAGAGGACAGCATCCTAGTAGTGTGTACAAAGTGCAGCAGAAGGGCTAGATAAAGGGTAAGTAACCTAGACGACACACCGAGGGTCTAGCAAGAACTTGGGCCATGTACTTATACCAACTCTCGTTTGCACAGGTTTAACTATTCAGCAGTTGTACACAAATTGTCTTGGGTAGCGTAGCATCCTTTTCTAGTCAATGAAGTCGATCTCAAACTATGCTCCAATTATAAATCAGAAACATATATATATATATATATATATATATATATATATATATATATATATATATATATATCATGATTTGCCGAATCGAAATCGGAAGGCAAATCGGGTTGCTCCTGATTCACCCCGATTCTCTCAGAATCGGTCCGAAAATCAGACCGATTCGCATGGGTATATTATATATATAATATATCATATGATATATTTATATATATTACATATTATATATATATATATTACATATATCATATTTCAGACACATTTATATTGATTAAATATATATGTAATATATATCATATTTATAGTGTAGAACATATATTATAAATATGATATAATATTATATATAAAGGAAATCTGGGCGAATTAGAGATCGGGTTTCCCCTGATTCGCATCGATTCGGGTCAAGATTTTATTTGCTGTTAGGGTTCTATCTGTTGGCAGCGGTCTCTACTAGTAACCCTTCGATTTCAATCTGAAAGATGTTTTTATAAGGAAAAAAATAAAAAAAGGGGAAGAAATATATATATACGCACACAATTTGGCTTTCAACTCTAAAGCCCAAAGATAAATATTTGATGGAAATATGGTTAGTGGGCAATGTTATAAGCCAGTCCTTACTGGGCCAAAACCACTCATGATGCGCCAAGTGTAACTCTAAACAAAAGGCATAGACTGACGTGCTCTGCATTTTTGCTCGATGGGGCCCAGTCCGCCTTGTTTGCTCCGCATGCCACGTGGTTGTCCTGACGTGGCCCATGCCCCGCTGGCACACTGGGCTATGTACTATTTTGCCAAGACAAAAATATTATTAGGGGTTGTGTGTTGTTTGCAGGATTCTGGTAATGAAAACTCACATCTGTAAACATATTAGACCATTAATTTGCATCAAAAAATGTCATCTTTATATATAGTTAGAGGCTATCAAATGGCCATGTTTGTCTTGGTCAAACAAAAGCTAGTGTTTCACTTGAGGATGAGCAAATCAAGAAAAGGTATTTGGTAAAAAAATATATAAAAAGGTTAATTATGGTCTCCTGTTGTATTTTAATATTCTTGATCTTAATGTCGAGGTTTTCAAACAGTATAAAACTTAAGGTATGTATAGAAATTGCCCTAGCTTAATTAACCCCACCCTCTTTATAAAAACTACTAGCTAGCATAGTCCTATATATTCATATGAAACAAAACATTATTGCATGAATTTGGAGTAATGTGCACAACTTTTTGTACCATCAGGAAGGCAAGCTAATTAAAGTTCGTGATCCATCAAATTAAGTGCCAGAAGGAAACCAATTGGTAAAAGTGATGCCTAGAATGAAATGGAAATTTTATGTATAACTATTGAACATACATTTCTTATGAATTTCTTTGGTATATAGAGTGATATTTGGCTTTTTAAGTTTCAACCAGCTGCACCCCATACAAAGCTCAAGTGTATCATTCTGATCAGATTGTAAAAAAACAAGAGCTTCCAATTTCAATGTTTTGGAGGTCTTATTTAAACTGTACACAAGCTCTTTTGGTGATTAAGTCACTGGGTGGGTCTGCATCTTTTCCATTTCAATGTTTTGGAAGCTCTCTCTTAAGAGAACCACCTTCTGAAACTATGAATGTGAATGCCTTTGACGAAACCATGTAGAAATCTCCATGAGGATTAATATTTCATGGTCTAGTACCAAGTAATTATATATATCCAAGCGATGACCATTAATTTCCTTCATGACCGCAAAACATAATTTATTGACTCCCATCTCCTACCTAAAGATGAGGAATGAAAGACCCCTCTTATGATACCTAGACATTTAGTATTAATGGACAAAGATCTCTTTTTTGTGGAGATCAAAGGAATATTCACTCTTGATTTCACATGTTGGGAGTGTTTTGAACTATAACTCAAAACTTAAGCTTTAAGTTGAGAAAATCTTCTATGTATATACAGTTGAAACTCCCATAAACTTTCAAAATGAGACTAAACCACAACATTCCCCTCTTATCGAACCAACTAATTTGAGACGCAATACAAGTAAAGACAAATATCCACATACGAAGAGATGATCTAATAAATAAACATAATCTTATATCATGTTAAAGGTCTGAATTCTAACCTAAAATTTAGGTTTTAAATTGAGAGAAACCTCTACATTTATAAAGTTGAAACTTCTATGAAATTTTAATATATATGCCACAAATGGGAGGAAGTCAATGTGGACATCTACTTAAGTGACTTTTGATCACTCCCTAACCGCAGTAGGATTATAGCATCATGTGTTTCCTTTCCATTAGGTAACTTCTGAGATCTCTGTCCCTCTTCCTTTTTGCAAGTAACCCGCAGTACGTAGTACCATTGTATCCCCCATTTTCTAAAGTATGGAATTAGTTTTTATATTATTAGGTGCATGTATTCATCATATATATTTATTATCTTCTTCAAATTGTGTGTTATTGAATAGGGATTTTAAGGTTATCATATGGGTGTATATATATATCTATACGATAACCTTACATGTTTCTGTATGAATTAGGTATTCTAGATTTTGTAGAGATGATTATTCTCAATATTAATTAAGTTTGAAATGATCATAAGGGTACATTAGTACGTACAAGGACGTAATCGAAGAAATAAAATATGGTCGGTATTACCGTGCCATATATACCTAGGATTTTAATTATGATCTTTGACACGGTTCAACATATATAGCAACTATTCATCTTATTTTTAATTTTTTTATAATTAAAATTGAAGTCTTATTTTGATGCTTATATATATATATATATATATATATATATATATATATCATGATTTGTACTCTCTCACAAGATCCCAATTCAATTTAATTCAATAACATGACCAACCATGAAATAGGGAGTTCTTACAAGTTAATTTTAACATTTCGACACCTATACATACCAAAGATATATGCACTCAACTAGTACCATATGTAGAAGGCCCTTGAGTATTACAATCTCTTGAGTCTGATTATCGGACTTCCCAATTTGATATATAGATCACTCCAAAATGTTCCATCAATTCTCCAAGGTGTAGGGAGTACACATGTGATACATGAATTTTATATACATGATCTTGGACATGTAAGTGAGCATGTACAAATTAAATATCGTTCCTTTGCTATTATAATTCTATCCATATGTATTTGGTGCATGGGGTTAGTCTCCAGTTTCTTAAATCGTTTATTTCTCCATGCTTCGGTTAGAAAGTGGAATTCCATCAATTGTTGCATGCGCATAATTACCTTGGTAAAATGCCTGAAGAGTAAACGAGTTGTGTCTGTGTGGAACTTTTAGAAGATGGGCAAGAAAGAAGAGTGGCAACTAATCACGATGCTAATTATTAATTTTTGACCTTTGAACTTTTGTTCTCAATATATACCTTTTAAAGGGATAAGTAGGATGCACATAAAGGTAAGAGGAAACTAACTTTTTCAGAATAGAGAAATATTTAGTGTAAAAGAGCAAAACAAAAGTGACAAATAATTATATATATTGGTTTGAAAAGAGATTGCGAGAAAGATCTTATTCAAATTTTCAATTAATATAATTATTTGTCCAGCAATTTATATTATTTTTCTTACTCTCCAGGAAGGAGACTAGGCATTTCTCGAGAATATAAAACATTTGTTTTGATAAAAAGTAATCAACGTACTCCTAAATCATATGACTTTAGCAAGAACATAAAGATATCACGATACAATATGTTTTGTACAAGCAATCGAGAGAACTAGCTAGCTAGTTTGCCATCTAGCTAGAAGATCTAAAGATCATAGATACTTCTTTTATAAGACCTTCTACATATGGATTTAGAGGCCTTCTTTATATAATACTTAGCGCCCAAATACAGGTCAATGGAGCCCTTTTAGCTTAACAGTGTAAGTCGCGGCTGCCAATTAAGATTAGATCAAGCCGTCGGTGGGATTCGCAGCATGGATGTACCAAGCAGACATAGCACCACCGCCCTGCCCGCCCAACTCCATGCTCCTCTCGGAGCTCCCACTGCAGTACTTGTCGTCCATCTCCTCCTTAGCGCCCATCCTATCCAGCCCCATCACCTCCCCCGGCCTCTGCGGCGCCGGACCCAGGTTCACGGCAGCCTCCAGGAAGTCGGCCGGAGGCAGCAAGGAAGGCGGTGGTAGGGGGCCGACCGGGGGTAGCTTGGAGAGCAAGGCCTCGAGGCTGCTCATGGAGGGGGTCACCCTCACCTGCTGGCTGAGCAGGTGGCTGTGGCCGAAGAGGTCGGTGGGCTGCAGCGTAGGCGCCGCCGCCGCCGAGTGGAAGTCCTCCGCGGTGCTTCCCAGCGCGTAGCAGCCGTCGACCTTGAAAGGGAAGGCGGTGGAGGAGGGGTGGGGGAGGAGGACGCCCGGGATGCTCTCCAGGTAACTGAACCGCTTGCGCAGGAGAACAACGTAGCTCAGATCTTCCATCACCTGGAGTGCACAAGATCACACATATAATGGAAAGATTTTGCTTACAAATTATGGGTAGAGCTGATCGAGAGTGAAGGTGCTGCATGCGCTAATTTGCTCCCCTCGTATGCACACTTGATCTATCCCACAGACAGAGGCATGTGGGGGAGAGACGAGAAGATCAGGAGAGAGAGAGAGAGACCTTGTTAACAGCTCCCAGTTGAACGACACCTTCTCTGACAGCAATTAAGGCGATGGTCTGCATGAATTGAAGAGAAATAGATCAGTTGGATATATATGTGCGGAATCTGATGTGCGACGGAAAACAGTTAAAGGACGTTGTTTAAAAGACGAGATTTCTTTTCTTAAAAAAAACCTGGATGCCACACTGGAACTGAGCTTCCCACGTCCTCGGTTGCTGAGAGTTATCAGTAGATCGAGGGTCACACAAGGATGAGAGAAGAAGAACAATGAGATCAACCCTGATGAGAAAAATGGCGCTTTCTTCCAAAATGGAATATATATATGTATACACGTATAGGTCTTCTTCTCCGGCACTTACTGAATCGGTGGAATTGTGCCATGCAGAGAGGAAATTGGCATCATCATTATCTGGGGCCTCCTTGAACACCCACTTGTGGCTGCGATCTGCGGCCACTTTCCCAATCAAACTGCCCAAAACCCACGATATACATATTATATATATCATCAATTACTTCTGATCACCAATTAAGGAGGAGAAGAAGAAAGAGAGCACGTAGGAGAAAGACTGTGATGTGGGTACTTGAATGAGAGAGAGAGAGGGGGGGAGTTAATTTGGGTGTGTGGAAGGGATCAGATCGATAGATGATGATGATGATCGATGATACCCTTCGCCATAGCTGTAGATTTCATGTGACATTTTGAAGAAGAGCTCAGGCTGCAGGCCTTTGATGTGGAGGGAATCGACGCATCCTCCGTAACCGGTTGATGATGAGGAACCTGCGCAGCCGCTGGCAGAGGCAGCGAAGTTGCAGAACCCATCTTCCCACACCAGGATCCTACATCAGTCATGGTGGCCATGGGAATACACAGTTTTAATGAGGTCCGTGTATTGTATGATTAGACATGGAGATGGCGGACAAGAACACAAATTCGCAGCTAGCGTTGATTACTAATGATAAGAAACAAGGGAAGGTAGATGTGTGTGATGTCAGGTGTGGGAGCTCTAGCTATACATACCAGTTCCTCCTGTTCCCTCTGGACCTGTCGAAGGCGCCTCCCTGGAGATCCCATCTACCAAATTAAACACAAGATTTTGAACCAGTGGGGTAGGTAGATTAAAGTTCTGCATATGGAATGATCCTTGAGTGTGTGTGTGTATATATATATATATAGAGAGAGAGAGAGAGAGAGAGATCATGAGAGATCAATCTGCCTTCTCACTTGGGGGGTGGATAGTTCCTGGGGAGGATCCTCCAGAAGACGGCATAAACCCACTGCGAGTCTTCATGAGTGCAGAGGCTCCTCAGGGTGTGCTGCAGCAGATGTGCCACCGCCAAGGGGCTGAGCTGCTCCTCCATCATCAGCAGGTCTTGATCACTTCGACGAGTAACAGACGACCCTCACCACCACCCCGCCAACTCTCTCCGTCTCTCTCTCTCTCTCTCTTATCAGCATGAGTGGAGAAACCCAGCCATCCTGTCCTCCCACAGCTGCAGCCCAACGAGGAGACCGACCCAAGATTTATACCTCTCTTCCTCCCTCCTCTCTCTCTCTCTCTCTCTCTCTCTCTCTGCAACAGTATTTAAATCATGACATTAATTCTTACCGATGTAATCTCCACATCTTCTCGGTTTCCAACGGTCTGCTCTCATGATTCAAACCCTCCCCCCCCCACTCCGCGGCCATTCAAGCCCTGTTCACAAATTTCTTCCCCCATGCCCTCAGCCCATCAGTGTTCATTGAATGTGAGAGAGAGGAAGACTAATAATTCCCCAACACCATTAGGTGCTGTGTACTTGCATCTTCTTTTCTCTTTTTCACCCCATGACCCATCTCTTTCTCTTGTCTACAGCCACACAAGTTCCTGTTTTCCTTGTCCTGACATAAAGGGAATTCACACTCATTCCGTTCAGGACAAAAAAAAAAAGGAGAATTACCTATCCGTTCTTAGTTTATTGAAATTTATTTTTAAATCTTTAAATTACAAATTTATAAAATTATATACTTACATAGTTATAGAAGAGATTTACATCGTTATGATCAATAGAGGTGAACATAAGTATGTTCGACCCAATTCACCTTTATTTTTACTTAAATCGAAATATCCCGACCCTTGCGAGATTCGAACTCATAATCTTAACCAACTATGTTACTTATACTATTGTGATATTATATATTATTAATTTATTATATACATATATTCTATTCGTTTCAATTTCATAATACAAAATCGAACTGAACCATGAGAGTCTTAAAATCGACTCGATTCTTCATATTAATCTCAAATTTAAACAATCTTAATTAGTAAGACTTAAAAATAAGTCTCAACAAATCAAAGACTGATAGATAATTCTCAACAAAAAAAAAAGAGTGGCACCCCCACTCTGTTCTACTGCAAGCCTTTCTCTTCCATCACTGCGGTGATTTGTCGTAAAGCTGAAGAATCTGCTACACTACTTGGTTATAAGTGTGTGCCTTCTAATCGTCTGTAAAATCTATGTAGAGAGGTCCTCCTCCTCCTGAGTCCTGATCTTGCATGGGAGTTGCGCATGCGTGCGTGTGAAGATGCATGCGCGACGCTTACACGTGCAAACGCACACGCGCGGTGCAAGGCCGAAGGTTCCCGTCTCTTATATATCAGAAGGTGCACGATGTTGCTGCAGCCATCAAAAGTGATCGGCCGAACGCGCTCCTGGTGGGCTGGGTGCTATTTTTCTGATCCATGGCCATGGGCAGAGGGGGGGAGTTAGTGGAGAAAGATGCTGCAGCGGCTGCCCTCTGAGTAACGTTGGAAATGGAGCAGCTAGCGGGTACACCTCTTTCCCAGGATTACATGATGACCCAAAATGATACCTTGCAGACCGCAACCAGCTTTCATATCTTTCCCACCTGACATGCAGCGAGGACGGGAGAAAGGCCATCAATCATACGCTTGACTCTGCTTTGACCACCCATCAATCGAAAGAAGAGCACGAGAATAGCAGTAATTTCCAGATTATTAAATATTTGACTCCTCCAATATCATAGTTTAGGCGCCAGCTAGAGTACAAATCAAGTTTTAGAAGAAGGGGACATCCATGTCCTATGTAGTCTGCCAAAAAGCCACCCTTTATTTACAGCAAAGTATGGGGGAAGGCGCAGAGAGACAGAGAGAGAGAGAGAGATGGGTCGTGACAGTTACAGAGGGGGACGCCTATCTAAATAATTCCACTTCCTCTTCTTCTTGTCTTCTTCCCTCCCCCCCCCCCCCCCCATGAGACATTCAGCCCTCTCTCTCTCTCTGAATGAACAAGATCCTCTTAGGGTTTTTATGACGGCAGAGTTTTCGGAAAGAAAAGGTAGAAGAGAAATAATACACATCTGCATGGGTGTACGAAGTCCGTAAGCAGGGTGATGTTTCTGGGGTGCAGCTGCTGGTGCTGTGACGCCAGCAGAGCAGGGAGGGGGCGGGGTGTTTGGCTCGTGGGTTACATGGGTTCTGGATTCTTGCTTTATGGGCAATTCGCTTCTCACTGATCGATCCCCTTGATTGCCACTGATATCCTTTTTATTATGTGTGGGAGTGAAGGTGGAGTTATCACGTACTCTCTCTCTCTCTCTCTCTCTCTCTCTCTCTCTCTCTCTCTCTGGGTCAAGAGACTCACACTCATTTAAGAAGAGTGCGGAGAAGATGGTGAGTGTGAGAGGCAAGTGGAGGAGAGAGGGCAGCATCTGGTGCATACGATCATGGTGAAATGGCAAGAGAGTGATCTGGTCAAGATCACGGATCACTCCCCCCCCCCCCCCCAACTCCCCCATCCTCCTCTTTTTAATGGCAAGTGGAAATATCTGATCACCCTATCCTCTCCACCTACCGTCAGTTAGTGTACACATGTCTAAATATACATATATATATATATATATATATATATATATATATATATATATATATATATATATGCATATAGGACATACATACGTACATATATACTACATAGACCCGGAATCAGACACTAGGGAGTAGGGACGTTCACTGAAAACAACTATAGTTAAATGCACCAAATACTAATGCTGGTTCCCTACACCTTCTGCCAGACTCCCAAGAACAAAAATCTGATGCAGTATAAGATGTTGAGAACCACAGCCAAGGGACAAAGGATAAAAGTATCAGGTTTATCTGCATATTAGCATGCCCATCGACGCACGCAAGCTCGTTATTTCTTGATCCGTTTGCAATATATGTTTGCAGGAAAGTTATAAATAAATATATATATATATATATGATTTAAGAACAAGTAATATTTTGTCCGTTCTCATATGGGTCTCCGTATCTTTCTCATGATCTCCCTTTCAGGTGGGCTTGTCTTCACCTCTTTCAAGAGACATTTACTCGATCGGTTCGAGCACCGTCGGGATAAGTTTAGTTTTGCTGATGTAGAGTAGCCACAGTTTTCAGTGCAGCGTGGCCAAGAGCTCTCAAAACCACACAGCATGTCTCCTCCTTTCCTCTCAAACCCTCTGATATGGTTCAGCATGCCCCTTCATTATTTATGTGGGAGTCCACATTTCCCGATGGTTTCGGTGGGATTCCTATATTAACCTCCCGTTTGCTTTGTGTGTTTCTCACACACTTGATCAAAGAGAAGTTGCCAGCGTGTGTTTTCTTGCAGGATGCTTTGGAGTTTCTTGCACACCGCCATCTATATATAGATGCTTCATACACTGTGTGGAGAGTTATTTATGCATATGAGAAATGCTTATAAGATATGTCTGTCTTATAATAAAGTTGATGTAACATCATATCGTTTGGAAAATAGTTTTGTTGACTGATGGTGTGACAAGACTCTCCTCTCTTTTTTAACCAATAAAATTATTTCTTAAGTAACCCACGTCAATTTTATTATAAGAGATATAATGAACATTTCTCTATTTACATTATAAGGAGCTTTTCTGAAGAACATCTCAAAAAGTACAAAATTAATGAGAATAATAGAACTTTGAAAATTTACTCTTTTGTTTCTTTGGAACAGAAGTTAACTGTGATTACGTACGTATCTGCAACATTTTCCATTTAAAAGTGTCATATTTGATAATATTTTAATAATTACGATAACATATTAATTTACTATTTTTATGTGAGAATAATTTTATATAAAAAACCCTTTAAATAATTAGCTACTATCAGAATAGCAATTATAATGTGAATCCCCGAGACATAGTATTATATATCTATTGTCTTTTTATTTGTACAATATATATCATTTTTCATCTTTGAGCTACTATATATCCGTACCATATTAGTTTCAGATCTCTCCACCCAGTTGGGATGTGTGAAAGCTCTTGGATTTCCACTAGAGGACACAAGGAACGATAAAGGTTGCGACCTCCATTATTCAACGAAGTGGCCTTCACATCTTTCTAAAATATTGAGAACATTGTAAGCAAATCTATCTCCCACTAAAGTTTGAGGGCTCAGCTCTCACTCTTTTGGCTTCCCTTCCTTTGTCTTTCCCTTAAATTTCCCATTTCCTTCCGCTCCTGGCTCAGTGGATATATAATAGGGGCAGATCAGGTCATGCGCGCAGAGAAGCTGGTTCCACGATGGATGTAAGCAATTCCGTCATGAAGACACTATTTGGTCCCTAGCTCTGTGCATCTTATATGGGAGAGGTTTATTGCACTGCCAGTTCTAAATGTAATTCTGGAACTTGATTATTCCACCTTGTGCAATTCATTATGTCTCTCTTTTTTTAACCTAATTTTTTATTTTGATGCTCAAAATTTTCTCTTTTTATGCAGTGAATTGAATTGGACATCAATAGACCGTCAAAATAAAAATTTGAGAGTCAAAATAAAAAGTTAGACTTCAAAATAAAAAATTAAATTTTAAAATAAATAAATAAATATACAGTGTCATTCAATATATCGTATGAGGTGGATCAGTGAACTTTCTAAAGTACATTTAAAGCTAATATTATTTCATTGAGTTCATGTAATAAACTTTGAAAAGTGATTTGGTGATATTATTAATTATGTAACACATGCATGTATTTGACACCTCTCACATGACATGTATATGACTTTTTAAAATTTGTGTCGTGAGAAGTGTCAAATACATATATCAAATGCAGATGTCACCGAATCATTTTTCTTAACTTTTCTTCTTAATAGGGTTGCAAACGAATCAATACACTCGACAAGTAATATAAACTCAATTTATAAACGAGTCGAGCTTGAACAAAGATATGCGCGACTCGAATACGTTCGCGAACAGCTCGTTAAAATACTTGATAATATACTCGTTAAAATATTCGATTAGTTACTCGTTAATATATTCGAATTATATTAATTTCTTATTATAAATATGAAAATATTAATATTTATTTAATTTTAAAAATTTTTATTAAGGTACGAAATACTTATGAATACTAAAATGTAAAAGATTTCGCCCTCGAAATTACAAAAACAAAGCCGAAGCACGGAAGCAAGGCAGGGGCAGGAACAACTCACTCGAATTGATCTGACAACTCGAGGGAAAAGAACACGACAAGAAACAGCCAGTGCGAAGAAGGCCACTAAGTCTCATCACAACTTCCTGGTGGCCACAACAGCGACACAGCCATGCGTGGAGTGCTCAACCAGGCAACCGACAGCTCACGCGGCACACCCCAGACGGGGATGGAGCACCCAATCGAATGCCGACAACTCCACAAGCGTGGCACACACCAACCAACCGAAGACGAACGGAAGCACTAGCTGAAAACCACGCGGCTGAAGTCCTCAACAGACCTCACCATTGAAACCAACACGGTCAGTAACCCACTCTATCACCAGCAAAACCTGGCAAAAACTGCAGTGACTGGTGACAACTCGGAAAAAGACCTACGAGTCAACCACAGGGCTCAAACGAATGGCCTCACGCAGCTGGCGACAGCTAGTATCGGCCACACAACCAAATGGATGCCTCGTAAAGGAAAACCAGAGTCTAAGCGGAACAGAGACGTGGAAAACCCCTCAACACGTGGAACGACATCCACAACACCACTCGGTCTCACCCAGACCTTCTTCGTGGTCCGACAAGGACACCAAACGAATGTGGAGTCACAGGAAAACCAAAAGCAGAACACGCTCCACAAGCACAACCCACACAACGACAAGGTCGAAAAGACGTCTAAGGTTTGGTCAGAACCAAGCAACCCAAGACGCCAGCGACTCACACGGTCAAGCACCAGCAAGCCGATAGGCCTCACTGCCACCACGGACACAGACAGGAGTCCTGCTATCGGCTTCCAGACTCACCACCTGGCACACGAACGAACACACAATGGTTGGCAATGCACCCACCACGAAATGTGCAACGCCAAGAGCGAGTGCCACAGAACCAACCGCAGAAAAACATTCAACCACCAGAAAAAATGGGGAAACCGCATGAGCCAAAAGCAGCACGTTGACCCAAGTAGAACGCAAACCAACACGCACAGCGAGGGAACACCAGACGCGGGCCACAACCAAAATCGAGCGCACCACCACTAGAGCTACAAAGCAACAAGGTAGCTACCACACTGTGGTACGGTACGACCACAAGGGACAGGCCACCACACGCGTCCCAGAGGCGGAACAACTCAACGCCTCGAGCACCTCACAAATCGCAAAACAACGCACAAACTCAAGGTCAGCACACACGGGCACAAACACACGGCACAACCACAAGCACTAGAACCACCAGGTGTAGTGCACATGGTTGCACCAACGGCTCCAAAACGGCACAGGGCCAGCAAAAAGGGCTCCCTACCAGAGAACCACCAAGAAGAGAAAACGCACGGAAGGTCACGAGCTTCGAAGACCACAACAAACATGACGGCTCTTTAGAAGCGCACCACATAAGGCATCGGCCCTACTACAACAAGCAGTGAGGGCCACACACTAAGAGGGTGACAAAAGTCTCCAAGAACCGAAAGAGGCACGAAACAGAGCACACACGAACGCAACGTCAACACGAGAAAGCTCAGCGAGAGAACCGGGGTTATCTAGCGCTGATCACATGGAACACATTGTTCGACATTGACCAGTCAGGCAACACACAAGCCTTCACAACAGAACGCAGAAGACCAGTAGGTTCACAAACCTACATCGCCAAGCGGAAACAACAACACGAGGGGAGCAACCCGCTCAACCCTAAAACAACTCGAGGTAGAAGACCTTTGGCCAAGAAGGCCACAACAGCATGCACCACAACACCAAGACACAAAATCGAAGCACCACCACCTCGAGCAACCCACAAAAAGGAGGAGGAAATGCACAACAGGCCTCTTCCGCAGGCAAGAGAGGGGACCGAAACACGAAACTCGCACCTCCACAAGAAGTACCGCTAGCCACATGGCCACGGCACACACCACATCACCAACTGCTAGAGAGTTGGGCACAGGAAAACGAAGTAGAACCATCCGAGCCACGGGGAGACCCGCAGTCCCACCAACGCAGCCAAGAAAATTGGAAACAAACAACAAGGCACCTGGCCAACACAACAACCAGACACACGGTCAAAGGTACTGCACCTTGACCGACAATGCTCAGATAGACTGTAACACAGACAGTCCAACTGGAAACAATGACAGCTCATCTCTACAGAGAGAGCAGCAACAAGCAAATCAAACACTAGGCAGTCCTGGAAAGGACCTCTACTAAGAACGACAGAGAGTCGTCCAAGGAGAGCTCCACCAGAACAAACACCCCAAACAACCGATCCACACAGATCTTCAAAGAGAGCACAACAGCAAGCATAAACAATACAAGACAGTTCTGGGAGAAACCTCCACCAGAACGACCAAGACACCGTTCTGGGAGAGCCCACCAGAACGCACCAGCCAACCAACAGCACACTCAACCTTGAGGCAACACGACAACAACTAGAAACAAGCACGGAGCAGTCCTGGGAGAAACCCTCACCAAGACAACAACAAACAGTTCTGGGAGACCTCACCAGAACACAAGGCCAACCAACAACGCACCTCAACCCCGAGGGCAACAAAATAGAAACGAGCATGAAGAAGTTCTGGGAGAACCCTCCACCAGAACAAGCAAGAAAGAGCTCTGGGAACACCTCACCAGAACTCACAACCAATTAGCACAAGGCCACCAAGCAAACACAACAAGTGACATAACAGGCAACCATCAACATCACAAGCACACACAGAGCAACTGCTAAGTCTGAGCAACAATGCCAACCTAGCGAAACACAGGGCACCCACAACTCACCTAACAGGTGAGGCAACATGCCCAAGCAACCAAAGCACAACAAAGCCAAGAGCAAACATAAGTAGGAAAAATAAGGGCACCTTCCACTGGACCTGCAGACAACAAATCTGCACCAGTGGAAGCCACACTACAAACAGACTCTCTCAACCACCACAGAACACATGCAGCCGAAAGCGCAGCCAACGATGACCAGGAGCACCGCACCGGACCTGTTTGCAACAATCCTCCTCACAAGGAAGACCTCCACCACAACCCCATCATCAACAGCACCAACGACACGAACCAACCAGCGATCACGCACTACGCACGCAGCACTGCAACGATGGAACCCTTCTACGACTCCCACTAGAATCTTGCTGAACCACAACCTACCTGCAAAATATGATCAAGGCGCAAACCTAACACTACCACACCACGGACGGTGCCAGCAACGCACTTGAACTATTTTCTGGGATAGCCATAGCCATTAACCCATTGTAAATCACAGAAGACATTTGCTCTGATACCAACTGTAACGACCCAAGAATCCGATACCCGGAACCCTCCAAGTACCCGACCCTTGGACCGCCACCCACGGATCCGAAGACCCGGAAGGGTTAGAAATATGTCCAGTGAGATATACAACAGGTTACAATAGCTAAACAATTAAAGAAATACAACAGCGGAATAAAATACACACAAAGTCCCAGATAATAATTCAAGTGCAAATAAAGAAAGTACTAACCACAACTAACGCTGCAGACCACAAGCGACGCGACGTAGACCGTCCAAACACGAACATCGGCTCCCTCGAGCACAAACCTGGAAGGAAGTAAGGGGGGATGAGCTTCGCGAACGAAGCCCAGTAGGGAACCCAACCCCTCACCGGTTCGACAGCGAAAACAAGAACAACACAACTAAACTAGGCAGGAAGAGCAATGCTACTAAAGAAAACAAACTAGCTACACCAAGCGGAAGGGCGGCGGTAACTCAAGCAACGAGTCTACTAACTAAGCAGGTGATATAATAAAGCAATAACACAACTGAGCAAGTACTGAAATAATTGAACGGAAAATACACGTCCACAAGTATCGCCACACGGCACAACAGCACACCGACTCAACCTCGGTAGACGTGCTCCGAGCACGCCACACAACTACACAAGCAGACGACAAAACCCTCGTCTGGACAAAGCCACAACCCAGCACGAGCAGACGGTAAAACCCTCGTCTGGACAACACACACTAGCCACAACCCAGCCTCTACTAGTCAGTGGTCAGCTGCGCCCACCGGCGTCTTACCACTCGACCACGAGTCCAGGTCTCCCCTCCCGTCGGAGTGAGACGCGTGGACAAACACAACCACAAGCCGTAGTCTGGCCGGACTACGGTCCCACGCCTGTCCTCCCGACACGGCTCCGGAACCGTGTAAGGCGAGGCAGTGAGAACGGACTAGCTGGCCCGCACCGCGACACTCCAAACTCCGCGGGACCCGGACCAACTAAGTGAGCTCAACAAACGACTCAACGCCGTTGTCCAACACCGTTTTCCCCTTCGTCCGGAGAAACGCTCGACGGACGCACTCGTGGCTCGGAGACCACCCTCAACGGGCCCACGAGGATGGGGGTCCCGGGGAACGGTAACAACCCAAACGCGCACCGTGCGCTGGGACAAGCCCTCAAGTGCCACAGCACCGGGCGAAGACTAGTAAGGCGCAGTGCTAGGGAGTCAGCACAAGCGTCACGAGCACGGAACGGAAACTCGATGCCGAAACAGATCCGCTAAAGTACCTGATTGACGGTCAACCACAAGAAGCTAATATTACCACCCCAGACAGTCGGCCGGCCCTCGGAACTCACCCCACGGGTGCCGGAAACCCCAGCGCAACTGTCCGGGTCAAAAGGTCAAACGGCCACAACAGCCCAGTCGGAGCCGATTCGGGCGGACCCAGAAATCGAGGAACGCGGTATGACGACTCAAATATATATATATTATTACCCGAGACAGTCGGTCAACCCTCGGAACACCCCCGACGGGTGCCGGAAACACTGCACGACTGTCCCTGGTTGATCGGTCAACAGGTGCTACCGGCCCGGTCGGAGCCAACTCGGGTGGGACCGGCCACCACACGACTCGACAAAATAGCCACCAACCCCGGGTCGGCCCACCAGCACGGCCGGAAAGATAGCACACAAAAACAGCTCGAAAACGGCACGAAAACGGCCCAAAACGGAGCTCAAACGCCCACAAAGGGGTCTGCTGGCGCAATGCGCCGCATGCACCCTGCCAGCACCCTGGCGCAGTGTGCCAGGGTCAGGGCGCAGTGCGCCACCCAGATCCCAGGCGGATCTGGGCGCACTGCGCCGGGCTTCTTCTTCCTCCTCATTTCCCTGCAACGCAGGGAGGCAAGAGGGGAAAGAGGAGGGGGAAACGGCCGGCCGGCCAGCGCCGGCGCCGGCGGCAGGGGGGGGTCGCCGGACGGTGCAGCCGCCGCCGGCGGCCTCCCCTCGCCGGAACAGACCTCCGACGGCCAACAACAGAAGAGAGAGAAAGGGAGAGAGAGAGAGAGACGGGAGCAGGGAGAGAGGGGGGGGGGGTCAAGGCGGCGCACAGCAGTGGGGGGGGGGGGGGGGGGGGGGGGGGGGGAGAAGCTCCGGCCGACGCCGGAGAGGGTGGAGGGGATCCCTACCTCGGCGGTAGGACCCGCCGGCGCCACGCACGTCGACGGCGGCGCTCTCCTCAGGCAGCGGCGACAGCATCTCCGCGCACGGCGTCCTCCGTGCGCGGGCTCCGGGCGGCAGCGGCGCGGTGAGGCAGCGGCGGCCTTCCACCTCCGGGCGGCGGCGGCGCGGCGAGGCAACGGCGGCCTCCTCCTCCGGCGAAAGCAGTCGCAACAGAGCGAAAGAGAGAGAGAGAATCGCCTGAGAGAGGGAGGGAGGGAAAGACAGAGGGAGCGGCGAGGGAGGGAGGAGGAAGAAGAGGGTCGGGAGACGGAGGAGGCAAGGTGGGGGGGGGTCTGACCCCTTCCCGAAAATGGCCAGCCGGCCATTTCTGGGTTTCCCTGCACCCATCGTGCATGGGGAAAGGGGGGACCACTCCCCCTCCCCTCCCAATCCTCACATCCTACCCCACTTAAAACAATTTCGCCCTCGAAATTACAAAAACAAAGCCGAAGCACGGAAGCAAGGCAGGGGCAGGAACAACTCACTCGAATTGATCTGACAACTCGAGGGAAAAGAACACGACAAGAAACAGCCAGTGCGAAGAAGGCCACTAAGTCTCATCACAACTTCCTGGTGGCCACAACAGCGACACAGCCATGCGTGGAGTGCTCAACCAGGCAACCGACAGCTCACGCGGCACACCCCAGACGGGGATGGAGCACCCAATCGAATGCCGACAACTCCACAAGCGTGGCACACACCAACCAACCGAAGACGAACGGAAGCACTAGCTGAAAACCACGCGGCTGAAGTCCTCAACAGACCTCACCATTGAAACCAACACGGTCAGTAACCCACTCTATCACCAGCAAAACCTGGCAAAAACTGCAGTGACTGGTGACAACTCGGAAAAAGACCTACGAGTCAACCACAGGGCTCAAACGAATGGCCTCACGCAGCTGGCGACAGCTAGTATCGGCCACACAACCAAATGGATGCCTCGTAAAGGAAAACCAGAGTCTAAGCGGAACAGAGACGTGGAAAACCCCTCAACACGTGGAACGACATCCACAACACCACTCGGTCTCACCCAGACCTTCTTCGTGGTCCGACAAGGACACCAAACGAATGTGGAGTCACAGGAAAACCAAAAGCAGAACACGCTCCACAAGCACAACCCACACAACGACAAGGTCGAAAAGACGTCTAAGGTTTGGTCAGAACCAAGCAACCCAAGACGCCAGCGACTCACACGGTCAAGCACCAGCAAGCCGATAGGCCTCACTGCCACCACGGACACAGACAGGAGTCCTGCTATCGGCTTCCAGACTCACCACCTGGCACACGAACGAACACACAATGGTTGGCAATGCACCCACCACGAAATGTGCAACGCCAAGAGCGAGTGCCACAGAACCAACCGCAGAAAAACATTCAACCACCAGAAAAAATGGGGAAACCGCATGAGCCAAAAGCAGCACGTTGACCCAAGTAGAACGCAAACCAACACGCACAGCGAGGGAACACCAGACGCGGGCCACAACCAAAATCGAGCGCACCACCACTAGAGCTACAAAGCAACAAGGTAGCTACCACACTGTGGTACGGTACGACCACAAGGGACAGGCCACCACACGCGTCCCAGAGGCGGAACAACTCAACGCCTCGAGCACCTCACAAATCGCAAAACAACGCACAAACTCAAGGTCAGCACACACGGGCACAAACACACGGCACAACCACAAGCACTAGAACCACCAGGTGTAGTGCACATGGTTGCACCAACGGCTCCAAAACGGCACAGGGCCAGCAAAAAGGGCTCCCTACCAGAGAACCACCAAGAAGAGAAAACGCACGGAAGGTCACGAGCTTCGAAGACCACAACAAACATGACGGCTCTTTAGAAGCGCACCACATAAGGCATCGGCCCTACTACAACAAGCAGTGAGGGCCACACACTAAGAGGGTGACAAAAGTCTCCAAGAACCGAAAGAGGCACGAAACAGAGCACACACGAACGCAACGTCAACACGAGAAAGCTCAGCGAGAGAACCGGGGTTATCTAGCGCTGATCACATGGAACACATTGTTCGACATTGACCAGTCAGGCAACACACAAGCCTTCACAACAGAACGCAGAAGACCAGTAGGTTCACAAACCTACATCGCCAAGCGGAAACAACAACACGAGGGGAGCAACCCGCTCAACCCTAAAACAACTCGAGGTAGAAGACCTTTGGCCAAGAAGGCCACAACAGCATGCACCACAACACCAAGACACAAAATCGAAGCACCACCACCTCGAGCAACCCACAAAAAGGAGGAGGAAATGCACAACAGGCCTCTTCCGCAGGCAAGAGAGGGGACCGAAACACGAAACTCGCACCTCCACAAGAAGTACCGCTAGCCACATGGCCACGGCACACACCACATCACCAACTGCGAGAGAGTTGGGCACAGGAAAACGAAGTAGAACCATCCGAGCCACGGGGAGACCCGCAGTCCCACCAACGCAGCCAAGAAAATTGGAAACAAACAACAAGGCACCTGGCCAACACAACAACCAGACACACGGTCAAAGGTACTGCACCTTGACCGACAATGCTCAGATAGACTGTAACACAGACAGTCCAACTGGAAACAATGACAGCTCATCTCTACAGAGAGAGCAGCAACAAGCAAATCAAACACTAGGCAGTCCTGGAAAGGACCTCTACTAAGAACGACAGAGAGTCGTCCAAGGAGAGCTCCACCAGAACAAACACCCCAAACAACCGATCCACACAGATCTTCAAAGAGAGCACAACAGCAAGCATAAACAATACAAGACAGTTCTGGGAGAAACCTCCACCAGAACGACCAAGACACCGTTCTGGGAGAGCCCACCAGAACGCACCAGCCAACCAACAGCACACTCAACCTTGAGGCAACACGACAACAACTAGAAACAAGCACGGAGCAGTCCTGGGAGAAACCCTCACCAAGACAACAACAAACAGTTCTGGGAGACCTCACCAGAACACAAGGCCAACCAACAACGCACCTCAACCCCGAGGGCAACAAAATAGAAACGAGCATGAAGAAGTTCTGGGAGAACCCTCCACCAGAACAAGCAAGAAAGAGCTCTGGGAACACCTCACCAGAACTCACAACCAATTAGCACAAGGCCACCAAGCAAACACAACAAGTGACATAACAGGCAACCATCAACATCACAAGCACACACAGAGCAACTGCTAAGTCTGAGCAACAATGCCAACCTAGCGAAACACAGGGCACCCACAACTCACCTAACAGGTGAGGCAACATGCCCAAGCAACCAAAGCACAACAAAGCCAAGAGCAAACATAAGTAGGAAAAATAAGGGCACCTTCCACTGGACCTGCAGACAACAAATCTGCACCAGTGGAAGCCACACTACAAACAGACTCTCTCAACCACCACAGAACACATGCAGCCGAAAGCGCAGCCAACGATGACCAGGAGCACCGCACCGGACCTGTTTGCAACAATCCTCCTCACAAGGAAGACCTCCACCACAACCCCATCATCAACAGCACCAACGACACGAACCAACCAGCGATCACGCACTACGCACGCAGCACTGCAACGATGGAACCCTTCTACGACTCCCACTAGAATCTTGCTGAACCACAACCTACCTGCAAAATATGATCAAGGCGCAAACCTAACACTACCACACCACGGACGGTGCCAGCAACGCACTTGAACTATTTTCTGGGATAGCCATAGCCATTAACCCATTGTAAATCACAGAAGACATTTGCTCTGATACCAACTGTAACGACCCAAGAATCCGATACCCGGAACCCTCCAAGTACCCGACCCTTGGACCGCCACCCACGGATCCGAAGACCCGGAAGGGTTAGAAATATGTCCAGTGAGATATACAACAGGTTACAATAGCTAAACAATTAAAGAAATACAACAGCGGAATAAAATACACACAAAGTCCCAGATAATAATTCAAGTGCAAATAAAGAAAGTACTAACCACAACTAACGCTGCAGACCACAAGCGACGCGACGTAGACCGTCCAAACACGAACATCGGCTCCCTCGAGCACAAACCTGGAAGGAAGTAAGGGGGGGATGAGCTTCGCGAACGAAGCCCAGTAGGGAACCCAACCCCTCACCGGTTCGACAGCGAAAACAAGAACAACACAACTAAACTAGGCAGGAAGAGCAATGCTACTAAAGAAAACAAACTAGCTACACCAAGCGGAAGGGCGGCGGTAACTCAAGCAACGAGTCTACTAACTAAGCAGGTGATATAATAAAGCAATAACACAACTGAGCAAGTACTGAAATAATTGAACGGAAAATACACGTCCACAAGTATCGCCACACGGCACAACAGCACACCGACTCAACCTCGGTAGACGTGCTCCGAGCACGCCACACAACTACACAAGCAGACGACAAAACCCTCGTCTGGACAAAGCCACAACCCAGCACGAGCAGACGGTAAAACCCTCGTCTGGACAACACACACTAGCCACAACCCAGCCTCTACTAGTCAGTGGTCAGCTGCGCCCACCGGCGTCTTACCACTCGACCACGAGTCCAGGTCTCCCCTCCCGTCGGAGTGAGACGCGTGGACAAACACAACCACAAGCCGTAGTCTGGCCGGACTACGGTCCCACGCCTGTCCTCCCGACACGGCTCCGGAACCGTGTAAGGCGAGGCAGTGAGAACGGACTAGCTGGCCCGCACCGCGACACTCCAAACTCCGCGGGACCCGGACCAACTAAGTGAGCTCAACAAACGACTCAACGCCGTTGTCCAACACCGTTTTCCCCTTCGTCCGGAGAAACGCTCGACGGACGCACTCGTGGCTCGGAGACCACCCTCAACGGGCCCACGAGGATGGGGGTCCCGGGGAACGGTAACAACCCAAACGCGCACCGTGCGCTGGGACAAGCCCTCAAGTGCCACAGCACCGGGCGAAGACTAGTAAGGCACAGTGCTAGGGAGTCAGCACAAGCGTCACGAGCACGGAACGGAAACTCGATGCCGAAACAGATCCGCTAAAGTACCTGATTGACGGTCAACCACAAGAAGCTAATATTACCACCCCAGACAGTCGGCCGGCCCTCGGAACTCACCCCACGGGTGCCGGAAACCCCAGCGCAACTGTCCGGGTCAAAAGGTCAAACGGCCACAACAGCCCAGTCGGAGCCGACTCGGGCGGACCCAGAAATCGAGGAACGCGGTATGACGACTCAAATATATATATATTATTACCCGAGACAGTCGGTCAACCCTCGGAACACCCCGACGGGTGCCGGAAACACTGCACGACTGTCCCTGGTTGATCGGTCAACAGGTGCTACCGGCCCGGTCGGAGCCAACTCGGGTGGGACCGGCCACCACACGACTCGACAAAATAGCCACCAACCCCGGGTCGGCCCACCAGCACGGCCGGAAAGATAGCACACAAAAACAGCTCGAAAACGGCACGAAAACGGCCCAAAACGGAGCTCAAACGCCCACAAAGGGGTCTGCTGGCGCAATGCGCCGCATGCACCCCTGCCAGCGCCCTGGCGCAGTGTGCCAGGGTCAGGGCGCAGTGCGCCACCCAGATCCCAGACGGATCTGGGCGCACTGCGCCGGGCTTCTTCTTCCTCCTCATTTCCCTGCAACGCAGGGAGGCAAGAGGGGAAAGAGGAGGGGGAAACGGCCGGCCGGCCAGCGCCGGCGCCGGCGGCAGGGGGGGGTCGCCGGACGGTGCAGCCGCCGCCGGCGGCCTCCCCTCGCCGGAACAGACCTCCGACGGCCAACAACAGAAGAGAGAGAAAGGGAGAGAGAGAGAGAGAGACGGGAGCAGGGAGAGAGGGGGGGGGTCAAGGCGGCGCACAGCAGTGGGGGGGGGGGGGGGGGGGGGGGGGGGGGGGAGAAGCTCCGGCCGACGCCGGAGAGGGTGGAGGGGATCCCTACCTCGGCGGTAGGACCCGCCGGCGCCACGCACGTCGACGGCGGCGCTCTCCTCAGGCAGCGGCGACAGCATCTCCGCGCACGGCGTCCTCCGTGCGCGGGCTCCGGGCGGCAGCGGCGCGGAGAGGCAGCGGCGGCCTTCCACCTCCGGGCGGCGGCGGCGCGGCGAGGCAACGGCGGCCTCCTCCTCCGGCGAAAGCAGTCGCAACAGAGCGAAAGAGAGAGAGAGAATCGCCTGAGCGAGGGAGGGAGGGAAAGACAGAGGGAGCGGCGAGGGAGGGAGGAGGAAGAAGAGGGTCGGGAGACGGAGGAGGCAAGGTGGGGGGGGGTCTGACCCCTTCCCGAAAATGGCCAGCCGGCCATTTCTGGGTTTCCCTGCACCCATCGTGCATGGGGAAAGGGGGGACCACTCCCCCTCCCCTCCCAATCCTCACAAAATATGAGGGTGTAAATACACAAATTATGAAAGAAAGGACTGTAGACGAACTAATACACTCGACAAATAACTCGAATTCGACTCGGATGTTACTCGAATTCGACTTCTTTAGTCAAGTAAACAAGTCAAGCTCAAACAAAAATGTAAGTTTGTTTCATAAACGAGCCGCGTATGAGCAAATGTTTACTCGGCTCGTTTAAGCTCGTAAATAAATTCGTTTAATTTTTTAATTATACAAATTATAAATATAGTTGTTAAATATTTTAAACATTATACTAAAATAATTAAACAAGTAACCTATGAAAATCTTAGGGTATGACTTTGAAATAAGATAAATTTGGGTCTTATAAACAATTAATTTTTTATTTGTAAATTGAATTTGTATATATAGATAATATGGTATATACATATATATAACTCTCAAATTCAATTAATGAACTCGTTAAGAGCTCGAACTCGCAAGTATTTAAACGAACCAAGCTTAAATAATTATTTTCAATACTCAATAAAACTCGAATTCGACTCGAACTCGATTAAAAATTAACGAAAAGAATTTGAGCAACATAATACTCGACTCGACTCGTTTGCAACCCTACTTCTTACATAGATATTTGGGACGTATGTACGGGAAGAGAGAGAGAGAGGGGGGAGGTATATTAGTTGACGAGAGCGAGCATATTAGTCTACTATGTCCCAGCTGAGATTGCTTTGGTCGGTTGCTGTCTGCTGCCATGTTGGTTTCCCTCTGCGATTATCTTCCTCGCTTTGCCTCCTCAAGAGAAAAGCAGCATCCTCGGTGGAAGGCCAAGCGCTATATATGGTATAAGACGAACGAGCTGTATGCCAATATGAGCCCCTCCCCAGTACAGCTAATGCTGTGGGCTAGCTAGCTGTAGCAGCAGGAACTGGAGGCGGAGACGTCGTGGGGAATGTTTGAGAATTGAAGCTCCGGCCTGCATGCCTCCACTGCCCACCTTCCTTTAAGACATGATCAGACAGGGTGTTATATAGGATATTATTGTCTCTGCAAAAGAGAGGGAGGGAGATCTAGGAACCAAAAGAGCTTACAGCTCAGCTCAGCTAGAAGAGCTAGCTAGAGGTGATATATAGTTTCAAAACTGTCAACCAACAGGGTTGGATGATCTATGGGAAAGGTGTACAAAGAAAAATGAGAGGTGCTCTAAAGGGTCTTAAGTGAAAACAGTGGTAGTTTTTGCACTGGAAGTTATATGGAGGAGAAGAAACAAGCATATATTTGTGAAAGATGATGGACCTTATGAACTAAAGTTCAGATCTATCTTAGAAGCAGCCAAAAACTTTGTCAAAGCTAACATGGGTACCAAGAAGAAGATAAATAATGATATATTGAGTGATGACAGAGAGTTCAGAAATGTGATGAACAACAATATAGATCTGCAAACTAGAGAAACTGGTAACAAGAATTGGTGGAAAAAGTCAGAAAGGGATGGATTAATTGTAATTTTGATGGAGCTAGAAAGGAAGACCAAGAAATGGTGCATTCAGGAGCAGGATTCATCCTGAGAAATGAAGAGGGTTTCCCACTGTCAGCAGGAGCAATTTATCTCAAACAAACTTCAATCCTCAAAGCGGAAATATTAGCTGCCAAACTCTGTATAGCTAGCGCAGAACAATTTAAAGATCAAAGCTTTGAAGGCTTAATCATCGAAGGAGATAATGTTGAGGTCATAAAAGCTATATAGGAACCAGGTAAAGCTCCTTTGGAAATCAGAAGAATTGCAGAAGAGATAAACAACATGCTTGTTAGATGGCCCCTCCACAGAGTAATTCTAAATGGTAGAATGGCAAACACTGTTGCCGACTGGTTGGCAAAACAAGTAAGGATTGTGAAATTCAACATCAACTGGTCCTATGCTATACCTGAAGAATTAAGTAACATATGCAAGGTTGAAGCTTCAAGGGTACTCTTTATAAGTGAGAGGAAACCACATTAATTGTGGTACAAATTGGTCTTCTTAGTTTTATTTTGGTGTGATTTTTTTGTACTATTGTTGCCACTCATGTGCGGTTACCGGTTAGGCTTCCACTAGAAATTTTGTCCTAGTTTACTGCAATTTGTATCTGTAGCCAAAAGGCTCCACCTTACTACAAAAAAAAAAAACATTTCTCTTCAATTCATGCATATATATATTCTTCAAGATTTATATATTTTTGAGTCCTTTTCATAAAACCCTATCAATCTTATTCTATTAATAAGTACTGGCAAATTAAAATGGTCAATTATATAGGAGAAACATTTATTACTTAGGTAAAAAAATGTCTAATCATCCGACCTTAGACATAAACAAATGGATCTCACTGCCATGTTAGCAGTGAGAGTTCACACCTAGCTATTTGCACCTACGGACACAAGTAGATAACATATGTTTCTCATCATATTATATATATATATATATGGATAGAATTGTATATAACCAAGTGTGATGAAAATTTCATGTAGGAGAGAGCGAGCGAGGGGGGGAAAGATATCCGAGGGTATGGGCAATGGGAGCCTCGATCGTTCTGGGTGGTTGAGCTCTTCAAATTTGCCAAGTCGCTGCCAAATTCCCAACGCCTCCACTGCAGTGGAAGCACACAAAGACATCAAGAACGTAGGTTCGTCTCTTGATCGGCACAGCTTCTCCTCCTCATACCTCTCCGTAACATCAATGTTCTGCTGCTTTGGTCTATCATCTCCTGATCGGCTTCCGACCCATAACGCAACAGCACCCATTTCTGATCAGTTGTACATTTCCACCGCATTAACTGGTCAATGAAGGCATGCTCTCATCAGAGAATGACCAGATTAATTAATACAGATGGCATCATCATATATATATATATAACAGGCACGCAAGTTCTAACTCTAGTGTTTGGAGGCACAGCTTAATTAGCTAGTAATTAGTGACAGTTTCTTAAGTAGTTTACAACCAAGTATTTTCTAGAGTTAACTAGGAGCAAACCAGAGACTTAACGTTTTTTGCTGCAGCTAGCTGTAGTTGTTCAAACATCGACCTGCTCATCTATACATCTAACCAGAATAGAATCAAAGCATAACATCACCTGTGCCACTGGATCTCTAGTTAATTTGTTTGTTTGTTTTCCCTTTTTTATTTCTCCCTCCTAGTGGCCAACTATCTCCTCCCTGATTGGACAATTCACTGCGCCACCAAACTTTTTAGCTTCATTTCTGAATAATGCTCGATAGCAGCTTTCGTTTTCTCCTTTTTCTTTAACTTACTCCTTTGTTTGACAGGAACGAACACCCCCCCCCAGCGTTTTGACCATGATCTAATGAACAACGAATGCCCGGCCAACTCAGATTACGAACACTTGCTTTCAAACTGATAGAATAGCTAGCTGTCCTCCATCCTACCCAAGATACCTATCTAGTACTCTTTATCCACGTCTTTATATATATATATAGAGCGCAATAAACGTCTTTGAAGTTTGTATTGCAAGATTCCTGATTGGACTACACAGGTGAGGATGGACAGGACTTCGGGATAAATGTTCGAGGGAGCTGGAGGGAGACAACGGGAGACATTATATTCTCATGATGTCATCGTCTTTTCCTCTGGGGCACTGAAAGGGACATGCATCATTAGAGGCTTGGAATAGGTGAGTCCAAGCATTATGGGACATGTGATCAATCAAAGTGGAAGGTACTCTTTCCCCTCCTCAATGTTGACAAAAGGCATCCTGCGCGCTTTCCCCCGGGTAACTTTGATCAAGGTTGTGAGAGCTAGGGAGAGAGAGATAGGGGAGCCCTGTGTGAACAAAGAGGTGTCAGCCACCAACCCAAAGGACTATAAGTAAATCAATCAAGGGTGTGTGGCCCCCCCTCCTTCCTCATTGTGTGTGTGTGGTCTTGCCATCTCCCAACTACAGCAAAACACTGCACTAGATCATCTATATATAAAGACACATCATCCTACATCCTCTTCTCTATCACCCCTACTCATCTTTCTCCAAACACTTGTCAACTCATGCCAACAAGGTCCTCTGAGTTTTAACCTCTTTACAGAAGGGATAGCACATGGGAGCATGGCCTATTAAGCAAAGCTGCACACTTGTTTCTTAGGAGGATGTTGTGGCATTGGTTGGGGGGGTCGGACAAGACTTCTTGCTCTGAGTTACTTGCTCTCCCCTTTTCTGATTGAAAAAGGGTTTTTTATTCCCCACCAAAAGCAATCATATGGTGCTGTAGGGTTTGGAGGGGGTGGTATGAACTGATGGAAAATAAGAAAAGGAAGCCAGTGGGGTCATGAAGAAAGTCCTAATTGCAATGATTCTTTTCGTGATAGTTGGAAGGACAGCAATTTGGGAGAGAACAGCCAACCCAACAGTGAAAAAGCTCGATCAGCTAGTAGCTGGATGGTATATATGCTCTCTAAATGTTTAGAGAACCGCTTTGTGCACGGCTGGCCGTGCAAATAATTTGCACGGCCGCCGCGCCATCCGGCGCCCACACGGACGTGGGCGCACCCACATGCGGGGGTGGGGGTGCGCCCGGGGCGCGGGATGGAGCGGCCGGCCGTGCAAATTATTTGCACGGCCAGCGTTTCCCAAATGTTTATATATAGGTGGCTTCTAGAGATATGTGCTCAGATATACTCTACTCATCTAATGCAATGTCAACATGGCTAGCTGTAACGTGTCAAAAAAAAAAAAAACATGGCTAGCTGTAGAATGCTATAGCTAACTTTTAAGGGAAAGTTATATATATATATATATATATATATATATATACAAACTTCTGAAATACCTCGAATCGTATTAGAATGCATATATATATTCTTGAAATCTCTATATCATATCTAATATTCTTAAAATTTTAAAAATTAATCAATTATGTCTCTATGATTAATAGGTCGTCAAAATAGCAAGAATATTCCTCTATTATGCTATCAAAACTGTAAAATAAGAGATGAATAAAATATCTCTCTTCAAGAAGAGAGAGAGAGAGAGAGAGAGAGAGGTGATTAGTGGGAGGGGGAGACTACATTGAGAGGGAGAAAGAGAGAGAGTCAGTAGGATAGTGGCGGCAAAAGAGGTGTGTGTGTGTGTGATTCCATCCCCGTGACCAACTCCAACAATAGTCTCATGCACTCTCACTATTGTCACCGGTTCCCATCAACACTTCACCAACTCCATCAAGTTGCATGGGAAAGCGCATAAGGGAGGGAGATAGAGAGAGAGAGAGAGAGAGAGAGGGGGGGGCGGGGAAGTGGAGGCATCGGAACAGAGGTTCTCCACCTCCAATTCCAATCTGTGTGTGTGTAGAGAGAGAGAGAGAGAGAGGGGATAGCAATGAGGAAGTGGAGGCTCTAGTGGGGGGTCTCCCGCTCCAATTCCGTGTGTGGAGAGAGGGCACCACTATTATAAATATTTTGATATTATGAGAGTATTCTTACAAGCTCCCTTACATGTAGGGCGATTATAAGCTCTATCATGTGGATCATATACTCTAGGACGTGTAAGACTCGATTCATATCATGAACTTTAATACTAAGTTAAACTTTTAATTAGATTGAACCTTTCTACTCAAAATCTTAAGGTGATAAATGAAGAGAACACCGTATTATAAAGATATGACATTTTTATCCCATCCGTTTTGGGACTATTCTTACCACTCATTCTCCTTTGGATAATCTTTGCTATATATGCTATATATAGCGGTAATCTTAAAGCTAAGATAGACATTTTTGAAGGTCCGGAGTTATGGGACATACCTGAGGGGATTGAATTGAGTGTTTATAGACTTTTTTAGCGTTTTTAGCACATCACAAAAAACAACTCACAATGCAAGGAGGTAGGAGAGAAGGAGCCAAATGCACTAAGAGATAGTGTCAATATTCTTAAAAAAATTGACCCAACAGAATATTGCCTTTAGTCTTCTCCCAAGAACACTTAGGCCTAAGCACTACAAACTCTAGCAACTTACACACACTCTAAAATTAAAGGTCCTGACTCACCTATCCCCACACACACATGCAAATGCACAAGCACTAAAGAAAAACACTCAATCCACACTCACACAATCAAATAACAAATGTATGTGAAAAGGAGAGTGCAATTTTGAAAAGCAAATGCCGATGGAGAATCTCCCTGCAGGTTGATCTTCACGCCCCAACTTGAAGGAGAAGCTTCAGTACTCACTATAGATTTGGGCATGCAGAAACAAAGCCAAGTGCAGAGCAACCTCACCTCTCACAATTTTCAGCCCCCCAGACACCTTCCATCTACTCCAAAAGGTAAGTACATTAGGGCATCCTAGAGTCTTCTAAACTTGTTAATAAGGACCTCAGGAGCCCAGAAGATGGTCAAGATCTTCCCAAAACCCAAAGATGGATCCTCTCAGATTTGCCCAGTTCACAGTTCAGGTGTCCACATCAACAACAGTATGAATCTGCTAACTCAAAAGAGTTGTAACTTCTACAATACATCTTCTACAATACATAACCAAAAAAACCTGATCTCTAGCTCATCGCAAAGATATATTAAACCAAACACTAGAAATCATCTGAAACATCCAGTCTCAAATTCAAATGAAATCCCAATTAAATCTTTCGTCGAAACTTGGCTTTTCACACACTTAAACACCTAATTAAGTAGATTTCTAAGAACAACCTATCCACTACACATGCACTTGAAACCTCGATTAGTTCACAAATAAATAGACTTTGTTATCATCAAATTATAGAGGGATCACAACAATTTTTAACATTGCTCACAAGAGAATATAAATGTTGATGTAAAACAAATCGGTTGCTCCACAGTTTACCCCAAGTAATTAACTTGGTTTCTCACTCTTCCTATAAAACGACTAGTTTGATAGACATGAACCCGTAGGCTATTATATGCCCCCTCAAAATCTCATGTTTATACATGTGCTCTGACTTCCATGAATTGTCAAAAACATAATGTAATATATTTAAGTAGTTGCATGTATACATGTCTGGTCCTTATACTAATTAAACAAGACATAAAAGTATAAAAAGGAAAATCAAACATGTTTCAAGGACATGGGATCTCATCATAATACCCTTAAACTTGAGAGTAGGTTCATAATTTCAACATAATGATAGTATGAATGCAATAGATCGAGATATTTTGACAATTTAAAAAAAAATAGTGGTTTGTTATATGTAAGATAGTTCAAGTTACAGGACATATATTCAAAAAAAAACCAAAAATAATCCGTAATACTGTCCTCATCCAAACCTTTAAGAGAAGTCTAATTAAGGATGCACTTCTTTATGCATTTTGGGACAAAGATACGGATCAGGACATGGATACAGAATGACTTATTTATGCATATTTTGTTCACCTATATCTTATTTCACCGTCTTTGTTTTGCAGGTCTCACTAATCTCAGTTGCTCTCTACTGAATATATGGTTCACAAAATGATTGTTTCATCAATCCCATATGTGTTATTGTGGCTTCAATAATGCACATAGAAGTAATCAATAGAGGTAGTAGAGGACCTTAATTATATTGTTTGTCACCCAAACCACCACTTTGATAGCTTGACTTCACAATTTCCCCTCCAACTTTTAGATTCCAATTATGCTGCTAAGATATAATAAAAGTTCATTTTTCATTCATCTAAGCATTTTATGTTAAGGGATTTTATGCAAAAAGTAGAAGCTATCCTTTAGATATCATTTCTTTGCATGTCATATTGGATTACAGAATAAATCTTCCATCTCTGTAGAAGGAACTCTAGTAGAAATTGTAGAATGCCACATGTTGTAATCTGTACAGGCCAAGTGCACAGAAAGGGCCAGGTTCAAGCTTCGAGCTGAAAGAAGGAAATCTTGTGCATGTACAGCCAGCAGAATGAGGTTTTGGTTCAAAATTTGTCTTCACCCGGAGCATCTTCAGGCATTCCCTACTGTCTTCCATAAATCTGATTCCCCCACATTTGTGTTCCATGCCTGAATTAGTGCCATTCCAATCATGAAGTGTTTTCCTCATGCCATCAATTTATTTAAGGCTTTCTTGTCTACTTCATCATCAGCTTCACACAGTTCATTGTATCGGTTATCGATGACAAACATGTCCAGAAAAAAGAAAAAAGGGCTGGTGACCACAACCATGGTAAGTTCATTTCATCAGTTACCAGTAACCTGCAACCTCAACCCCTAGTTTCAGCATCTTGTTTCCCATTCAATACCAACACTTCAAACTGAAAAAAAAAAAAAAGAACAAAAGAAATACCAAGAGTAATCTTTCTTGAAGTAATGGTTGCTGGGATTGTGGCAATAGAATGCTCTCTGTGCCTGGCCCATGGAATCTGGCCAGATAATATTTATGATACTTCTATCCTGTACACCAAAAGAGCTGCTTGTTCTTTTTTAAGCGAATTGCAGTTAAATGCCATAAAACACTGTAATTGCATGACACATGATATACAATGCTTTGCGGTGTTTTGTTGTGTTTTACATCAAACCAAAAGACCCTAAAATGAAATAAAACTTTGTCAGACAGAATGCTCTTGAGACTTTGTTTTACACCAAGCTGTTCTCAGTGGATACACATCATTACACCAGAGACGTTACCTGGGAAAAGGAGAATGGGATGGAAGACTAGGAATCATTATATAGAAGTTCATTTTTCTCATCACAGGCTTAAAATAAGAAACTCATTCATTGGGCTGATCGTCAAAATTGAGGGTATTTGGTGCAAGTTCCTTGAACATCAAATGTTTGCGCTGCTGAAGTCTCAACCAGACCAAGATATTGTCTGTCTTGATGATGGAGTAGCCTGCCTTCTTGTACAGGCTCAAGGGACCATCATCAATCACCCTGCAGTGGAGGTATACCACCAGTGAAGAGTTCATCTTGGATATTAACTCCTCGCAAGCTTTCAGCAGATGCCACCCAATACCCTTCCTAATCATAAAAAGGAGTGTGGTTACAACATCAGAAAATATGGCGCACATTTGTTTCATAAGAAGAGAAAGGAATCAGCATCTTAATGTATCAGTATACACATGATGTGCCCCACATTACCAAGGAGGGGTATGAAGGAGGGGTCAGACATAGGAGAGACCTATGCACAAATCCTAAAATAGGATCTGCTCCCTGTTCTTGCACTGCTTTATGAAAAATTGAAAACAATGAACTTTGAATAAAAACTTCTCACTTCCGTGCTCCTATCTCACCCCATCCCTTCCGTGCTTTCGCAGACAGAACAAGTCTAAAACTTAAAACCATATTGGCCCATAACAATTCTGACATTATTAGGTAACTCAGCACATCCTAGATGAAACTATTTTGAAATTGTGAGCAATGGGAATCAGGTGAACAAGAGTTTCCTGTTCAAGAAATTGATGGCACATTAGCTATTGCCTATTGCTACAGATTCTCCTTTCATTTTGGGCCATCACATTCTGGCCCTGTTATTGCTGACTTTGGATCTTCCCTTTTCCCATTGTATAAGAACACGACCAAGATCGGGGACCAGAATCGACCAATTCTTAGAACTATGCCTTCGAAGTTTCAACCGTTGATTTATTCCATTTTCCATTCTGATAAACAATGTATTACATAATAAAAGAGTGTCTGATGGAAGATCAAGACGCTAAGCTTCCTGTAAGGTAACTTAGGTCTATTGAACCAACTATAAGCTTTACTATATATAATGTAATCAACATGCAACAGAGCAATGATGGTTTCAATGGTTACCAACTAAAGGACTATCAACAAAGGGTGTGGACAGATGTAAATGAAAAGAGCTAATAGAATGTACCGTAAAATTGCATTCAGACGAAGACTTCTAGACAGTGGAGACATTTTTGAAAACTGATTCCTACTGCTTAAATTGTAACACACTGATGAATGCAAAAACTATTACCAGTCCAAGAATAGAAAATGGAAACAATGAAGGTTCAGGAATCATGTATTTTCCTATTAGGTTTGTAGAAATTCTGTAGTTATTTGTGCCGCTCTGCACGCCCTCCGCAACCCACCCAAAAAGGAAAGGCCATTAGTCGGGGTTGACCATTGGTACCAAGGAGGTCAATGCCTTATTCTTTGCCTGACACAGCAAGACAACACTCATTGTGTAGCACCCTTGATTTTTAAAATCAAGAAAAATAAATTTTTATTATTTAATAAATGAGATAAATTGATTTAATTAGAATAAAAGGGAATTAAAACAATACCCATTAAGCTAAATTATTAATGGGTTACTCTAATAACCCAAACCTAATAGATTGGGCTCAAATAGGGTTAGCCCATCATGGGATGAGAAATAATTAAGCCAAATTCGGAATAAAAATAAATGATAATTAGGAAAGGGTTTAAATAATTATTAAATAGTCCATATCCATCCTAAAAAGAGTCCTAGACTTACCCTAAACCTTTACCCACGAAATTGGATCCCATCCCAACTCTATTAGATGGATAAATAAGAGAAAGTGGTAGATAAAGAAGGAAATTCGGAGTTTAATGGAAGGGAGGTCACTTAGAATGGCTAGGACTCTAATTAGTAATCAAAACACCCAAAAACTCGTCCCTAGCAACCCTAAACCGCAGTAGAGGCTTTGGAGGATGAGGGGAGAGGCTGGAGATCGTGGGAGCTTGGAGAAGGGAGCTTGGACAAAGGAGTTTTCATCCCGTTTTCGTCTCCAACTTAGGGTTCTTCTTGGATTCGACAAAAGGTAGGCAATCTCTCAAGTAAAAATCGTGTACAAATTATCCTAAGTAGCCTTCATGTACCTCTTCAAAAGCCCTATGGTTTCGTGGTATTCTGCTCATCCATTTGGGCGAATTTAATTCATGAAACCCTGCTGTCACCATGAATCTGAAATCTCATGTTTTCTCTAATTCCCCGCTCGTACTTGTTCCCATGCTATGAGAAAATTCTCATTGATACTACAGTGCAATAGCTTTCAAACGCCCCTGGTTTCGTTCTATTTCGATCTCCCATGAGAGAGAATTAATTCTTTGAATCTCTGTCAGATACATGCACCCGACCCTTCATGTTTGCTTGTGAACCCCGTTTATACTTGACTTCAGATCATGATAAAATTATCATAAATACTACATCTTGTTAGCTTTTGAACGCCCTTGGTTTCGGAATTTTTCATCATGTATCCATCTTTAATTAATTCGTTGAACCTTGATTGCGCCTGGTTAGATCATCGAAATGTAACTCGATCACAGCATATTTAAAGCTTGTCTATTTTCAAATTAATCATGCATGTTGATAGACCTATATGTCTACTTTCGTTTAAAACTGGTTTCATGCTTTTTGGACCTCTATACGATTTAATATCGAATTTTGAATAGCTATGTGTCAGGCAGACCCACCTGGAAAAAGGGCAAATCCCTCTTTTCTGGGCTCGGGCCACCTCCTGAGGTCGCGACGACGCGATACGCCGCGATCTCAGAGGGTCGCGACACCAGGACCCGTCGCGATCTGATCGCGACAGGTCGACTGGCCGCGACCTACCCCCGGTTCACCCCAGCGCCCGGTTCAGCATAACGCGGCCGGACACCGCACCGCGACACGATACGATGCGAAACCATGTCGCGACCTGCCTGATCGTGACCCTTCGCTGTGTCGCGACATGACCTGATCGCGACCCTCCGTTATGTCGCGACCTGACTTGATCGCGACCCGCCGCTGTGTCGCGACATGACCTTATCGCGACCCGCCTCCATGTCGCGACCTGAACGCGACCTTACCTTACGTCGCGACCTTAACAGAACAGCCCAAACCCTGATTTGCTTATATAAACTTGCTAATTGCTCCATTTAATCCCTGCTAAACCCAGATCATGCATTGTAAGAACAGTAACGACCTGTTAATGAATATTGAGTAATATTCACATGTTTTTAATTAAATAAAAGATGTGTGCACAATCCATCTTGTTCTCGTGATTATCTTACACATGCACACACTATACATGAATGATTGCCATGAAATCTTGTTAAATTGCTCAATAATATATCTGGTAATTGAGTTAACTATTTACTTAATATCTTATTTGTTTTAATGAACTTGTCTTTATTTTAATCGCGTGATTCGTACACCGTTACCGCTTCCCTCGGCCTTCGAGCACTCGAGGCACAACGGACCCGTTTTCTACACACTTTCACTTGGCTTGGACCACCTCTCCATCGGGAATACTCTCGACTGGGCCAGGGACTCCTTGTCAAGACCTCCGTAAGTCTTCTTGGCTTTGGCGCACGTCCTTAGTCAACGAGCTGGTTGTACCCCAAAACCTGTTACACCTTAGGGATCAGTACGATCCATGGCCTTAGTGTGTTCTCTCTTTATCTTGTGATCACGCCGAACCATCTAGCATGTGTACACAGTACGGCTAGTGGGCGGTGGTGATTTCTACCAGATTGACGGCCCGCAGTGGTGTGCCGTACAACCATATTATCGATGTTTAACGTGATTTTACGATAATACCCATGTCTCATCTGCTCTCTATATTCTCTCATCTGTTCACGTTCTCTCTACACTTTTATCTATCTCGTCTAGTACTCTCTTATCTCTTCTTGGTACTATATTGGCCATTCGTGTGATTGTCTAAGATAAAAGAAATGACTAATGCCAGCGCAATAGGGCCCGATCAGGTCCTGGGAGGAGCGCCCGAAAAGTGTCAGTACCCATGGGAGTTAAAATGATTAAGGATGTGTTACGGCATGCATCCAGCGCCAGTTTACTATCTAGATTAATCTATAACAATCAAAGTACTATCTCTACAAGTGCAAGTGTGATCGTTATTAGTACACCGTTGTGCAATTTACATGTTATATCGTTACATGGCCATTCCATTATCGTTCTCATTGTACTATTTTCCCTGTGCTAGTTGCATTTGCTCTCTCGTTATCGTGACATGCTCTGCATGACTTTACTCTCTAGTTAACATGTCATTAAAACATTAACTATTTAAAGCATACTTGTGTTCATGAGATATTAAGTCCTACTGGGCGTTATTCGCTCATCCTGCGTATTTATTTAATGTGTTTCAGGTGAGTCGGATCATGACCACACTCACGAGGATGGGACCGATGAGGAGACTCAAGAGTGATCATTCTGCAACCAGTGCTATCCAGTAGTAGTTTGTTAGCGTAGTTATGAGTTAATGAGTCAGTTAGTCATTATGTAATAGTTTGATTTCTGAATAAAGTACTCTGGGCCCTAGTTTTGACTCTGATACGATGATGTAATAGTTAGTTGATGAAATCAATGAAATTGGAGTTTATTTGGTATTATACCATTCGTGCAATAGTTTGCATTTATTTCTCGCTCTGTACTATTTAATAACTGTAATCCCGCTCCGATATTCCGCGTCGGGGCGTTACACATTGCTAACATGAGAATCTAATTCCAGCTTGTTGAAGTACAAGCTCTGGAATTCAATAACCAGTTTAAACCACCTAGTTAAACAAACTACAGACCTATGTTCACAAGAAACCAAAGAAATGCTCAGTTCCTAATGTCTTATAATACAGAACATCATGATCTAAGCCACCTGAAACCCGCCATCTCAGTACCACAAACACAGGCATCATCAGCAATGAACACAAACCTGTTCTGCTATTTTACTTAGAAAACTGTAACACTCAGCTAGATAATATATAAATTTCCTCTAGAACCATGGAATTCTGAATCAGATCAGCCTAGTGATTGCCTTTATGTAGATCCGGATCAGATCGGCCAATCCACTGGAACTCTGGCCGATACTGGATCAGCCAGATTAACAAAATATTTTTTTGGAAAAAAATAGGACAATATGAAAAATCAGGAAAATGCTATAATCATGAAGTTTATATTTGTATAAAACCTGAAATATATACATAATATGTCAGAGCATATGATCAGAGATGAGAAGCCAAATGTATATACATAATTACATATAAAGAATATAAACCATATATGCATACATATAAATAACATATAAGTTAATGTATATAATTATACATATTAATTTCATATATAATACATAAAAACATTAATTAATAAATCATATATTATATATAACATACAGTAGTGATATATGTAATCATATATATACAATTACATATATGTATACAATGTTTATGTAATCATATATACGTATCTACAATATATGAATAATACCTTAATAATTAAGTCTTCCGGGGGCCTTAGGGAGAGGGATCCTCTGGCTCCTGCCCTCTTCATTATCATGGAGGAGGCATTGAGCAGAGGCCTTTGTCAGCTATTTACATCTGGAACTATTCGGCCATTCGCTGGTCCTCTACGTTGCATGCCGGTGTATCACTTACTTTATGCTGATGATACTCTCATTTTTCTCAATGGTCATTCGAGTAATGTAAAGAAGCTTCTTCTATTCCTAAAGTTATATGAGCAAAGTTCTGGTCAAAAGATAAATGCCAAAAAAAAACAGTTTTGTCTTATCCCATAAGGCTCCACCTAGCTGTGCTGTCAAAATCAAGTCTATTTCGGGGTTCAAGAGGCAGACCGGTGCTCTTCAGTACCTGGGTGTTTCTTTGAGGCCTGGGCGTACTCTTGTTCAGGACTACAAGGGGTTAATTGATAAAGTGAACTCGGCTATTGCTTCCTGGAAATCTAAGCTCCTATCTCAGGCGGGTAGGGTGCTATTGGTTAATTCTGTGCTCTGTTCTATTCCAGTGTACCTGGCTGCTTCGACCTGTATCCCGAAGTCTATCATTAATTATATTGAACACTGCTGTGCTTCTTTCTTCTGGAATGGGGGTGATGGGAATCGAAGATGCCACTGGGTTCCCTGGGTTAATATCAAGCGTCCGAAGCATGAAGGTGGTCTTGGCATTCGTGGTTTGAGACAGGTCCAGATATCATTAGTTACAAAGCTTACTTGGAATATTCTTCATGGATCATCACTCTGGTCTATCTACGCTTGGTGTCGATTTATCACTAAACCATTCCCGTACGGTTTCTCTAAAGAATTATTTCTGGCGGTTAAGTCTAATATTCATCTGGGTTCCAGGTGGGTGTTAGGCGAAGGGAAGTCTATTTATATCTTGACGGATATTTGGATTGGCAATGCTCCGTTGAGTTCTGTCATTTCCAATCAGCTATTTGCAAAGGCATCTGTCAGAGAAGTGGTTCTGGATATGCATCACCCCTTGCGTAGCTTACTTCCAATTCAGAATGTGATTAACAACATCTCGCTACGTAACACTCCGGATGTTCATGTCTGGGTTGGCACCAATGATGGTACTTTTTCTACTAAATCATGCTTTGACATGATCAGGCAACATGGGGTTATCCGACCTCATCTTAAGAGGACTTGGCATCATGCTATTCTGTTGGAAAGTATTACACCAAGCTACTCCCACTGATGAAAGGATAATGGACTGTGGTATCCCCATTGTGTCTCGTTGTTATTGTTGCAGTGACCCTTCATCGGAGGACATGGACCACATTTTTCTCCTTGGAGAGAGGGCGGTTTATTTATGGTGCTGGTTGACACCTTTGATTGGCCCTAACATTTTACTGCAGAACCATATCACGCTAGGCTGCTGAAGCTATATAGCTAACACCAACCCGAAGACACCTTTTGGCTTTGTCTCCCTATATGCCTTTCTACTTGTCCTATGGGAGTTGTGGAAGGCCAGGTGTGCTAGAAAGTATGGGTCTAAGGTGAAAAGCTGCAAGCTCATCTGCGCAGACATCAAGTTCGCCATTTCCACTGCTCTTAATAGTGTTCCCTTTAACAATGTGCCTTCATCTGATCAGCAAAATATTTTACAAGAATTTGGATGTAAGCCTATTGTTAAGTTAAAAAGACCGGTGTTGATTAAGTGGTTACCGCCAAAGATGGGTTTCTCTTTGAATGTGGATGGTGCTTGCAAGGGTAACACGGGAGCTTCTGGTGGAGGTGGCTGTGTTCGTGACACTAGTGGCAATATCCACCTTGCATTCGCTTTCCACTATGGTTATGGTTCTAGTATTCTAGCTGAGTTCAGAGCTCTTTGTGATGGCATTCGCCTGGCTGCTGCTTATGGATTTCACTTATCTAGCATTTATTCGAACTCTTTGACTGGTTTCCTCTATTGCTTCCAGAAATTGCCCTTCCTGGAAGGCCGCTCGGTGGTGGAATGAAATTGAGGCTCATGTTAAGGAAAAAGATTCGATGCTTCTCCATGCCTATAGAGAATCCAACAGGGTGGCGGACAGTCTTGTTTCCTATGCTCATGGTTCTTATCTCCATGAAGTTTTTACTGAATTTAGCTCTTTTCCTCCTCTTTGTAAGAGTTAAGTTATACTTGACAAAATCGGCTTGCCCTCCATTAGATTTGCTTAAGATTTTTTTTTTTCTGGTTGTTTTGTTATTCAGGGGTATGCCCCATCGTTGATTGTACTATTTTACTCATTTTATAAATAAATTGGCCATAGGTTGATCGCCTGGGGGAGTGGGATCATTCTCCCCTCTGTGGGAGGATGCACTTGACCGGTCGCTGACCTTATGGCTTTCATAAAAAAAAAAATTATTCTATACATATTAATAAATGCATATTATAAAATATATATGTACAAATTAGTTTATAAACTAATACATAAAATTTCCATATATATTAAAATTTCCATATATATGATTAATGTATATAATCATATATATACATAAAGAGATATATACATACAACATCCAATACTAGCAACCTATGTTTATCCCCACAACATAGGTTGCTAGTAATGGATGTCCTTATCCCAAAATCCAAAAGAAAAACCATCATAAATAACTATTTTAAAATTAAGTGGTGGAATTTAAAAAGTAAAAATTTGGAAACATTTAAAAATCATCTAGTAAAAGAAAATATTTAGAATTTAGAATAAGAAATTAATGTAATGTAGAATACTGTTACAAATTGAATAAAGAATATAGCAGAATAATTCTTAGGTGAATCTAAAGCTAAAAGGCATGTAGGAAGAGAGACTTGGCGGTGGAGTGAGGAAATTCAAAATACCATTAGAGCAAAAATAGAATGTTTTAAAGCTTGAAACAAAAATAATCAAACCCTAGAAGCTTATAAAATAGCTAAAAAGAGGGTTAGAAAATAATTAGTGAAGATAAATCTAAGACATTTGAAGAATTGTATAATAAATTAGGAATCCAAGAGGGTGAAAAGGAAATATTTAAACTTGTTAAATCAATAGAAATAAAAAAATAGAGATCTAGATCATGTTCGTTACATTAAGGTGGAGATCAAAAAATTTTAGTTAAAGACCTTGAGGTTAAAGAGAGATGGCGTAACTATTTTCAGAAATTATTTAATGAAGATTGCTTTAAGGATTTCTCTTTACCAGGGGACCAAGAGTCAATAAAATTTGATAATATCAATATTTTAGACGTATTAAGATGTCAGAAGTGGGTGATGCTTTAAGAAAAATGAAAGTGAGCAAGACCTTAAGACCAGATGGCATACCTATTGAAGTATGAAAAAACCTAAAAGACATTAGTATTAAGTGGTTAACTAAACTTTAAAAAAAAAAATTGAAGGAACAGAGAATGTTAGAAGAACAGGAAAAGTGTTGTGGTTCTTTTCTATAAAAACAAAATAGACATTCAAAGTTGTAATAATTACCATGAAATTAAATTTATGTGTCATCCTATGTATAGCACATGGCATTTTTCAGATCTCCCTAAGTATGTCTAGTAGGTGTTGTGGCCATTGTGGAGTCTGTACAGGTGTCAGTGGCTTGAACATTAGAGTTTTGCTGCATTTTGATTATCTGTCTTGAGTTGTGCTGACTGCAGGTAGCGCGTGGCTTGAGACACAATCTTATTGGGCGACACGTCTTGAACGCGCCATCCAATAGCGATATGTTTTCATTCACAGCGTTTTTTGACCGACACGACTATTTTCTAGCGGTTCGACCGACAGAAGAGATGTGTGTCAGGCTGGCATGACACATGGCGCGAGTTATTAACACGTGCAAATAACTCGCACACCTACACCAGTGCGTCTTGAGACGCACCAGGTTGAGCCGATGCGTTTATGAATCCGACACTGTTTTATTCCTATTGAGTCGGCAAAACATCGTTACGACCCTATTACGCTTAGAAGAGTTTCCCCGCGTTCTAGAGTTTTTTTCGAGGATTCCAAGCATCTCGAGAGTGGTTTGGAGTTGCATTTGCGCTAGAAGGAAGCGGTCAGATCACGAGAAGGCCCCTACGGGTGATTTCCCCTACATTTGGTAGGGCGGCTTCCTTCCTTCGTGATTTCTCGCAGGCCCATGAGGTACTTCAACGAGATTAGATTATAGACGTGTGCCTTCTATTGCTGTTTAACCGTCGATTAAGTTGTATAGCTTGTTCTTCATGTTAAACTTGCTAGAAAATCATGGCTAGGGTTTAATTTTGCGGAGTATCATGCTTAGGGATTTCTTTATGGCATTTCTAGCATGTTGTGGATTTGTTTTAAAGCTATGGACATGTACAAAGCATTGAGGTTGTATGAACTGCAGATTTGGTTGTGTTTTCTGATTGAATAGTGGTTTATCGGCATTCTATTGTTGAACGAGCCAGGGGAGGTTGGCGCATCCTGAACATGCAAATGTTCATCAGCACGTTCTAGGCAGGCTCATGAGGTTCTTCAGCGAAATTAGATGTTAATAGATCTGTGCCTTCTATTGTTGTTTAATCATCAATTAAGTTGTACAGCTTGTTCTTCAGGCTAAACTTGCTAGAAATCATGCCTAGGGTTTAATTTGCATAGTATCATGCTTAGGGATTTCTTCATGGCATTTATAGCATGTTGTGGATTTGTTTTAAAGCTCTAGACATGTACAATGTATTGAGGTTGTATGAACTGCAAATTTGGTTGTGTTTAATTGAATAGTGGTTTATTGGTGTTTTGTTGTTGAACAGGCCAGGGCTGGTTGACGCATCCTGAACGCGCCAATGTTCATTAGCACGTTCTAGGTTTTGAGTCGCGCCCCTACAGTTAGGCATGTTTTGGGGTATTTACAATTCAGTACAAGCTGAGGCCTGGATATTCGTGTATGGATTGGCATTGAGGTATAAATGGTTCTCCGTGGTGTTTCTCGCGAGTCTAGTTGTATTGACGCTTAGTAACTTGCTCGATACCTCACTAGTTGGGAGCCCCGACACTAGGTGTGACTTGCACTACGCGTGCGGACAAGGGTGTATCCCCAGTGCTGCATGCAGGGTCTTGTGTCGTCTTTCCGGACTCCCCTTAGAGTTCCTCATCCAAGGAAGGGGAAAGATGACAGTAGGGCGACAAACTATGTGTCGTCTTTCCAGACTCTACTTAGAGTTTCTCGTCCAAGGAAGGGGAAAGAGGAAGGTGGGGCAACGTACTATGTGTTGTCTTTCCAGACTCCCCTTAGAGTTTCTCGTCCAAAGAAGGGGAAAGACGACAGTGAGGCAACATACTGTGTGTAGCTGAAATGCACTCGTGGCTGGAGAAACAGACACCGACAAACGTGCTGGTCCCCAGCTAGTCCTGTATTTGTGTGTATGTGTAGACTCCACAGCCTCTCTAGTCAATAGGTAGTCAAGCGTGGGTGCGGCTGTCAGAATGTGTTTCTGACTACAAAATTGTGAGGTTACTTGTCTTCTCTTGGCCGAGTCAAGTTCTTACTTCGCGGGCCAATTTCTGTGTCCCGAGTGGTAGTGTCATACTTACCTACTCGTGGTTTATATGTGTGTTTATTGGAAATGTGCAATGGTGTGTTTAATTATTGTACGGTTGTAGTATTTATTTATTTCCAGTATGATTACTTGTTATTGCTATAAATGTGGTTTGTTGTGAGTTTTGAGGGTCTCCCTACTGAGCCAGTGACATTGCAAGGCTCACACTCTTACTTATCTTTTAGGTGAGAATGAGGAGGCGAGTTCCCAGCCCCCGACCAATCCTCCGTAGCAGTGAGCGAGTCTTACTAGCAATCTAAGAGCTTGTACACCGTGAGTATGCCCTTAGTTAATGTACTTTTCTTTTAAACTTTAGTTATGTAATGGGACAACGTAATTAGACGTACATATTTTAACATCAATGTAAGTTGTTTCTTTTTCTTCAGTACATTTCCCACTAGACACGCGTACATTACCCTTTTGAGACTGTGTGACTCGTGGGTTGGAGAATTCAGATTCGAATCTTATGTGGGTTCATATGACGAGGACTACCAATGAAACTTTGGGAAAGAGTAATTGAGAAACATATTCAATATATGACTACTATATCAAAAAATCAGTTTAGTTTTATGTCGAGTAGATCTACTACAAAACCTATTTTCTTATTACGAAAGTTAATCAAGAAGTATAAAGAGATGAGAAGAGATTTATATATGGTTTTTCTTGACTTGGAGAAGGCGTGTGATTGAGTATCGAGGGAATTGATTTGGTGGGCATTAAGAAAGAAGTCAGTCTCCTAATGATACGTTGACTTAGTTTAGGATATGTATGAAGGTGTAACTACTAGTGTGAGAACTATTGATGGAGAGACTTGTGACTATAGGTTTGCATCAAGGTTCTACACTAAGTTCATATCTTTTTACTCTGACTATGAATGAAGTAACAAAACAATCGCATGATGATATCCCTTGATATATGTTATTTGTGTATGATATTATATTAATTGATGAGAGTATTGATGGTTTAAATATTAAGTTAGAAAGTTGGAGACATGCTTTAGAGTCTAAAGATTTTAAAATCAGTAAAAGTAAGCCAGAGTTTATGCATTATAATTATAGTAATGAGAGGATATTACAAGAAAATGTGGTTCAAATTGATAGAGAAAACATTCCCAAGACTAGTAGCTTTCGATATGTAGGATCTATCAGTTAAGAGAATGGGGAGATTTATGATGATGTTGCACATAGGATTAAGGTAAGCTGGTAAAATGGAGAAGTGCATTAGAAGTCCTTTATGATCTACGTATATCCATAAAGCTTAAAGAGAAATTTTATAAAATAGCCATAAGGCCTGCTTTGCTATATGGTACTAAGTGTTGGGTAGTACGAAAGAAATATATTAACAAAATGTGTGTAGCAGAGATGAGAATGTTGAGATGGATGTGTGGTAAGACTAAGAAAGATAATATTAGAAATGAACACTTCTATAAGGACTTGGGGATAGCTCCAATTGATAGTAAAATAAGAGAAAATAGACTCAGTCACTCAGGTAGTTTGAACACGTGCATCATCGTCCTATCTCAGCATAGGTTAAAAAATGTGACCAAATCTTAGTGGATACCAGTAAAAGAGCTCGAGGAAGGCCTAAAATGAGATTGTGAGATGTTATTAGAAAAGACAATGGCTTATTGGGTTTAAACACGAAGATAGCACTTGATAGAAATCTTTGGCAGAACAAGATTCATGTAGCCAACCACAAATAATGGGATAAGGCTCTAATGATGATGATGATGATGATATATATATATATATAAAGAAAAGCGATTGGTGGCACCAAAAGTAATGGTGCCACCAACTCTAAAACCATATGATTTGATGTCAAATTTTAGATCAGCTCCATTAAATCTTCTCAACTATTCATAAGCTACACATACCAAAAAAGGAAACATCATCCAATGTAAATTTTCACAAATCAAAATAGACACATATAGGCAGTATCTAGGCCACCCATTTTATATGCTCTAGAGTCTAGACATCAACGATTATAACATCAAAATACATAATTTTAATCCATAATTAGTTTATTAATAGTAGATAAGATTTAATGGAGTGGATCTAAAATTAAACATCAAATTGCATGGTTTTAGAGTTTTTTTTTTTTTTTTTTTTTTGAATGTGGATAGTACCACATGGCTTTACAGTTGGTGGCATCATACTTTTGGTGCCATTGGTGGCAATGGATCCCTCCTCTATATATGAATATATAATTACATGATATAACATATATATCATACGTATTATTAACATATATGTTTACATATGTTTATGAACATATATACATATGTATGTCATATGTATTAATTTATATATGTGAAATGATGATTTAATGTACGTATGTTGGTATATGTATGTACATATGTAAAGGAATCAATGTGACAAGTGCTAATAAAAAAAAATTGTTGGCAGAATCTGGAGCAATTATGACCAATCCAGTCTGAAGTTGGACGGTCCAAGGGTCTACCAGCCCTAGGACGATCCAGCCAAAAATCAGCTGATCCTGATCCAGATCGACCAGTTCCGCACACAGTGTCTAGAACCCATATGGAATTTTATCTAATATCTAACTTGAGAAGCAACATAAGTTTGGCAGAAAACTTCAAGAACAACATGGTAACTAATGGTCAAATTTTGTCATTAAGGTACAATTAGAAGGCTACCTTGCATTCTCAAAAAATAGAGACAAGTAATATGAATTTGGCATGACAATCTTGTCAATGTGGGTCAATAAATCTCAATATTTCTTCATTTTCATTTATCTAATACTGGTTCATCAATAGACTGGGAAGCCACTATTGGACTTCAAAGTTCAACAACTCCTAAGAAACATAACAGGAACCATGACCACGATGAGACCTTAGAGATCAAGCTTGATAGTATGACTGGAAATCATTAATTCACCTCTCTTTTTCTTGCTCAAATAATTTAGTAAGAAGCAAACATTGAGTTAATAAATCGAAAAGGATACTAGGAGATGGGAGGAAATGAGCTGACTAAAATAGATAGAGAAAATGTAACTAGAACTCTAGAATACAGAAAATGGAGCTTTGCATAATATCATTATGCATACTCAAGTAGTTTTCCATAGCACTCATAGAATGGAGTGTAGTATCACAGAATGTCTGTGTTATCATCCGCAATATGGGCAATAGTTTGGCCCAAGGAATATGTTTTTATAGGTCATTCCTCTAAGTGTGTGACAAGGCTACTTTTAGTCTTTTAGTGCAACAATAAACAGAACTTTGTTGTATCCATTGCCCATGAACTTGTACGATCTTGTGCACTGGATAGGTGAAATATGCACTCTGAAATAATGTCCACTAGCCCTTTTCCTTTGCCAGTTCATTGTGGAATCTCATAATTGGTTCACAGAACATACTTTAGTAAATGGCTCATTTGATGTCTTAGAGAAACTGCCTCCAATCTTTTTTCATGCTTCTGCATGTAAGACCAACGTTTTGACCAGAATACAAAGGAAATAGTAAGATATATTGTACATATTTGGAGGAAGGGAAGTTAATATTTGCCTTAAATAGTTTGCATTCTGCATTAGGGTTTGCACACATTATCAATCAAACAACAAAGGAACCACAATTGACTATCCACAATCTTATCAATAAGAACTGTTGACACTTGCGCAACTAGCATCGATGAAAAACAAACTATCAATTAGTTTGCCTCTTACAAGACTATGGATAATGTATAACCAAGGCACAAGGAAACTCAATCAATTTCTAGGAAATTGGAAAAAATCAAATGCACATCATGAACAACTAGAATCAGTTTCCAGATGTAACTTTAGCCATATGAAGTGGCATCACCCACCACAGTTTCATAAACTGACCTATACTAAGCAAATATTAATCTACTGCATATTACCTTTAGTTTCCTTAAATCTTTGTAAGTCACTGTAACTTTACCAAAATAAAATTCTGACAGATGACCCAGCAAATTATTGTACATGGCCCAATGTAGCCAGCAAATAATGCCAAATTCATTCTTCCCTCCATCAACCTTTCTTTTTTGAGTGTCTTAAGAAGAAATGGAAAGACTTGCCAAACTCAATGCTAGACAGCTCTTGTGGTTTCAATCATAAACAGAATAGGTGGTTTCCACAAATTAAAAAACAAATAGTAAAATTCAATGATAGACCTGCCTTCTCTTGCCTAGCAACTTTTTCGGAAGTTTTCTACAACCTCTGCAGAAGTTTTACTACAATATTTTTCTGTAAGTTCTTTTCTCTATAGGAGGTCAAATTGAATAACCTAATCAAAGCATAATGATCATATCTTTCTAATGCATTTTGTCCCATAACAGATTTCACTCTTCTATCCTTTGTCATGAGTAATTACTACTTGTAGCTATTATATTAACACCAAAGAAAAGCTAACCAATGCTTTATTTCTGTCCTAGTGGATTCTGATTTGACATTAAAGGTATATTGATTCTTCCCAACTGACTAGTTCTTTACCATAAATATTGCACATTTAATTATATGCATAGTTCCGATCAAGGTTTGTCACATGGGGGAATCGAGGCAAATTGGGTTTTTCCTGATCCGCCACGATTCGCCAGAATCGGACCGATTCGCATGGGAATCGGATGGGAATCGGTCCGATTCGATAGGAATCGGGCGAATCTGGTTTCTCCTTATTCGATCTGATTCGGCCGAATTGGGACCGATTTGATCCGATCCGGCAAACCATGGTTCCGATGAGTTTCAATTATTGAAAAGAATCTAATTCTTACAATTCATATGTTGTAGGATGAACATTATAGAGCTATTTCCAATAGATTTATTGAATTGAATGTTCCCATTTAACATGAATCCAAGAGGAATTGAACCTACAGTTGGTCACTTTAACCATTCAAGTTATTCAACCATGGATGCCTTAACAAGGATCACAGTACATCCTGAATAACAAAACTCCAACTGAAATGAAATCTTTAGATAGAAGCAATGGAAGAAGAATCAATGAGATGGTATCAATTCAAATCCTAGATATTTGAATCAATGAAGAGACATCAATGCAAATTAAAGATATATTATTGTTGAACATTAGTATCCCCTTCCTTGAATACCATCAATTAAAGGAAGATTTTGACTTGCATGAGACAAAATGACAGCAGCAAAATCTTCCCCAGTTCCCGTGGCCTTTCTCCCTTTCTCCAGTATCCAAGTTTAATCATTGATGTGCTCCTCCTTGTATGAATTGGATTCTGATAGCAATAATGGTCACCGTTCCATGTTTTGCTACATATGGCTCGTTAGGTGGGATATAGAAACTGGTAGCTTATTAAATGCACCAGCCCAATCTCCTTAGCCACAGTCCACACACTGCTCCACTCAAACCTGTATGAAGTATACAGTGGGAGAATAATTTCCAACTCCAAATTGCTAATCCTACATTGGATATGCACAAACAGAGACATCATACACAATTGACCTCCCATGCTCCAAAAAATAGACAATCAGTGCTTTGTCATGATCTCAAAGTGATCCCAGTACTCCAAACCCCAAATATGCAGAAATAAATTTGAAATTCTCCCTCAGATAAGCTCCCGGCCATATTAAAATCACAAGACCACTGTCACCCACTTCAAGTAACTTTAAAAAAATCATCCATCAACCAGACCGGAACAGAGTAATAAAGCCAGAATCCACACCATAAGAGAGAACAAAAGAAGAAATAAACAGCACATAGCAACATCATTAAGAGAAAACAAAACAGCTACAGAGGACAGTGAAGATTTTGGCGGGGGGTGTTAGGGGCTACCTCCTGAGGGTCTGTTTTACCGTCATGTTACAGATGTAGGGGGCGTCCCTCGGTGGCACAGGCGAGGGGGGAGAGACGTTGCCCCCCATGGCGTTGAAGGAGACCTCGGCGGTGCCCGCAAACTGCAGCTCTGCTGCGTCCCTCTCTCGGTAGTATACGACAAGGGTGGCCGCGTGGGGGCTCTGGGCCCTCTTCTGCACAACGTACTGCTCTACCAGGAACTCCAGGACGCGGACGTAGCGCGCGGGAATCCACAGAGCGTCGGAGAAGGACGACGCCAGCAGCTCGACGGTCGCCCGCAGCTCCCCGAGGTCCATGACCCGGACCTCCAGCGACCCATGGGGGAGCTCCTGGGAATACAGGAAGTCGTCTAGGATCTGGAGCTTGTCGAGGCCGTCAGGACCGAGAAAGGCCGCTGTTTTGGGGGGGTCCCGGATCAGGGAGCGGGTGCGAACGGGGAGGCATGTGGAAAAGGAGGACGATGGGTCGGCAGGTCTGACGGAGAGCTGCCTGGGTCTGTGGATTGAGCCCCGCAAGGGGCGAACGGGACGAACGCGCTTGAGAGAGGAGAGCGGGTGGGTGAGGTTTAAAGAGAGAGGGAGCCTGCTGCCATTGTCGGCGGAGGCGGGGGAGGTAGGAGGAGACCTGGGTCGGGATTGGTTGAAGAGGGCATCCAGAGAGAAGGAGAGGGACATGGGTGGCTACTGGCTGCTGGATTGCAAAGATCAGAAGGGAAAAGCTCGGTTGGTGTTGGCATGGCTTGTGAGATGCCAAGAACCACCACCAGCAGCAGTATACTGGCGCCGACGTACACTCTCGATTAATTGGACGTTCCAAGAAGAGATAGCGGTTCAATATTTAGATTTGACAAGATTTAAGAAAAAAAATTAAAATTTTATATATATTTAAGATTTTAGTGTCGATTTTGAATATTGAATCTAAATTTTCTGTATATAGGTTCAAAAACTAGATCAATTAAATTAGTAAGAAAAAAAATGACGCTGAAGTACGGATGATGACGAGAGGAGAAGGGGGATACTAACATCAATAATTTCCATTAATGATATGCATATCTTGGATATTCCTACCTTTATTTATGTAGTTTTATGTCCTTGGAATTTGTTAACAATAATATATATTATATTCTAAATGTTTTAAAGATAGTACAGTACACGTGTGTATATCTGTGAAATCTAACTTTTAGGGCTGTAATAAGTCTAGTTAATAACTTTTGAGGGTGTCGAGGTAGATTAAGGCATGATATGTTCTCAAACATAAGATAGTTGACTGATTCTTCTGTCTCCTTACAAATTAAAGGGGATCTGTCTCCTTACAAATTAAAGGGGTAAATTGTATTTAGAGAAAGATTTAGTGTATTTTTTTATTACACTTAAGTGTAATATGACTAGATGTTAAACTCATGTGACACCCCTCAGTGATAAAGTGGTAACTCAATTATTGGATGTCACATGAATTTAATATCTAGTCATATTACACTTATATATTACACTTAAGTGTAATAAAAAAGTGCACTAAATCTTTCTGACCAATTTAGCTAACCTGGAGAGGGTAGGTAAAAGCGTTATTAAGAGCCTTATGCACCCACCTTGACAGTGGATATACTTTAATGATAATCGAACTTATGTACATGCTTATATCTTTACAATGTCGGGGGTAGTTTTATATCCTCCAGAGCACCTTCAGACCTAACCAAAATGACAAAATTGTGAATAAGGTACTGTTCGGCTCCCTGTTGCTATATATCTTGGAGCTATCTTCCCTGTGAGATGTGAAACCCACCAAGCACTGCTAGAAGCATGTCATTCCACATGTCAATGGGGCCTGGCAAGCACCAATTCAGACATCCATTGTAGCCCTTCATGATCCTTCCATTCTTCCAATGAGAACTTGGGTTATTTCCTGCAGTCCTCATCAGCATTGCCCTGGTCACATCCAGAGCTCCAAACAGTGCAGGCGCGCCCTTCCCTAACATCACTTGCTCTCTCGCTCTACTCAGCTCTGCAAGCTGAGCCAACCTTAGCTCCCAGTAGTGATCAGCTCCCGCAAGATCCAAGTCCATTCCATCAAGGGGCATGCGGCTGTGGTTGCAGTGTCCCACACTAGCCCCAGTTCCATTAATCTCCAAGTGTGCAGGTGAGACTGTTCTGAGTATTGTGAGAAGCCTGTCACACTTGCTGCATCTGCCTATGTACTGCAATGCTGTTCCAAGGGCTCTTTGGGTGGGATGCACATTGCCGAGGTCTCTTACACTGGGATCTGAACAAGACACACAGCCAGCAGGGCTGCCACCTTCATATAGGTATAATATCTTCTTCTTAAAGGACCAGAGATCACTGGAGATGACAATACAATCTAATCCCTCAAGTTTGCTTGCCCAGCTCATGTCAACCTTGTCTAGCTGAACGTCAAAAACTCCTGAAGCTGATCCATTGTGGATTCTCTCCTCTGCCATTACTAAGAATCTTGTGAATATGATCATCAGGGTGAAATCATGGGAAGGGTAGTACCATTCCTGAAGCCCTTCTCCAGTGACGTTTCTCTGAACCTCTTCAGGAAGTTCTACCTGAAGCGAGGAGGAAAAAATAAATTAATAATTAAAGGCACTCACTAAAAGTATAGAAGAAATTAATTTTAAGGAAAATTACTTGTGTTTACCTTGACAAATTCTCTATAAATAATAATCTCTCCCAAAATATCCATACCTTTATCTAATCTAGCTAACGCCCTACGCTAAGTATATATATAGTTGAGTCATATATACTAGCTATATACACCTAATTAACCCCATTCTTTGCTTTTGGGAATCATAAATCTGTACACCCATGAAATGTATGTAACCTTTAAGGGATATAATTAACAATCACAGCGCTCTGATTGGTGGATCTTGGACGTAGGCTAGATTATGGGTTTTTTTTTTCACAATAAGTATTCATCCTCCAAGTGAAAATTACTGAAAATTTATGCTAGAATTGCATTTTAAAGACATTAACTTAACAGTGGTGACAATTAATTCACGTAAAAAAGGATGTGTATATATATATATATGGACATGCAAATGTAAGATAAATGTTTGCGCAATTTTCACATTATAAGGACATTTATAAAGACTTTAGGGGCATAGAGATAATTTATTTTGCAAATTAAGTTCACCTCGGAAAGGAGACACCGCAGCGACTCCATTTGGCTCCGAGCGGCCAAGCGATCCCCCACGAAGGCCAGCTTCTTCCCGCGGACGGTGCCCAGGAAGCTCCGGGCGTCGAAGCCCGGCAGCTCGCACCCGTCGGGCTTCCACCGCCACTTGGCGTGGTCCATGTCCTCCCCGCATACGTAGTGATCCCTGGAGTGCTGCGGCAGCAGCGTTGTCCGGCAACTCCGGTTGGTGTAAGCCGGCCGCTGCTCATCTCTCACCCACTTGCCCACCGACAGGTCGCAAGGCCGATCCACCTTCACATCCCCACCTGCATAGCCTGAAGAAGAAGGAGAAACACTTGAGATCAGGCAGGTTAATTAATTAGATCAAAAGGGAGGAAGATATCCAGGATGAGCAGGGTTTCACTTGTTACCACCGTCGCCGGAGGAGGAGGAGGAGAAAGAGTGGACGGCGCCAGGACCAGGAAGGGTCGCACTGGTGTTTTCGTCAAATAATGGGATGGCGCCGAAAGGGTTGGGAGAGTAGGAGATGGAGAGGAGGACGACGGAGGCGACGCCGAGCACCCACATCAGGAGGGAGAACCACACCTTGCTCGCGACCCCGGCAGCATCTTGCTGGGGGTGGTGGTGGTGATCAAGGTAGTAGCACAGGTGCATGTGGTGCTGCCAGGGAGGAGGGGAAGGCGTAGTACCAGAATAAAGCCCCATTAATTGTAGCAGGCTAGCAGCAGCAGCAGACATAGAAGAGATGAGGGGTAGCTAGATCGAGCGCGGCCTCCCTCAGGGAGCTCCCATGACGGACAAGATTTGCAGCAGCAGCAGTAGACGGGTTTCTTTTCTTGGATCTCTCAACTTAACCTCAACTGTAGAGTTGATCGATCGGCGGGGTTACTTAACGAAGAACACGGAGTTCAACCTTTCCTGTGTTTAAAAAACACAAGTTCGCAGTGTGTAAGTTGACCTCGGAAGCAGGTTTTGACGGAGGAAGCGCGCGGGGGCCGGCGTTCGAGGGACTGCATGCTCCTTCCCGGCCATGAAGGAACACGCGGCCTAGCTAGCTAGTCTCCTTCCTCTCGTTGGATCTGGCGCCCGCCTTCTACCCCTGCTTCTTCTTCTTCTTCTTCTTGTTCCTGTTTGGGTGAGGCGCAGTGAGTGGGATTGTAACGTAACGCTTGGGCCATGAGAGGGAAAGAAAAGGTGGGCAGCCTAACTTAATTCGTGGGTCGTATCATCACGTTAGCAGCCATCTTGTGGTAAGAAAGAGTTCGAATATTCCTCTTAATACATAAATAAATCGACTCCGTAAATATTAGAAGAGTTTCTACAACAACAAAAAAAATTAATTTTTTTCAAATTTCGCTTTGAACTTTTTCCTAAAACGTAGGCGCAGTCCCACTCTACATCCTTCTAATATTTACTAGTCTAGATCCTCTCATATTAAAAAAAAAAAAAAAGGTGTTCCACCGACCGGCCACAGATTTTGACACCCTCCCAATCCTTCAACATGTCCTGCTCAAATGAACAGAAAAGAAAAGGCCCGGTTCGTACTTTGATGGGCCGTCAACTCATACTGATCAGACTATTGACACGCTTGATCAACTTCTCATCTCAAAAGAATCCTTTCAACTTTTAAATCGACTTGGTGGTGGCTTCAGTTCTAGAGGATTACCATCTCTGCAGCGTTTGGTTCCGCGTGTGAAAAAGAGAATTTTACAAAAATCGGCTTTCTCTGATAGGGCCTCGACAATAGCTGATTTCGCAGCCCCTCCTCGTGGGTAAAAAGCTTTTTTTAACACTTCAAAAAATAATTAAATTAAATAGCTCTCGACCTTCGTCATTAGTTGTCACACACGATGAAAAATATCATCGACCTTGTGAAAATCTGGCGAATTAGAGTGGTCTCTCACCTGCTTTTGGGATTGAGGAGAGAGAAACTTTTTTCTCTATGTCTCTGATCTCCTCCTCCCCAAAATCAACTAGTGCAAAAACCCGTGCGTCCTCAAAATATTTGGTTTTGTTTTTCACTTGTCAGAGATTTGTCGACCCAATTGAAATCACCTTAAAAATGATACCAAACGCTGCCTAAATCTACCTCGGTTATTATATTATTGAGAAATGCTTCTTATAAGAGAGACGGAACCGTGGTATACACTCGTTGGTGGTGCTAACACACATCTAATATCCACGTGGCATGCGTCAAATCTACAATTTCCATGATCAACTTCTCATGACAAAAGAATCCTTTCAACTTAATAATTAGACTCTTATTGAGGTTATCATCTGTCTCTTAAATCCACCACACAGTTACTTATCATTCATTGAGAAATTCTTGTTATAAGTGAGGGGAAGCATAATGGTGGTGCATACGTACATAAGAAGTAGCTCAATTGATAGGACGCTCCGCCATACACTAGGTGGGAGGGGTTTCATTTTCAAATTTGTCAAGTTTACAAGAAGATTTTCTCGAGCCTTGAATCTGAGACGTGTCTTTATTTTAGTTTAATTTAGACAAATCGACTTAACACAATAACAACAACAACAACCAAAAGAAAATTTTGTGGTACATATTGATTGGTGCTAGTGCGCATCCAACCAACATTCAATATGTAGGTGTTGACGAACACTCAAAAGACACCTGTCATGCCCTTTTTATTGCGAGTACTTCTCACTTATCATTTGATTCTTTTCTAGAATCAGCACAAAAATTAAGGTTGTAGTTGTCAAAAGTCAAACCATGTATATAATACTCCCTGAGAGTTTGTCACATAATTCTTGAGCTGAGCAAGGCCTAGAGGTGAAATTTATCTAACTTAGAAAAGGCAGGGGAACATACATATATAGAGGGATCCCTTTTAGTTAGAGCAAGTGGAGACAAAAGTTGGGAGAGAGAGGGTTCCCTTTTAGCCTAAACAGTAGTGGCATACCCATAGAGGTTTCTTTCTTGTTGGAGAAGATGGCACATTAATTACTTCCTATAATATATAGCAGGCCAATATGCCCAAGGGGATATGGGTGCTGCCTAATGTTAGGCCTTGTATATACTTGGCTCTTTTTTGCCAATTTTTATCATTCTTTGCATGCTATGATCAGTCACTTCTATCAACCAATCGAGAATGCAAAAGGTTCCAAATTTGATGCGAAATGCATGGTGCATCAAAAATCGAAATATGATGAGAAAGTTTTACCGTAAGATAAGGTCAGATGAAAAACAACAAATTCAAAATTTTCATTTCTTTGTTTTGTTTTCACTCTAGTGATAGCTAAAATATAGTAAATCCATAGAAACAATAGGAATATTACCAAGGATTTATGAAGGTTTGCTATATATGAGTAACAATTTGGTCTTTTATCCGCATAGATATATAACACCCGAATAAGCACCTTTATCTAGTTGTCAAAACATGTCATAAAAAAATATTTGAGATTTGTATATATGATCACCCTCTAAAATAGTCTTTCCATGTTTCAAATATCACCTTGTAATCTTCATATTTCCTAAAAACTCCTTAAAAATCTACTGAGGTTCATAAATAATCCCCTGGAGAGTTAGTTGTCACCAAAAAAAAAAGAAATATAAAAAATGAGAATATTCTTTTTGTGTGTGTGTGTGTTTGTATAAAACCTATCGTTGGGTCTACTTAGGGCCAATGGAGCAAGGGGGATTAACTGGATGAGAATTAATATTCGATCTTTTCTTAAGAAATAGTGATTATTTGCCAACGGAAAATGATTGAATAAAACATACATATATACAATTAAATTGTGAATGAACAATAAACTCATAAGGAAACCCTGAGGGATAAGTTCTTTCATCTGGGATAGCCTATCGCTTTGCATCTATATATGGGATTAGCTATATCCTAACATATTCTATCCTAGGCCATTTATCCGAAGTTATCTTATCCAGTTATGGAACCAGACCTAGGTGTTGTTGGGCCTCCATAAGGAGTCCGAGTCCCATGGGACTCTGGCCCAGTGGGCTTTTTCTTCCCCTCTCCAACAATTGTTGCATCATCTTTTTTGTGAAACACATTTTATAGGCCCATCTACTTATGGAATTTTCATTTGTTTGGATTTGGGCCCATATTGGATGCCTCCACTTGGACCACGTACGGTCGCTAAGAAGAGTATTTGGGTTACCCATGTTATATGTATGATTTCTCCCTTAAGATATAATAAGATCTATGGAGAATTGATTAGAACTATTTTTTAACCTAGAGTAACCGTCAATATAAAAACACGAGAAATGATTATTGAGGGATTTGTCTTATAATCGTGCAGTTTAGTTGACGTGGGTTGCAAAGACAATAATCTTATTAGAGAGAGAGAGAGAAATAGAGATTCAGAATGTTGCACCAGACCAACAAAGGGGATGCGTCGGACCGGTCCCAAGGTCAATGTGGAGAAGATCTGAGGTCAATGTGGAGAAGATCTGATCTGAGAGTACCAAAAAATTTTAGGGAGGTCAAGCGAGGAAGATCAAACCGAACTATCAAAATGATAGGTGGACGAGTGGTGTCGAAGTGTCACCTACAAAATAGATAAGCATTAAGAAGTTGTTTGTTCGAGCTGGAGGAAAGATCCTCCAATCCTCAAGTCAAATTGAGCTCAATTAATATCTATATTAAGGTAATTAACTTATCTACTGTGGATTTTATAGAGTACCAAGGGTTCTCTTTCTAGAATTTCTAATATGAGATTAATCCCAACTTGTGACTTGACAAGTGGTGCAAGGTGAATAGAGACATGTGGTGTTTGTGTTGGGGATCGAACGAGAAGAACACACCACGAGCGAACGACAAAGATAGAAGAGATCAAGAGGAGAAAGAAGATCATACACACAAAAGACAAAGATTTACGTGGTTCGAAGATCGAGAGATCTCCTATGTCTACGGCAGCACCAAGTTCTTCTTCTTTCTTGGAGACAAATACAAAAGGAGTGCCTTACAACATGTCTGAGGAACCTCCAAACGCTGTCACACACAACCCTAGGCCAAAAACATCCCACATATATACAGAATTCAAAATAAGAAAATCGTCTCGAACTAGACTCAATTGGAATCGGTCGACCGACTCGACCAAGTCTACTCCTTTTGTAGTCGGCCCAAAAATCGGTTGACCAGTTCAAGTCGATTGGTCAACTAGATATTAAAAGGCTAACACCTTTTGATAGTTACTCAAGAGTCGGACGATCAATTCGTCCCGATCGATCAACCGATGTTTACAAATATTGTCAATCCACAACTCTGACTCCTCCTAAATAAAATAGTTCAGAACAATTTTTGTCTTTGGGGCTCCCACCCTTGAACCCCCGCCTTTTGAGGAGGGGGCTCTGCCGCGCACAACCCCCCACCCCCTGCCAACTCAATGCACAGTTGGATCCGCATAAGGACAATAGGTCAATTGACAAAAAATCAAACTCCACAGTACAACAATTTAACCCTCCAATTAAGATAAGCCACCAACTAGGAAGGCGAGAGCATCAAAGGGAGCCAAAGTGATTGAGTAGAGGCTAAGGTGATGCCTCAGATGTTGAGCTCTAAGAGGGTGGATTTGTTTGGGTAAGCCATATCTTGACCAATTCACACACACACAATCCATGCTCCCATGCTTGTACGTCACCATCTTTAAATCTTTAGCTGTCAAGTGAAACAAAAGAAGCCAACTCTCTCTTCTTCTTTTGCGTGCGTGCGTGCGTGCATGCGTGCGTGTGTACGTGTGTGTTTACGAATGACAGTCCCGCCATAACATAACGGTGGCTGTGTGTGTGTGTTACGAATGACAGTCCCGCCATAACATAACGGTGGCCCTTAGATTAAAATCAAAGGGACATGCGGAGTGCAAAATAAAATTTTTTTAGCACCGTTGGATCATGATCTGACGGCGGAGTGCTATGGCGTACGGCAGTGTCTCACACCGCCATCCCATAACAATAATTTTATATATAAAGAGAGAGAAACCCCCCACCACACACGATGCCACTATATATTTGTCTTTGTCTCTCACACACACAACAACAGCCAAACTTCACGGCCCACCACCAGCGGCAGACAAGATCCAGAGTGGGCGACTCTACCTAGATTTCCTCTCTTCCCTGTTCTCTATCGTTCAACACCATGTGGGGTGTGGGGGTGTGGGGTTTTTTCATGAGTTCTCAAAACACCAGCCCCAGCGGCCGCCCCCCCTCGCCACCTACCAAATCCCCAACAACCCCCATCATTAAAACGAAAAAGAAAAAGCTCATAACCCAACGAGTAGTCGTACTCCAATTCACGTTCTAAACTACCTACGTGAGTCCGCAGCACATGATCCATCATCTCACATAAATAGGGATGGGGCGAAGGGGCTTGCGTGCGGTGGAGAAGAAGCCCAGCCCCGTACGGCCCACTCCCAGGGCGGGCCCACCCACCTGACGCATGCCAGAAGAGAATAATTTCCTGCCCGCACAGACCCGGTTATTAATCCGGTCAGTACCCTTTTCTTTTTTTTTTCTTTTTTTTTTACAGTGGTGTGAATTATAACCATCCAATTTATTTATGGGCAGGATATATTGTCGGCTTGCAATGTCCTTCTCTTACACATCTACGGAGATAGATTTTTATAGCACATTGAATGTTATAAGACCCACTCTTATGTCTATAGATGTGCAGAGAGAGAACGCCATGAATGGGCTATCAGTACTCCCGTAAATGTGAGAGCAAAAATCTTGCCAGAATAGCCGAGTCTCTCTTAATTGATTGTTGTTTAATGTTATATAGATCTCAAAAAAAAATTAAAAAATTTGGTGAAATTCATACAACACTTAAAAATAACTAATCAAGAGAAATCTGATTATTTTCATAGGACTTCTACTCTCTCACTCGCCCCCGGAAACAAAATATTTCTCTTCTCCAAATATATATGCGGTGAAAAAGCCAGCGTCCACACATGCTCACCTGACATAAAACAGAGGAGAACAATGACTTTTCACACGCAAAGACGGGTACCAATTCTTATATCTATCCCTTTATATGATGGTGCTGTGTGGTGGACCGCCATAACCTGCCCCCTGAATTTTAAATATTTTTCGAAAAATAGAAACACAAGACAGAAGCCTCCTTCGCAGCACCCCAGCCCCCACCCCCCAAAAAAAATATCTATTTCTCTCTCTAATGTGTGTGTGTGTCAGAGACGAGGACAGCTTTTTAGATGTGGACGGAAGAAGATGGCTTCACGGCACCGGGTGAAAAGGCCAAGCCGCTCCGCTGCTGCGTTTGTACAACGTCACCAGCAAGCAGCAGCAGCAGACTGCGACCGTCCTGGTTGCTGTCTACGCATGGAAAGAGAGCAGTGGGGATTGTCTGGTTTGTTTTGGCCTGTGCTTCTTGTTGGCATGTTGTTGCCACGTCCTGGTGGTGGTGGGTGCCGCCGATCCCTACCCAATAGGAATACTTTCATGAAGAGTAGTAGCTGTCACCACCGTCGTCCCCGCACCCAATCTGGACCCTCCCCCTTCTTGCTTCCGAAGGCCAGTTAGCCATTTCCGGCCGCCAACAGCAAAAAAGTTTTAAGTGGGAGATTTATCCATCTTTTGGCCGCCTCCGACGTGGGATCAATCTGTCATCTGACCACTCCTCTCTTTTTCTTCTTTTTGATACTTAATACGGCTGTGGTGGTGTAAACCTAAGTCCTAAAATATACATTGAAGGATCTTAATTATTGAGCCACTCCCACTCCTTGCATACTTTGTCTCAACAACTCTCTATCTAATAGAAAGGCCATGTCATCGTCGTGGGGCGCCAAATCAACAAAATTGTCTACCCTGTCTGACACTTGGGAGATGATGACAACATATTCCACATGGCATGTTACATTCCTCCTAGGGTTCCAAATGTGCATCACAGTACAAGATAGCCTATTTCAGAACGAGAAGCAAAAAAATTAGAATAAGAACACGGATAGCTTAATAGCTACAACTGCTGTTGTATTACTCACATAAAGCAATTTGCTTAGCATACATTTCTTTTTGTTCATGAGTATTTCCCCAAGAAGAAAGGGACGCTTTATCTTCCAGTATTCAGTGATGGATTGGAGAAGAGGAAATGAACAAAAAATGCAGAGGAAAATTCCCGCACCCCCACCGCAACTCTCACAGAACCCCCGACTGAGAACAGTATATACAAGACAAAAGATGAATCTTACTATATTTCCAGATGGCACGGAAGGGTGGGTTTAGAAGATCCACCAGGTCCAGGACTCACATACGAAAGATCCAGTGGAAATAGTAATGTTTTTTTTTTCATTTTTATCATCAGAAAAGAAAAAAGGGTAACATGGTTATAGCACATTCCTTATTACAGGTAGCATAGCAGTGACTTAAGCTCTAATATAGTAGTCATTCATACAACGAAAAGCCCCCTCCTAGGATGATGAATGATTGATGAGTCTACAGTGGCAGAGATCCGATGGAGATTAAACGCAGGAGGCATCTCCAATCTTACACATGATCATGGCTGATGTTGGGGAAAGTGAAGTGAAGAACGAATTTGAGAACAGAAAATCTTTACCAATATCACTTACCATGTACTCCGAATGCAGCCAGCATCTCTCCGAGACTTAACCAGCATCTACTGCCTGGATAAGGCACTTAAGGAAAAAGGGACCAGCAATCAATGAAAGTATGAAGGACATTTCAAGCATAAAATCTCAACATTTACAAAATTACAGCAAGATAAGAAATTCCTGACACTTTTCCCACAATAGTCATGGCAAACCCCAGACTGTTGATCCTTGTTTGTGTATAATTTACCGAGAAGGCAAGGAAAAAGGGTGCCCCCAACATTTGCCTGTGCCTGCAATTACATGTATCACTCATTAACATGTAACGAAGTACACACAACAAATATTACCACATATTCAAAATAAAAACAAGGGGGCAAGAGGACTAGTAACTCACTAGAACACTCCAATGTCATAGCACAAACTTGATCTTCTGAGGCACAAGTTAGAGGCACAAGGGTTACTTATATGTAAATCTCTCTGCATCCCAGCCACCTTCAGGATCCTTCCTCTTTAAACCCCTGCTTACCGCTGCCTGGAACATCCTTACCTGCTCCTCAGCAAAAGCCTGCGAACTAGGAACAGAGAGTTGCCTCGATGCCATTGGTGATCTCTCAACCCTCCCTTCAATGTCTACACCACCTGGACCTGCATTGAGATCAAGATTTTGCTGGCCCCACTTTTGACTGCTCTCAGTACCACTACTTGTACTGCCCTCATGGAGGCTTATGACATAGGGCCTCACATATGGGGATGAAGCAGCACCAGCCGATCCTATAAGTGGAGTAGGAATGGCAGGGAAGCATGGACCCCCTCCTGTTGCAGAATCTGCATGGGTCATTGACCCTCCTGAGAAAGAAGTAGAGGCTAATGGAAAACTTGAGCCAAAAGGAAAACCTGCATATGGGAATGGTGCAGCAGGAGTAAAGGCCATAGCAGGAGACGATGAAAGCACTGAGCCTCTGTACAGATCACTCCCAAAGGTGCTGCCACCATTGGCTGAACTCAATATTCTTTGAGTACTAGGACCTGCAACAATTGGGTAAGGCTGATCCCCTCTATCTGGCAAGAATGATGGGATTGCAACAGCTGGATACGAGTTACCAGGGGGAAACCATGTCGATAGGTTTCCTAGTTCATTACTGTTCATCCTAAGGGACGGTATGAATGGTAAACTACCGGCCTTCGTCTGCTGGCTTTGTGAAACTGGTTCTGAGCTTACTTCATCAAGACTGGGACCGTTATTCAAATCAAAATCCCTCAAGACATTGGCCCCCCCAGTTCCGGAAGCTGATCTCACTGGCAAAAGTGGCACCTCCAATCTTCGACTTGCATTTCCTGGAACCTGTCCATTGTCTGTGCTGTCATCCACCTGGTTCAAATCAAGATCCAGTCCTACAGAGCTTCTAATTGGTGGATCACAGTTGCTGATACCCCTGGACCCAGAGTGCCTCTCCTGAGAAGAGCTCTGTACTGCAATTTCTTCAGCAACCCTCTCATCAGCCACATTAAGATCAATATCAAGTACAGGACGACATTGTTTACTGGAAGTAGTCTCAGAAGACGGGGCATCAGACATACCAAGTGGCATCTCTTGAACCTTCCGTGGTTCAGCTGGACGAAATGCACTAGTGGCAGCAGATCCTTTCCACCCAGGCTCCCCCTTACCCTTGAGAAGAGTCTCTGAAAGAAAAGGCCCTTTCGCAGGAGCAGCAACTGTGATGGGAACAGACGAAACAGTTGACACAGGAGAGAGACTAAAAGGTGGCAGATGAACCGAGGATGAACGTCCCAGTACAGATGGAGTAACAGGTTCCACTGGATTCCCTTCATCAACACAGAGACCTTCATTTAAGTCAAAATCACAATTCCTGGACGTATCTGGCACAGGAGAGATGACTGCTGAAGAAGCCTCCAGAGAACTGGCAACTTTTTCACCCACTTCCTCTGCCCTAGAAAAATTTGAACATGTAGCCTTTGCAAATTGCCCAGCTTCATCTTCTAGCATTGTGCTTGCCTCCACATGACTGCCTTCCAAAGATGAAAGGTCCTGAGTAATATCCTTTTCCAAATCTTCAACACTATGACTAGCAGGGACTGAAGAAGAGTCAATCCTCCTATCCAGAGCTGGTGCAACAATGCTGGTGTGATCATTTTTTTCATTATCACTTGCTTCCAACTGGATTTTCTCTCCCATGTTTTCAGACTCCTTTTTCTTGAGTTCATCAACAACGTCCAAATTGATTATAGTAGAAGATGAAGTCATTGCCTTGTCATTATTTCCGCAAACATAATCTGGACAAACTGATGTAGCAGGATGTACCAGCTGATCAGTAGGGGTGGCATCATGTGATACATCCATTATGCCTTGCTTGTCTGCAGGACAAGAAGAAGCTCCTTCAACTGAATCTTTCTCATGCTTTATACTAGGAGAGGCAACATGATGAAGACCAGTCTCATCACCCAATGGGACATTGAGCTCAGATGATGGACTTTTTGCTTTCCGTTTAAAATCTGATAAGCCTTCAGTAACTGACCCGCTAGCTTTTCGTTTCTTCCGAAACTGTTTGGATGAGTCTTCATCAGACAGACTCTGAACTCGTGGCGGTGAAGTCAATAAAGACATAGGTCCATCAGCTGCAACAGAATCAAGCTTGCCTTCTGATTTCACAATTGTTTCAGTATCTTTACATGAAACCAAAGCAGAAACAGGATGTTCTCTGTAAGCACCAGGGGACTTAGTCTCTTGTGTGGAAACAATACTTTTGCTGTCACAAAAGGAACTACTTATGGAAACTGCACAATTTTGCTTACTTTCATCTCGAACTTGCAAAGCAGCAGCAATAGATCCATGTTTCTCATGATCATCCTCAGCATTGACTGCTGGGTGCCCAGAAACACTGGTCACAACATTGTCACTTGAGAATGTTGATTGAACCTCATTGACAGTATAAGGATCCTCAGCGGCAGGTGAGTTCCCTCCGGGAGAATCAGTTGGAGAAACCACGTCTGACTTGGATATCTCTCCAGCTGCCACACTGGCAAGCAGATTCATCCCCGAATCATCCCCACCAGAAGATGCACTAGCTTCAGAATACTTGACACAACTTTCGATCAAGGCATTGATGGAGCTCAAAGATGCCTCAAATGATTTTCCAGACTTTGGTTCTGATGAACTGGCACCCCTGGATGTGCCAACTGCTTTCACAGTTTCATCAGTACTGCTACGCTCTTCATCAAGAACAGCTGTAGTTGATCTGTCACCATCATCAGATCCGACCCCACCTTTCAGATCATTGCTTTGCCATGATTCTGCATTAACATCAGCTGCAATACTAGCCTGACAAGCACCACTGTTTAATTTTGTCCTCCGATCAATATGTTCATTCTTCTCAGGAACCCCAGGAGATGATGCTCTACTGCCTGTCAGTGAGGGATCCTCAAAAGAACCTCCACTGGTGCTCCGTGCAGGACTCCGTCCAGGGTTTGGGAGCCTCACAATCAGTCTGTGGTTGTTTCCATGATCTACAACAGGCACATCAACCGCCTTTTCACCTGTTGTTCCAGGCTGTGGTGCTTTCTCTGATGCAGTATTCCTCAGGGATCTAGATCTACCTGAACCACTGTCCTTCTGAATCCCAGAAACAGTAGTTCCTACGAAGCTAGTTGATGATTTTCGGTTACGAGATGTACCACCCGAAGTCTTGCCAGAATTCATTGAACCAGCAGCTGAGCTCCTGGCATCTTCTTTCCACGTGGAGCACATGGATTTTGTGTGATCACTAGAACACGATTGACTATTGTTCTGAGATTGACTGGAACTGCTGCTCTTTTCTTCCTTGATCGTCATTGGGGGTTCCCCAGTCCAACTACTCCCCCCTGTCTTGGACTGTGAATCTTTTGTGCCAATAGTGACAGATGCTGACAATACAGATGGTAACTTTGGAGATCCAGATTGCCCAGGATTCATTTTTACATTAGAATCTCCATGACCAATCTTTGATGGTAAAGACTTGCATGAAGATGTTTGAGCACCACCACTTTTGACAGCTGCTTCACTAGACCCAGAACGCCTATTTCCTCCTTGAGAAACTTCAGAGAAACCTGATTTCCCTGGCCATGAAACTGCTTGGTTTGAACCAACAGACTTCGTTTCACTGAGCTTCGTCATCTCCAGCTTTGTCATTTCTGCATCAACACGTTTCTTCCATGTATCAACCAGGCTCCTTGCCTTCTTCTGGATTTCCAGATTCCTATGACCACGTAAATGATTCACAGATTTACCAATATTACAAGTCTGCAGAGCATCAAGGTTGACAGGCAACTTGTCAAGTGCTCGGAGAAGAGCCAGGAGAAGCTCCTCAAGTGATTTGTCACCTTCCTTTGGACTAACGCCATCACCATTCTTTCCCTTGTGTGCCTCCTGGAGCCAATCATCCAGAACTGGAACACCCCTTAGCTGAACAAACCTGCCAAGGCAATCATTTCTATCTGTAGCCGCAATCACATCTGCCAGCAATATCCGACCAGCTAAATCAATTTTTCTTTCACCTCTGTCAAGCTGCATAAGCTGCACCAACCTCTCAACTGCATCATTGTTTATTAAGCCACCTTTGTCAGCTATTTTTGCAATTTCAGTCTTTATCATGATTTCGAATTTGCAATTACCAGAATCTACGTTATCTACTTTTACACAGCGCTCCCGCTTGACAGACTCTGAACCCAGATCACCTTTATCCCCTCTCTTCCTTCCCTTAGCCTGAGAAGGGTAGGAAGTACTGCTACTCTGTACACTGTCAGAAGTTGATTTCAATGGCTGTGTGGAAGGACCATTCGATTGCTTTGGGGAACGTCCTCCCGACTGTACTGCTGCATGCATTTCTATTTGTGTTTTGTCTAATAGCTGAGCTACTTCTTCCTGTCGTTCCTAAGCAAAACAGAGTGGAGATATTAACTCACATGTAGGAAAATGAATGGTAGGAGAAAAAAAAAAGGGGGGGTGGGTAATCCCACAGTGATGCAGAGGAACAATTTAATGAGCAACATACATTGATATAACCCTGATCAGTTAGCCACCATAAACACTCATTTGCAACGTCATACACTCGCCTGCAAACAAATGAGGATATCCCTGAGGGAAGTTGAACACCCTTACGAAGGAACGCAACTTTACATGGATGCAGAAGCAACTCAGCAGATATTTCATCCTTCTGAAATGAATAGAAGACTTCGTTTGGTGCAGCTTCCAGCAAGTTGCCTGTTGCAATCTTAATGTCAGAAGGTCGAAACAGCCGATTCACTCCTAATTTAAGATGCTCCTCTTTGCCTGCAGTAAACCAACGGACTATTCCAATGAATGGTGGACAATTGCCAGACTGAAAAAGGGCACAATCACCAACACAAATTTTGCGTCCGTCCTGCAAAACAAGGAAAGACTGTGAAAGGTGTTACAATAAGAAAATAGAAAACAGCCTCAGCAACATACCAAGCATACTTTGATATTGTGAAGAACCAACAAAACGAATGCTAAACAAAAATGAAACTCTATATTCGCAGAACCACTGACAAATAATTACTGCCATCATTCTAACCTACAGTGTTTTTTGTTGAAGTTGGATCCTGAAATGTGGAGGTTGCCCTGATAAAACAAAAAAAGCCTAAGTATCACTGATGATCATGCCCCATAACTCCAGTGGAATGTGAGCAGTGAGCCCCAACCAACAAGCTGCAAATACACAACATAGTTTGTAGTAAAACATTAACTTATTTATTTAAGAACTATGGACATTCACTTCTTCGAGAAATTGGCTTTCAAAGCATAGAGTGGCTATGTACTACACTTCTAGTCACACTAACCAGGCTTTTCTTGTTCCAAGTAGAGCAATTAAACATCGCTCAAAAAAAATGCCAAAAGCATTAACAGAAGAAATATATTTTCCTTTACTTTTCAGTTTATTAATTAGCATGAGCAAAAATCAAACTTAAAGGACTGATTTATAAAATATTCTATGTCAACATCATCATCTGTCAAAAGGCTGCCAAACTATTCTCCAAAACACAGATTATGTCCTCATGTTACATCATGTCATATATCTCATGCATCTTTTACATGTAGGATTGTCCCATTGTGACTTAGAGGTCACAAGTTCAAAGCTGGAAGTAATTCTATGCAAAGCAGGAAATATGGTGTATAACTGATTCTAAATAGACCAATGCTGGCTTAAGCCCATGGCATTATACCACCTATTTAAGCATAAGCTTATCTCTCTTTTCACCATTTCCATCCAAGCTCTTTTTTATCTAACTCCTTTTTTTGAAAATCAAATAACCCTCATGGGAAAATGGTGGCCACATCTTCTAATAGATGTCTTTATCATCTTTCCTGCACATGCCCAAAACATCTCAGATAACCTAAAATGGATCTTATCCCTATTGTTGCAATCCTTTCTTGTCTTTCCCTATCTCTCACAAGGTTGTGCAATATAGATGACCTTTCTGGTCTTCCACCACATCCACCTTATCTACTTTTCTTGACAACTCCAATCTTGCCAATATGGCTTTCATAGCAGACCAAACTTCTACATTTATCAGACAAGCCAGCCTAATTGGTTTTCTATTGAGTTTCTCTTCCAATGTGACAATATTTATAGTGATCGTGATTTTAAAGCTACTAAATTTTTAACATTTACCAGAGTCTTAAATATGATTACACAGTAGAAATGGCAAAATGTGTTCAAAGGTAGCTACATTAACAAGCCAAGGCCAAAGCCAAAGGGGGTGATGGTAGTTTTAGAGGAACTAGGGTAATATTGGAAGTAAGGGAAGCAGAAGCCTTCCACCACCAACATCTTGAGGGAAGTGGTACAAAAGAACTAGAATCCTTATTGGTGCTGATCATGGAAGGGGTAACATCTGGGTTAGCATTGCATAGGCTTAGGCTCCTGTATAGATGGAGTGCTTTTCTGGCCTACTATATATTTAAGCATTCAAAAGTAACACTTTGCATTTCTCACAACTTCCTTTTTTGATAACTTTCTTCTTTTGAAAGTATTTCTTTGATATTTGCCAGAAACAACTGCCGAAACAAGCAAACACTACCTCAATTTACACAAAATTCATCCTTGTAGTCTCCATAAAATTTCACTTCCATAAATTGGATGGATGTCCAATGCCTTTCTCCCACAAACCCATCACTTCCATAAATTGGAGGGATGCCTCACTCGCACCAACTCACTAGGTGCATTTGCCAGCTTTCATTTAAAACCTGAAATAGAGACCTTTCTTCCCTTTCTCCACCCAGATGCACTTTACCCATGTGCCAACTGAAATTTATCCATCTACCTTCTTATAAAACAATTCTTCAGTGCAGCATGCCAAGTTCCAGAGTCCAAACCACATCGTACTGAAGAAGGATCATCATATACAGAGCTTGGGCGTTTGTATCACAAAATTAAACTATCTTCAGGATTGTCGGAGTATAAAATAGAATTAATATCAAATACCAAGTTGAGTAAAATGTCAATTTCTTGGGATTCCGGATAACTACTGAAAAATGTGTCTAGATGCTAGTGTATGTCTTGCCAGAGCCCCATTCAAGCCTGGCCGCAAAGAACCAGCCATGAAAGAGGGCCGCAAACCCGAAACCCCAATTCAATCTGTAGCACGAAACAACCCCTTGTTTCTTGTTGATAATGGCAGCAATCAACAAGCAGAACTAGTTCTGAGGTCTTGCAGATATCAACCAAGAATTTCAGGTCCGATTGACCCATATCCCAGTCCCAGTTGTCAGACACGTTGATCAACAAGCAACAAGCTCCGGGGGGGGGGGGGGGGGGGGGGGGGGGGGTGTTGGTTATAAAACTATGTTGCACTCCCGTCGTCAGCCCATGTTCCCCATGTCCAGTTCTTAGACACGTTGATCAACAAGCAACAAGCTCGATGAGCGGGGGGTGTTATAAAACTTTGTTGCACTCCCGTCGTCAGCCCATGTTCCTCACGTCCCGGTAATAGCAATAACAACAACGCCATCATCATAACATTGAACAAAAATGACTATTACATGACAAGACTCCACATACCAAACAGGAAAAGATGGAACCAATTAAGGGATCTAGAAATCAAAACTTGGACAAACACATCAAACTCAAATACGGAACAATAAACAATGGCAGACAACCCAGGAACCCATCGGACAGAGAACCATTCCTCTTTCACCAATTGACGACAAACAACAACTTAAACGACAGACAGACGAGAGGGCAAATCTCGGAAATCGAACAAAGGAGGCACCTTCAGAAAGGAAGAAGGACACGACGCGCCCGAATCGGCCGCCGCCGCCTCTACCAGAGGGGGGCCGGGGATAGCAGACGCCCCTGTCGCTGTGGTCGCTGTAGTGCCAGGCGCAGGGACCGGCCACATATGCCGCCGGCGCTTCCTCCCCTCACCTTGCCGCCCCCCATGCATAGCCTTGCATCCTCCCCAGTTTGCCGGGTCCCGATCCCTCTCCGAGCGCGCACCATCAATCCCGCCCGGTGTCCCGATCCAAGGCGAAAACCACTAGAACAGCGCCGGCCGAGCCCCACCTCCTCCTCCTGCTCCCGCGACCCTCGGATCCCCGCCCATCCACGGCGGAGGGGAACCCTAGCTCCGATCGGTGCGCGGGGATTGACGGGGTGAAGGGAAAATTCCCCAATCGGGGATCTAATCGACGGCGGTGGAGCGGATTTGCCGGGCGAAATCGAGGGATTTCGTAGGGGATTGGCGACGAGGGTTTGCTCGCGATCTGATAGAGAGAGAGGGAGAGGGAGAGGGAGACGATGATGTAGAGAGAGAAAGGAAGAAGAAGAAAAGAAACGGACGAAGAGAGAGAGAGCGTTGAGGCGTGGGGAAGGGGGGGGGCGTACTTGGTACTTGAGCGGAGGAAGAGGAGGGTGGGCGGGCAAGACGGGCAGGCCGGGCAGCTTGCAGCGGGCAGGGGGGAGGACTTGGGACTTGGGAGTTGGGAGTTCGGAGGGACGGGCACCGGAAAGTTTTTTTTTATTGTCATATTAGTCTTTATAAAGTTAAATAATTATATATTTGTCATTTTAATTTAACTATTATCTTATTACTCTCTCAAAATATTTATAGACAAAATTAAATCCAACTTTGATTAAATTAACAATAGTTTGGAAAAAGACCTAAATACCCTTAGCTAACCCTTGTTTTTGCAGGGCAGTGGGATAGGCCTGGGCTTAAGCTCCGAAGGGGGCCGAGGTGGGGGTGCCAATAGCGGGGGGTGGTTCTGGTGAGGGAGGTGTCACCAAGATCAATGCTCCGCAATGGCAGCTCGAAGATGAGGGTGACAGAGCCAGAGATCCTGACCGGAATGTCTCTAGCACGTGTCCTTGACTTCCTCGGCCATGGTGAAGATGGCATCATAGCCGATGTAGTTGGGGTAACCATGGCAGCGCCATTGAAGACCCCAGAGGCGCCGTAGGGGAGGAAGCCACGTGGATGGTTGGAGCCACGGTATGACCAGGACAACTCCCACGGCGAGGAAATACATTTGGTTGAAACCTTTCAGCAGGGCGGCGATGGTGATCCTCCACTTCTTAGTTGTGGCCACCACAATGGTCGTCCCCAAGTACACCATGAATCTACTCACCACCGCGACGTCGGAGAAGACGTACTCCATCACCAGATTCGCTCCGGTCAGAAGGCGAAATTCCCTTGCAATTGCGAACGGCGACAACATTACGGGGTGGGGTTGGGGGGGGGGGGGGGGGGGGGGGGGGGGGACTCAAGCAATCTAATGTGGTTGGCCTCTGTGGATCTGAAGGATGAACTGTTGAGGAGAGAGCTCGAGCAATTGGTGGACCTCATCAAACGGCTCCTCTATCGCCGGCATGCCCTTGACCTGCACAACGTTTGTTGGGGATGTGGAGAACTCAGGGGGAGGGGGTGGGGGGAAAGCTCTCCATAGGGGGCTTCATAGCGGAGACCTGTCAGGGGGCGCTAAGGGAGCACATCTGTGCCCTGGCATTGTCTTTGCTCCCCCTATCGGAGCTCATATACTATGTCGACATGGTGGCAGCCTCACAGTGGCGCAAAGGGGCGGCGAAGGGTGAGGGGGGAGCATCTGCGGGCAACCCCACCCCGATCATGCAGTCGGATCGAAAGCGAGGTCTACGGAGCAAATTTCTGGGATGGCTCTAAAATTGTTCCTACGATGGCTTCGGGGAAGAAGATGTTGCAGAGGCGGCGATGGAAGCGGCCTCCGGCAAGAGGCAGCAGAGGAGTACCAAGATGGCGGGGGTGACAGGGGCGGCAAAAGCGGCCTTCAACGAGAAGCGACATAAGAGTTATAGGCTGACAGGGGCTAAGGAGGAGTTGGCCAATTGCAAGAGGGTGAAAGTGAAGATGAGGGCACTTTAGGGATTTTCCATGGGTGTTTAACGAGAGGATGAAATATGTGAATATTCATTTTTTTGACGTCTTTGAATTAGATAGATTGTTTTACGAGAGTTAGAAGTTTCGAGAGACTAATATAAAAATAGTTAAATTAGATAGACTAATATATAATTAGCTAAGTTTATAGGGATTAATATGCAAAAATCTCTCTCTTTTTTAATTTTAGGATAATTGCCTAAAATAGTTTTTTTGTTTATGATTGTAGAAATACTATTCTTAGGCATATATTACTCATTACATATATAATCATGCTACGTAAGAAAGATGTGAATGTGCCTTCCATTAATTGCACACTATATTCCGAGTTCATATAATGAAATTAAATTGAATTAAAACCTAATTATAGTTGCAAAATATTCCTAGCGTATCAATATTTTAATATGAAAATAACATATTTATGTAATAAAAATATTAAAAATACCCTTCGGTTCATTAAGGACAACAGCTATGTGCGAGGGGCGTTTTTGAACTTAAATTTAGAGAGATTTATTTTAATCACGGAGAACATATGAGTGGTGTTTCTACAATTATTATACATTAAGAGGTTATTTTATGATCATCCTTTTTAGTCTTTAACCCCTGTGACCAGTCATATTTAATAATTAGCCCCTCCAATATAGCGACTTATTTTTAGATCTGCATAATTATAGACTAGTCTTTGTACATAATTACGGTATAAGAATGAATCTTTTACATCTCTTTGAATATTTTTTAACATTTCCACTGTAGTGGAAAGTGGTCCACTAGCTCTTCGGAATTTCATTAACTCTAAAATTTATTTGATGAGAGAGAAAGTCAAATTTACACCTACAATACATAACTACTGATCACGGGGCTCTAGGAAGGTCGTCTACTTGTAGGTGGGAAGGATATTAAATGAAATCGAGAGGGAGGGGTTTGAGTCCAAGTGGAGGTATTTGCCTATGAATTGAGCTAAGTCTTTTTTTTAAGGACCCAGGGAGAAATCCTAGGGAAAACCTTTAGACGCAAGTCAGAAAGTCTACCATAACACAAAAAGAAGGAAGGGATAAGGGGAGAGTCTCTCTGGCATGTGGTTTTCTCAGTCTTGGAATTTCCCTTTTGTCCTGACCAGAGCGTCCCTTTTCGAACATCTGTCAAACTATTCCGAGTGCACATCCCCTATTTTCTAGCCATGTAGATGAATCGTAAGGAAGTGGATCCCAAGATATGTCTCTCCCTCACGGCCTTGCAGATAAACTATAAGGGAGTGGGGTTTGGGTCATGTAGGGGGATCTCATGGTGTATCTCTCCCTCTCTGCCGTATGGATGACCCATAGGGAGTGGAGGGTTCACTAGACATATCTCTTCCTCTCAACCATGTAGACATGCCATAGGGGTGTGGAGTTGGCATGGCACGTGGGCATGCCCGATGGGACATGCATCTCGCCTCCATCATTGGGCTTTTGTCTCATGGAGGGCATGTTCCCCCCCCCCCCCCTTCTGAGGAGCACCACTGCATGCCCACCCCTAGGTGGCCTGGAACATTAAGAGGGATAGGCTTAGCTGCCTATCGCATACGCACGCCACACTACCTTCAGGTCATACCCTAGTGTGATAAGGACATGCTGCCAATAAAAGTGGGACGCTATGCAGAAAGAGATCGTCACGTGACTTGAAGAGGCTAAGGACTTGACATTGGTTGGTCCAATGAATATGCATCCTTTCGATTTGGGATGTCGAGTCAGATCCACCTTGTCTTGCATGGGTCACCGTTGTTGAACCATGTTTGATACGAGTTCATCCCCCACAATTGGGCTAATGGGCCTATCGATTGGGGCGGCCGAATTTTCCCCTCCACAATCCCTAAAAAGGATGTATACGAAATAAATATGTAGTTATAGAGGTTCACAAAACAACATATCTAGACTGGAGGGATAGATATCTAAGTACGAAATATTATAAGGGTTCAGAAAAAAAAATCCCAGCGAAAGAGAAAGGCGAGTGGGTGTGTGGAAGGTTGGGTGGCCGATCGCGACTGAACTGTTTACCCGGACCCGAAATTGGATGCTACATGTGGGTCCTTTAATGGGGGGAACATTTATTTATGTATCAAATGGGGTTTTCTCTTCCTAGGGCAACCCTACAAATCTTATGACTGAATCATCTTCTAGATAATTGATATTGAGTAGGGGGTTTTGCATTTTTCTTTCACTTTTATCATAACCTTATTTGTTTGTTTGATTTTATATATTCTATGAATCGTGTGAAAATAAAAGTTAGGGTTTCTTTTCTTTCCCCGTAAATATTCGAGATACTCCTTTTTTTTTTTGTTATCTAGGAACTAGTTCCCCACCCTACCTCACACATGTAGTAGTGTTCGCATCTCTGATTATGCAAATCCAAACATGTATTTGAATTTATAAAGAATTTTATACCTACAAATTGTAAACATACAGTTTTTATTTCATTGGGAATAACAGTTTCCCCCTCAAAGTTTCACTTTTCTAAGAAATATTACCCATGATCTTTCTCTCCAAAGAAAGATAATATGGTCGTATGTTGAACTCTGTTAAACAAGAAGAGTCTCTGTCACAAATCAACTCAAAATAAATCATAGAAAATACATTTATGGGGGCATTTTGATTTTACGACAAACTCACAAATGGGCCTATTATACATCTATATTTGACTATCAAAACTAAAATTTTAAAATTAAATGGGTATTTTAAAATATCTAAATATATGTTTATGGTGTGCGTCCAAACAAGCCCAAACTCAAGGTTCTGGCACTGGTTTTTGTTGTTCTCCTCGGTACTAATCTTTCCTTGAAGCCCATTGGGCCTTCCCACTGCCACAAGAGAGAGAGATTTGAAACCCTAAGTTCCCTGACACTTTGAGCTCAAGCCTTCTCCTCCTAACTTGGAACTTTCTTTTCCGTTGCCATTCTTCTCCAACCCAACAAGAGAGGCCCAAACCGGCCCATGAGACGGAAACAAACGCTGCCACAGTGCAATAATCATATATTAATGGCATTTTTACATGTCTTATGAAACATAAATTGGCATCAGAACAGATTTAATGAGACGGGCGAAACCTTTCTTAGATACCGCGTCTGAAAGTTCTTTTTTTTTTTTTGCTTAAAATTAGAATGCTTCCCATGTTTATTTTATTTTTTTCTTCCCTATTTTCGGTTTTTTTTCCCCTTCTTGTCTTAGCCCAAGACGAACGAAGCTAAAAATTGGGATCTGGTTGTTTTGATTCCTTGGCACAAAACACATAATTGGAGGATAATCCTCCAAAAAAAAATTGAAAACTATTTGGGTAATTGGACAAATTAGGGTAAGATATCTCAGGTTAACCCGAGTTGATAATTAAAAACTACAAAGAATTTTATTATTTTAGTTCACTGTTCAGGTCGACCCGAATTATGAATCAGAATAAAAAAAAATTGGCTTAAGATTACAAGAGACCAGCAAAATATGTTATTTGAACCAAAAGAAAGATGAACTCTCAATTTGAGGGCTAGGAAAAAAAGTGCAAATTTTATTATTTTTATGAATTGATGATTCTGAAATAAATATGGGATGGACCCACCTCATCATCTCCAGTAATTTCCGTGCATATCGAGATTATCTTTTTTTATTAAAAAATGGTGAGTTCGTACGCCAACATGTGAGTTTTAAGTGGAGTGGCAGGAGTTGTTGCTGCATTCTTTCTGACAAGTGAATCTTTCTTCTCCACTATTTCATCACATGACCAATATGAGTCATAAATAGTTTAGACTCATATTTTATATTTTAATTGATTTTTTTAATATGTAACTTATATATGTTATTTTTCATGCAAATTAATCATATAAATATATGTAAACCACTTCAACATTTATTCTATACATATTTTTGCAGCAAGTATCACTCAATAATTTAGGAAGACTTGTCATCAACAAGTTATAACTTAGTTGGCAACACAAAATAGATTTTCTGATTTAACTTATATTTTTATGGTCTTGGAGTTATGCCTGAGTAATTCTTATTGCATCTAAACCGGTCATCTCTAAATGAAAAAAAAAACAGTAAAAAAAGATTAAACAGGCAATAAATCAACATTTTAATGTTGAAGCTAACAGTTGGGAGCCCTCATGTTTTATTTTCATCGCACAAATTAAGAAATGAAAAAAATGATGAGTTCACATCGCGGTGGCGCGGATGGGATACACTAGTGCAAATTGAAGTGTATTGATGTAATTTTGTTTGATTTATATTTAAATTATAATAATAAAAAGGAGAATTAATAATTACTATTTGATATAGGATGACATTATTTTTCAATCCCTATCAAATTTCTCAACATCTCATGGTTTTTATTTTTTGCGGGACTTATTTTTAGGTCTCTCCTACATAACTATGTAAGTATGTATAGTTATGTAAATATACAAATATATAAGTATATAATTATATAAGTATGTACATTGTAAAAAAAAGACTATGTAAGTATATAAATATGTAAGTTATGTAGATATGTAATTTATGTAATTATGTAACTATTTAAACATGTAACTTGTATTTTACTAACTACATACTTACATAATTACATAACTTACATACTTATATAACTTACATAGTTACATACTTACATAATTATGTAACTCACATAGTTAGTAAAGTACAAGTTACATACTTAAATATTTACATAATTACATAGCTTAAATACTCACATACTTACATAACTTACATAGTTACATACTTACATATTTAAATACTTACATAATTATGTAGGGAGAGACTTAAAAATAAATCTCCTAAAAAATAAGGGTCAAGTGGTGTTGAGAAATTTGACAGGAACTAAAAAATAATGTCAATCTTCAACTAGAGAGTAATTATTAATTCTTCCTAATAAAATTTTAAAAAAAATCTAGATCATATATATATAGGGTTTTTTAAGATGTAACACAACATAGGCACATCCCTACAAAAGGGATCAGCAACTCAAAACCCATAACCCTTCCACCTTGTATACTATGTTTGATTTGTCCGAGGATCTTCATATGGGTGTTCGCACGCTCCAATTAGAAATATCGCCCAAACATTTTTTTTTTTAAGGTTGCTGTTGATGGGTGCTACAGCAATTAAAGGATGGTGTTTTTGGGTGGATCCATGGGGTTGTCGTTACTTTTCTTGTCGTTTATTTCGATATCTCTAATCTAGAATTACGATATCTTGTCATGTCAGATTAAGTGGGGATGTCTACCTCTCGGATGTAATTATCTTTCTCTTATATGAAATAAAATTGGTGAATGGAACAATAGCCACAACCAAGGCCTTAAAAAAATATGTATATATATATATATATATAAGGATATCTCCATAAAATCTGATGTAGTTAAGCTAGAGGCCCAAGGAATCTTTCAGTCAAAGAACAAGATGCATGAATTGTTCTTCGAGATCTCAACTTTGTTCCTAATGCTTTTGGTCTTCACACTTAGAACCAAACATAATTAATGAGAAATATTTAATATCTGAGCGAGGGTCTTACCTATCTCTTAGACAGCGTTTGGAAACCCCTATTAGGGATTTCACTTTTTCAAAATCTCAAAAACTTGCAAAAGCTCCTTTACACCAGCTTTTGAATCTCAAAATTCAAGACACCATCATCACCTTTTTTCTCTCTATCTCTCTCCTCTCTCTCAAAATCTCATTTTACACAATCTAAAAACTACTTTCTTTGTTTGATAACTAGAGGGAGAAAAAGGGGATTTTCAATCATTAAATGATTGAAATCTACCCCTCAAAAGTCCTCCCAAACGGTGCCTTAGACATTGTTTGGGAATACACTTGGTGATTTTACTTTTTAAAAAACCAAAATCACCCCAAAAAAAAGTCATAGAAACCAGCTTTTGAGGCTCCAAATCCAAGGCCTCATTATTACCTCTCTTCTCTCTATCTCTCTCCACCTTTTCTCTACTTTATAAAAATCTACTTTTTGAGAATCTACAATCACTTTTGTCATTTGAGAACTAGAGTGAGAAAAATAGGATTCCAATGATTGGAATCTCAAATCTCCTTTTCTCACCATATTTCCAAACAATGCCTTATAGGGTGTTTGGAAGTAGTTTTTTTTTAAACGATTTCTATCTAAAAATTAACGATATCTTTGTTTTCTACTAAAATTTTAAATTATAAAAAAGTGATCTTATCTGTTTGATAAGAAGTGTTTTTTTTTATTTTTTAAAGACGGTGGGCTGGGGGGGTGCTGGGTGGGGGAGGGGAGGAGGAGGTGTTGGGGGGGGGGGGGGGGGGGGCGTAGGGGGTGTTAGGGGGGGGAGAGGAGGAGGAGGTGGGGTTGGGAGGAGGGGTGCTGTTGGGTGGGGTGGGGTGGGGGGGGGGGGGGGGGGGGTGGGCAGGGGGTTGGGGGGGGGAGGGGAGGAGGAGGTGTTGGGGGGGGGGGGTGTTAGGGGGGGAGGGGAGGAGAAGGTGGGGTTGGGGGGGTGCTACTAGGTGGGGGGGGGGGGGGGGGTGGAGGGCGCAGGGGTGTTAGGGGGAGGGGAGGAGGAGGGGGGGGTGGGGGGTGCTGCTGGGTGGGGTGGGGTGGGTGGGGGGGAGGGCGCAGGGGTCTGTGGGGGGGTGGGCAGGGGTGTGGGGGGGCTCTGGGGGGGGGGGGGGGGGGGGCGCAGGGGTGTAGGGGGTTATGGGGGGAGGGGAGGAGGAGGTGGAGTTGGGGGGGGGGGGGGGGGGGGGAGGAGGGCGCAGGGGTGGGGTGGGGGGGGGGGGGGGGGGGGGGGAGGAGGAGGTGGGTTGGCGGTGGGGGGGGGAGAGGAGGAGGAACTAGTGTTCCTAAATAAAAACAGGGTTAGACTTGTTTTTTTTCTAGAGAGATTTACATAGGAAAAAAAATTTGCTCTAAAAAAAAAATGCTTGCCAAACATGTCTTCATGTTTGTCTTCTCTCTTTTTTAAAATTTAGAGAAAAAATAAGTAAAAAACTGCAACCAAACACCCTATTAGTTGTTTGAGGATGGTGGTCATATTTGATATTAGGATAGAGCGAAAATAACTTATTTTATTCTCGATCTATCTCGATACCAAACGACTCTTATGTGTCATACATTAATCACCACACGGACTTCCACCATTCTCTCTCTCTATCTCTCTCTCTCTTCTTTCTCTCTCTCTCTCTTTATGTGAAGTCACATTTTCAATATAAAAAATATTTGTCTCCCTTATTTTTTACTATTTTTAATTTTAAGAGTGACAAGTAATCACTTAAGAGGAGCACATAACTTGTACACATTGAAGTTATTTGTGATCCTTAAAACTTTCATGGGAAATAATGTAACTTAGTTACTCCTACTAGATAGGGCCAAGATATCTATGCACATGCCAATAATATGTTAGAGAAATGCCAGCAGATTGCCAAAGCAAATTGGCACCAACCTTTGGAGTGTAGTCCAAAGCCACCAACCACAAGTTTGGACCACTCCCCACTTATCATTGAAACTTGTATAAAAATTGTTTTTTTTTTCCTTCTTATATTCGAGTTTTTTTTTTGGACGGAAGAAGAAGGCATCTCGTTCGTTCAAGTGAATGGGGTTGTTTCTATTCGCGAGCTAGACAAACCAAAAGAATGACATGATGATGTACATATGGACATTCTAATATATTCTTATTGTGGTAGTAATAAACACACATGTTTCTCGAAGGAGAACCCCAACACTCTCTCAAATATAGGTAATATTTAAAAATTGTACAAGATAGAAAAAATATTTTACGTCCGGTGAAAATATTCGATCGCAAATACTAGACACATGACCGACGCCTGTGATTAAGTAGTCACCCTCCCCCTCTTGTGGGTGGGAGGGTGCGGGTTCGAGGATGTAGACAGTCCCACCCGCTCACCCCTTGCACAAAGATGCGCGTGTGCGTGGTTGTTTTCGGGAGCACGTCCCAAATTATCCCGAACTATTTTGTCTTCTCTCTGATCTCTCTTCTCTTGGTCACTACGTCAATAGAAAAATAAAAAAGTACCAACACACACAAATAAGTGTGGATCCCATTGTCATATTGGTAAAAAAAACCCTGCTCACTTATGTGTATAGATAGATGACTGAAGACTTCTACAATAAACCGCAAAATATTTCTCACAAGATAGATAGTTATCTCATATCCACCTTCATATAATAATATGACTTAATCCTTTACGTGCAACAAATTATTCTGCTGAAAAAGGGGCGGTGCGCACATACTCATATGCACGACGGCAGGCATGTGTTGAAACAGTGCGAGGACCAGCGTGTTGCTTGGGAAACAGCCACCTCCCGGGTGAGCAAACAGTCGAACACTTTGTGGGCAATAACTCACATCACCCCTTTATTAGTGTTCACATGCGCGAGGACATGTGATGAACATGGAGACAGAATTTTCATGGTCCTTGGGAACCATCCACCTCGGGGAAGCACAGAGTCGAGCACCTAGCGGGCAGTAGCTCAGGTTACCCTATTTAAATTAGGATAAATTAAATAATAATTTTAGACTGAAATAAGAGAGATCTTTATTATAAGGATAAATTAATTAGAAGTCTTTGACTGTAATATTGAAGTCCTTATTATAACAGAGCTTAATGTATACTGTAACAGGTGATAACATTTACTGTAATAAGTTACAGACTAACAATAAGTCAAAAATCTGATAAGGACTCATAATTAATTTATTCTTATTATAACAGAATTTAACATATATTATAATAAAAAATAATATTTACTGTAATAAATTATAGTTCTGTCACTGATTAAAAATAAGTTAAATATCTGATAAATTTTTTTAATTAATTTCCCTCTTAAACTATAATAATGTTTTTTGTTACAAGGTACGTATAAACTCTATGTTTATATGTATATAGCAAATAGAAAAATCATGTGATCTTTTTCTACTATTAATGTTCTTGGTAATATACATATATATATAGATGGATGTTGGGGTGCAATGGGCTGCCGCGTCGCACCCCAACGGCGATCCGTGTATTGCGCGCATCGTAGGCGCGCACAATATATTTATTGAGTGTTATTAAGAAGTTTTTTTTCAAGGTTGGCCGTGTCGTTACAGAATCATAGTGGCACGGTTGAGTCAGATTGTGTTAGGGACTCGACTAATTTATTATCTTATTGTTTAATATATTATTATTATTTTTTAAAAAAAATAGATCGTATGAATTGTAACATATCACACCATGTCATGAGAAACTCGATACGGCCGAGTCATCCGATCAAGCCAACCTTGCTTTTCTTTAAAATATATTTATGTAAAAGACATCATTTTTAATGAAATGTGGGAGTATAGAAACACAAGATTAATGTCTTGTTATTTGGGCTTTCTGACTCCCCAACACCCCCCCCCCCCCCCTTCCTCTGTTTTGGAAGGTATTGGGTGTTGGGCAGCCACCACAGACAGGGAAGGGTTGTAATGCCTCAAAAGGCAACAAGTTTTGTTCTTTCTCTCTAAATAATTTTTTTTCTCTCTCTCTCTTCCTTCCCTAATAAGTTTCAGCATCTCCAAATAAAAACAAATTCTATCGTTTCTGTGAGAATTGGTATTGACAGAAAAAAAAATTTATAAGCAAGTGTGGGGATGAAGATTTTAACCTACGACTTAAAGTGTAGGTTGGAGGATTTCATCTATTGAGCCACTCTCTGTGTAAGGTATTGACAGAATTATGTGGTACCACAAGTGACCATAATAAGAGAATGAAAGAGTAATTATTTTCTCTATTATTTATTGACATTGGTAATTATGAAATGTTCTCAATATATGTATGTTGAGAATAATAATTCCTTTTTACTAGAATGTGAACTAATATGAGGTCACTGGGTATAACGTTTATTATGGTTTGAGTGGTATATATTGGTGAACTCGACGATGGAATCATGGAAAATGGTTTTTGAGATCATTAATTTCTTGACATCAAAGTTAACACATTAACATAGGTACCAAGCTCGGGGGAAAAAAAGTTCCTAAAACTTTTCATGAATTTTGACATACGCAAGAAGTCACCTATCGTGTATCTATAGACCAAATCTGTCAACAAATGACATTATATATATATATATATATATAATAGAAGCTCTCCATAAAAGAACAGAAGCCTCTTGGCCATAGAGATAGCAACATGCTAGCAAAATGGCAACATGTGTCAGCTCAATAGAATGCCATCTTTGATAAGTGACGTCCATCCCCGGCCTCTCCAAAGAGGGGTAGGTGGGTGTGGGTGTTAGGTGGTCACATCTTTGCATGGGGATCTTTCTCTCTATCTATTTTTTATCATCCAACTACTATTTTTATCATGCTCTAAGATTGGGGTTAATGATATCCGCCTATCTTAGAACCTGTAGAAAGTCCCTCTCCAATCACAATTATAACTCACATTTAGCAACATGATGAATACCTTTCTCTATGCAAAGTCCTACGTCACCACAATCTATACACGTCGAATATTTTTTTTATCTACGACGTGGTTAAAAATTTATCGAACCAAAATATCTCATTGATCGGACGTTCGAATCCCATGTGTCAGCAAGACGGAAGACTTGCCAAATAACATTTTTACCCATCTCATAAGTAGAAAGTGTTTTTCTCTACGTATGCGAGTTATCTTATGTGATTAATGTGCCATTTTAACCTAAAAACTCTCTCATCTGAACCTTTTAAAAAAAATTCTTGGCCTAAAGTTTGCTAATCTGCCATGTTGTTTTCTCTCAATACACAGGTCTCATTCAATGTGGCTTGTAGGTGGGGAAACCCTAATTCTTTTTGAACTGTCAACAGTTGTGAAGCAAGACAAGTTGGTCAATCATTTACTGCCAGGCCAAAGCAGTCAGTTTTTCTAATCTTTTTCCCCTCCTGCAAAGGATTCATGGAATGGCATCACAGCATGCTAAAGTCCTACCTTATCATAATAGTTGGGCACTTGAATAAATTATTTTAAAGGAAAGGGGGAATAAAATAGAAGTTGCTTAATGGGTCTTTTTCCTCTTCTGTGTATGTCTACTCAGATGATTGACCACAATCAATAAAGTTGGAAAATATTTATATACCTTTAAAATATATTATATTCATATATATATATATATTTGAAATTACGTATTATATCTTATACTTATATGTATATATATTACTCTATTATATATGTCTATGCTATTTGATTCCATTCCTTTAATCCAATTATAATTGAGTTAAAAAAGACAAAATATTAACTTTGTCATTTATAACTTTCTCAAAAAAATATACTTTTTTTTACAACTCACTTTCTCTCTCTCCAGAGAGTCCAAACCTTATCTGATCAACTTTACCAAGTTATCCCTCTCTCCTCTTAAAAGAGAAATATTTTAATACTTTCACTCTTTATCTAATAGTTATGTTCAGGTGTTAATACAATATTCTTTCTATTTTGACGAATTATTGATCACATGAATATAATTGATGTTTTTTCTTTTATTTTGAAAGCATAGAGTATAATACGAAGACTTCTCAAGTATACATTATATAGTACTAAAATAATCCCCATTTAACTACATGATCTTCTACACTGGTTGATTGTTACAAACAAAGTACATGTTAAAAGCTTGTAAGCATGTCTATATGTATCTGAAGGGGATTATAATTAAACCATGATCTAATTGTGCTTGATGTCATGATTAGGCCACTTTGGGAGGCACAAATATAAACATGCCAACACACAGAGAATAGAACAAAAACGATTGTTTAGCTTTGTCTTTTACCTAAAGGGCACAGTGCAGCCCTATGGATGGAGCCAACCACCAAAAACCTTAAATTATGTATATACCCACCTTGGAGTATAAAATATGCCCTTGCTGTAACCTCTTCTGCTCCCAGAACTAATTATTGACACAAAAATAGTTTAATCCTATCAAAAAGAGGTATACTGGGATGCTATCTTTTTTTATTATATTTTTCACCAATTTCAAAGGATAAATGCTTCATGGGTTAATTACTAATGACGTTCATATAAAGGTAATCCTAAGAAAAGACTGACAAATTAGATGTGACATAAAGTTGTGGCACCTCTTGCACTTCACTTTAGAAGAAAGGTTTAAAATTACTTTTTAGTAGCAGCTGTATACATATTTTACATATAGATAAAAGTATTTTTTAAAACAAATAAACAAATATCAGAGATATATAAAAAATTGTCCTATTTAAAAGAGTAGTAATTGAATTCAACCTGCTCATAGAAAACCTAAAGCCTCTTTCCAACACTCCACATGTGCTAAGAACAAGTGGGCATATGAGTGATGAAATGACAGATTGATAGAAAGTTAAATATAAAAAATAAAAAATAAATAATTTATACATATGCCGAATCATGTTGAGAACTATAAAATTCTTAATATGATATGGATCGTAAGTACAATACACCCAATCTATAATATTTAGATGTTGGTCTGCCATTTATGTCTAGAGATTTTGTGTATGTTGTGTTTTGAAAAAATTATATTTATCCCTAAATGGTCCCAATATTCAAATTATTACAAATGCATCGATAATTTTTTCTACTAATATAGAAAATCTTAAAAACACCCCTAGAACATGTGATTTCAATCATGCTCCTTGTGTAGTATCCGATTCGAGAGCATGTTGGTGATTTCAATACAATACAATAAAAGCATATAAATATCTCATATACAATTTTTTAGAATATCTAAAAGTCAGGAGGAGATATATACATATGATAGGCTACTATGGTATACCTGAAATATTCTGTATTTAAAATAAGCAATAAGATGATGATATGAATGAGCAAGGCTGTTCCATGGGGTTGCTGGGTTGCTATTTTATAATCAAAACCCATCCGCAAGTCTAGGCAGCGGCAGTAATGGCAACCCCAACTCCCACTTGTCTTCTTCCTCCGCCGCATGCAGGTGTCTGCATTCGTGCTTCTGTTTCAGTGATGGGTTGTGAGGTGGAAGAGGAAGGGAGACAGAGAGCTCATCGTTTTCCCTGTAAACAGAAATAGTGAGAATTTTAATCTTACAGAAGCACAGGACCATTTTGCTCACTCGTGTTGTTGGGATTTTATTCTCCTCCTCCTCCTCTGTCATATTTCTCCACTTTTCCCTCCCTTCTACAGCATAGTGGGGTGGCGACAGAGGTGGCCTCCTTTTCCTTTTCTTTATCTGTAAGCTACCCAGGAAGGTAAAGCAAAAACCAAAGCTTTGTAGAGAAGAGAACAGACTTGGGAGAGAGAGAGAGAGAGAGAGAGAGGAGGGGAGGGAGGGGGTTAGCGGAGGTGAGGAGATTCCTCTGGAAGGGTGCTGTTGGGGTGCTTTTTCTTTTGAGATTGTAAAGCTCTCTCCTTTTTCCTTCCCATTCTGTTTCCCAACTCTCTCCATTTGGACTGAGGTGGTGGTGCTGCCGCCCAGAGTTTTTCGGGGAACTCCTCGGCGTCTCCTCTTCCTGCTGCTGTCCTTTTTTCCTTCTTCCATCTCCACTTCCTCTCTGATCTTAGCTTCTCCTCCTGGCTTTGTGAAGGTTGTCTAGGCAGCTGGTGCCTCCCTTAGCGGTGGCCCTGCTGCAGCTCGGTCGGGGTTCCCTTGGGGTGTCGTAAGCCATTGGTCAGAGAACACAAGCACTCGTCTTCGCCGCGCGCTAGGTCTTCAGGGTGCGTAGGACTCGAAAGATTGAACCTTCGGGTACCAGTTAGGAAGGTGTGGAGAACAAGGGGATAGAGGAAAGGAAAGAAAGCCGAGGCATGGCAGGATCAGCGCCGCATCCCAAGGCGGACGAGCTGGTGCCGCACCCCGTGAAGGATCAGCTGCCCAACGTTTCCTATTGCATAACCAGTCCACCACCCTGGCGTGAGTTACAGATTTTGCTTTGTTTTTATCTTTGTATGTCGTTGCAGATGGGGGAGTTCTTTTCTGGAAGCCTTGATTACTCCATCTTTCCTCTGTTTGCCCTTTGTTTCCCACATTCTTTTTTCTCTATTAAGTGTTTGCTAAGTGGGTTTTAATCCCTCACACTGGCTCTGGCTGCTTGCCCTGTTTTTTTTAAATCTTCTGTCTGGGTTCCGCTCCCATATTTCTCCTTTGGTTATTGTTGTTCTTTATTTGGGTGTGAGGGGTTGGTTGTAGACCAAAGGAACATAGCTCTTTCTTAAAAAAATTGAAATATTCTTATGGATGCTAAGCTTGAAGTTTAAGGTGTTCTTTTCATGTTTATTTGGAGATCTCCTCGATCTTTAGCTTTTGACCAGTTTGTTTCTTTTACATGAAATTCTGATACTTCGGCTGCCATTTACCTATTTGCTGGAGGAGGTGATATGTGGTTGAACTCATTGTGTCTGAGAACTGGAAATGGATATCCTTTTAACTTTGCTTGATGGTAGTTTGTCTAGGGTTGGCGCTCCCATGTGTGCTTCCTAAAGTGCTTGGTCTAAAAATCCTGCTGAGGAACGCTTCTGAACTGCTGAGTTAACCATTTCTATTTAATGTTTTTTTATGCTCGTGTACTGCCTAGTGGCTTTTGATGTTTTCCTTTTCATTCCTTTCATCTTTGCCTTTTCTTTTCCTAAGTTGGTCCTCATTGGTAGCTTGCGTGTTTGGTTCAAATACAGCAAGAAATCTTTCCCTTCCGTCTTATTTGAATTATTAAACTTGCCATATAGCTTTATATGAATGAACATTTTGACAAGATGCATACTTTCCTGTGTCTTTTAATGCAGCTGAGGCTATTCTTCTGGGTTTCCAGCACTACTTGGTTATGCTAGGCACCACTGTTCTCATTCCTTCTGCTCTTGTTCCCCAGATGGGAGGAGGAAATGTAAATTCAGATTAAATCCCTCTTGAGTGTCGGCTGCTTTTTTTCTTCCTGTTTCTGGCATCTTAAACTGATCAGGTCTACCTCACCCTTTACTAGGATGAGAAGGCAAGAGTGATTCAGACTTTACTGTTTGTTGCTGGTTTGAACACTTTGTTTCAAACCTTCTTTGGAACTCGCCTACCGGCCGTGATAGGGGGATCGTACACATTTGTCATGCCCACTATTTCAATAATCTTAGCTGGGCGATACAGTGGCATTGTAGATCCTCATCAGGTCAGAGTTTCTACCAACTTGCTTAATTGCATTCCATACTTTTCTGGTGACTGTTTCAAATTGATTATCTGCCTCTTTCAGAGATTTGAGCGAATCATGCGTGGAACACAGGGTGCTCTGATTGTTGCATCAACTCTTCAAATTATCATTGGCTTCAGTGGCCTCTGGCGCAACGTCACAAGGTCCTGTCCTATTTGCATGAACACTGTCATTGTTTTTTTGCTATCACAAGCTCCTCATAATGTTTCTTTGATGTATTGGTGTTATTCAGGTTCCTAAGCCCTCTTGCAGCAGCTCCTCTGATTACCTTAGTTGGTATGGGGCTTTATGAATTGGGATTCCCTGGGGTAAGTATCTGTTAGGTTCTCTCTGGGATGACCTGATTGAAACCATTGCTTTGCAGCTTATTGAGTTGATCTTCTTTCCCATTTCATTGTTCATCTACTCTAACTAAACTGGAACTCTGGTGATTGCCTAGGTTGCCAAATGCATTGAAATTGGACTTCCGCAGCTTATCCTGTTAATTATTTTCTCACAGGTGCTTAGTTTGGTCACTCGTTGATTTTGATATGCAAGACAGTGAGCAGGATATTTGGTCAAAACATTTGAATTCCACCTTGAATGGGCAACTGAAAACTGATAACTCTTTTTCTGGGTTCACTTTTTGTTTCAGTATCTGCCCCATGTGTTACATGGTCAAGTGTTTGCTCGTTTTGCTGTTATCTTTTCCGTTGCAATTGTATGGATCTATGCGTACTTCCTCACTATTGGTGGGGCATATAAGCATTCAGCTCCAAAGACTCAATCCCACTGTCGTACTGATCGCTCTGGGCTTGTAAGTGGTGCTCCCTGGTAAGCCTACTGTTCTTTAGTACCTTCTTTTGAAATTTAACTCTGTAAGCAGATTCTTTTTTCTTCCGGGTGTTTTGTGTTCAATGGGGAGCATGTAGAAAACTGCCAAGGTTCTGTTCAAATGGCACTATGTCTATAATTTATGGCCATTGTTGTTCATACCATTTAGTCGCCGTCAACACAGGATTAGAATTCCATATCCATTTCAATGGGGAGCACCCACATTTGATGCTGGTGAAGCTTTTGCTATGATGACTGCTTCTTTTGTCGCCCTTGTTGAGGTTTGGCTGCTCTTCATTTTTATCATGAGCTTTACACCATATGTTTGCTTGCTCAAGGCCACTTTAATATCCAGCTGAAAGTGATCTGTTGTCTTATTAGCAACGTGTCAGTTTGTCTTACTGTCTGCTGTCAAATGCAGTCCACTGGCGCCTTCATTGCGGTTTCAAGGTATGCAAGTGCCACTCCGTTGCCACCTTCTGTTCTCAGCCGTGGCGTTGGATGGCAGGTAGTAGATATTGGCAGTTCTCATGATCTTGTCCATTAATATATGTAGTCTTCTGATTATAATAATTACTTTAACTCTAGGGTATTGGTATTTTGCTGGCTGGGCTGTTTGGAACGGCAAATGGCTCCTCGGTATCTGTGTAAGCTTCTATGAAAACTACTAAACCTGAATGTCTGAGATTGAAGAACTTCTCTATATTTCTTTTGACCATCTTTTACCTTTGATATTTACAATATTGGGCTTTTCACAGTGAAAATGCAGGTTTGCTGGCCTTAACACGTGTTGGCAGTAGGAGAGTTGTCCAGATATCTGCAGGATTCATGATTTTCTTTTCTATTCTTGGTAAGTGTCTTATATTTGCCTCTATGGGTTATGGAATGTCCTGTAAGTTATCTTGGCTGGTCCTTTATGTCTTCTTTTTTCTGGTTAATCTAATTATTTCCTCTTGCCCTGCAAACTAGCACTGTTGTGCATCTACTCATGGTATGCAATCTCGCGATCTCGCGAGATTCTCGGTCTCGGCCCCTCCCCGAGAAACGAGATGGCCGAGATATGTCTTCAGGGTTCAGGCAGGGTTGTCAGTTAGGATCCTCTTCAGGCAGGGTTGTCAGGACTTCTTATTTACCTGAATATCATTTAAGTAAATTACTTAAGATATTACATGTAAATAAGGAAGTACCTCCCATTTGAATCTAATAAAAATATCAAAAAAATCATATCTCTTACAAATAAAAAGTCAACTCTCCCATCCAAGAAGAAAATCGTGATTTCGATGGTTCCAATCAAAATAGTGACTTTCTAATCTTTCATAATTTGTTATAATTTGGCATATCTAAAAATTTCATAATTCAAATAAATCTAATAGAATACTAAAAATCTAAAGTTCGGTAAAAAAAGTCAAACGTGTATATGACTTCTCCAAGGGAGCCACTCTCCTACTGACAGCACTTAGTCTGCTTGAGACCTCTCAGGATTTGGTCAAACCTAAGCTATCATCACCTAAACTCATGAGATTTTTCACTTTCTAATTGAAAATAAACTAGAATCCTAAGGAAAGAAAAATCAAAATGCACATCTCGAAGTCCAATTCTCACACTCTTGTTGTATGATATATGTGACATAGGTTGAGGCTTGAGAATGTATGTAATTATCTATGTTCCTTAAGGAATTATCCATGTGAACCTATGTGATCCACACTTTTATGTTATCCTGATCTCCCGAGATCTCTCCGAGATCTCTTCTCTTTGACCCTCCCGAGACGAAGTCGAGATCCGATATGGCAAACCTTGCATCTACTACAAAATCAGTAAGAAATATGATGTTATCATGCTACATTACTTGTATCTTATTTTGAAAATTTCAGTCAACAGTTTTATTAGGTAACATATATTTTTTTTTATCCAGTGAAACATGACAAATTTCTTCTTCTTAATTTATTAATTAGTGGATTAAAGATTACAAATTACCTTTTCTTCTTGCCACTGAGGAACGAGGAAGGTAGAGTCAGATTCGATTGGTCCTGATTGGCTGATCTAACCCCTTTTTTTTTGCACAAACCATCTGACTCCAATCTGCTGATCCCTGATTTTCACTGAAGACTAGCTGGATCAGGTGGATTGACCTGGCGTTGGGCAGGATCCATCAATCTCACAATGGAATCGGCCAATCCAGCCCTAATCTCAGATGACTCAGACACATCCCTCCCCCTTTTCCACTCGAATGATCAGGAACCTTACAGGGGAAAAGATAAAGATAACAGAGAGGGGAGGAAGAAGAAGAGACGGAGAAAAATGAAAGAACTTACCTGCATTACCCCTTGCTGCTGAGGATGCTGTCATTTAGCCACGGACACCTCCTCTTCTCTCCCTCGTCCCTTGCAGTTGATGCTGCCTTCTCCTCTTGCTGATGAGGACGCCATCACCCATCACCACGGCCTTCACAGCTGCCTCCTCATCCCCTTCTCTTCCTCCTCTCTGCTATTTCCTGTGCCCCACCTGTGAAAAAGGCAACTTTCGGAAGGAGGTGAGATTTTGCACAAAAGTCCTTCACATATTAACAGTATTATATTCAACCCAAGAATAGGTTAAATGTGGAGCAGCCTCCTGGATCACCTGGGGATCGGGCTTGTGTTGGCAAACCTGCCTTATTCATGTTGGAATTTGGCTGCCTGTCCGAGACCGAGTTCAGACTCCTTGCTGAGGAACTCCTCAGTTAGTTGATTGTCATGGAAATAATTCCTGAGTTCTGGAAAATCTTCAAGCACTGGCAGTCTAATATTATTAAACAGTCTTCAACCCGAGTAGCATCTGATATGGAAATGTGTCTAAAAGGGAAAGATCAGGTGTTCATATTTTCTTAAGTTTGCAACTAATTTGGTTCTTCTTTTTTTTTTAACTTTTTCTGTCAATACAGGAAAGTTTGGAGCAGTTTTTGCATCTATTCCTGCACCCATAATTGCAGCATTATACTGCCTCTTCTTTGCGTATGTTGGTACGTCTGAAGAGATCTTAACCATGCTGGCAGTTAGGATAGAGTTTAATGCCAGAAAGGAGACCTCTACATGCCTCATGTTGTATATTCTGTTGTGAGTGAACAGGTGTGGGAGGTTTGAGCTTCCTCCAGTTTTGCAACCTAAACAGCTTCAGGACAAAGTTCATCTTAGGTTTCTCAATTTTCATGGGCTTGTCTGTTCCTCAGTACTTCAATGAATATACCACTGTTGCTGGATATGGTCCTGTTCACACACGCGCGAGATGGGTATGGAAGAAATCGGTCCTTAGCTTTTCATGAATTTCATTTCCAATCACTGGATTTTGTCCCTACTAAGGCATGTTTACTCTTGCAGTTCAATGACATCATCAACGTCATATTCTCTTCGGAAGCATTTGTCGCAGGTTTCGTGGCATTTTTCTTGGACAATACCCTGCATCCACATGATAGCACCACAAGGAAAGACAGAGGTTACCATTGGTGGGACAAGTTCAGATCGTTCAAGACGGATACCAGAAGTGAGGAATTCTATTCATTGCCATTTAACCTCAACAAGTTCTTCCCTTCTGTGTGAATGTGCAGCCAAGACATTTGTTGAGTGTCTCATGTCCTCCTCCAGAGCCCTTCTGGCTGCTATTCGGGACTTTTGTCCAATCATGTAACAAGGAGCTCTGTTTTTTTGGGTCACAACATAGTTATCTTTCTCTTCTCAATCAAAGGGCATCCCTTTAGTATAGAACAAATCCTGGTGGATTCATCTGTTATATTTTTCAAATATGCCGAATCTGTATATCTGATAGATGAGAAGGATCTTAGCAGTCAAATAGCAATGCAAATGCTTCTCTTCTTCTTGTGCTTCCCGCATTTGCTGCTTGTCCATTGATCCTTTTCCATTCTCATACTTAGTTGTTGGGCAATCTCACCAGAAAAGGAAGTTACAGCAATGTTCCATATTGCTTTTAACTGCTTTTATTCTCTGCCTGCTATACACATTTGTGTTTTGCCCCGAGCACAAGAATCCCATCTGCAGGTGATAGGTATATATCCAGTGCCGCTCAGAGTAATTCAAGGTGTATGTTGGCACTGATTTTTGATAGATGATCCTGAATGTGGGTCTGCAAAAGTTAAACCCTTTTTTGGATTCTAACATTTTATGATGTCGACTTTTGACGACTATCTGGACTCGGGGCGGTTGATCACATCCTGCACTGTCCAGATGTACTTCAAAACACAAAGGAACAACAACAGTGTGAAACAACGGTGTTCCTCTGCAACGCCCAAGAGCATTGGATTCTCAAGTAGTGGATGAGTCAAAATTGGGGGTGGGAGAAGGTGGCTCCAACAAAGGGAGAGAATTGCAGAAAAAAGGGGGGTTTCATTCAACAATGATATTATGTGATGCTTGTGATTGACGACAGGAATATATCCCCCTCCCTCTTCCTTTCTTGAAGGATTTTTTTTCCCGAACGAATCAAATTGAGAACCAAAATCTCTCTCTCTCTCTCTCTCTCTCTCTCTCTCTCTCTCTCTCTCTCTCTCTCTCTCTCTCGAGCTGACAAGTTTTTCCATATAGGCAAGTTGACAACTCCCATCTACCCCCCCTGCCTATCTCCCTCTTGTGTGTTATCTGTGTTTTTTCCATTCTTGGTGGTTTTTTACCCACTCCGTTGTTCCAAGAAAATAAGACGAGAAATGCATACCACCCCCAGGAAAACTACCAGTCTAGGACTTATTTGTCACTCTTATTTATTAAAGGTGACAAATAAATAGATTAGACGGGTAATATTCTTACCATCCGTCAAACCAGGGTTTGGCGTGTCGGATCGGATCGGGCCGATTCGGGCGAATCGGTGCGGATCAGGGGAAACCCGATTCGTGATTCGCCTGATTCAGTCCAATTCGCACGATACCTATTCAGGCAGGGTTGCCAGGTCTCAGGATCCTGTTCAGGCAGGGTTTCAGGATCCCGTTATTTACCTAAATATCATTTAAGTAAATGTTATAATTTATTGTTTCATTTACTTAAGATATTACATGTAAATAAGAAAGTATCCCCATTTGAATCCAATAAAAATATCAAAAAAATCATATCTCATACCAATAAAAAGTCAACTCTCTCATCGAAGAAGAAAATCACAATTTCGATGATTTTAACGAAATGCTAACTTTCTAATCTCTCATAATTTGGTCTATCTAAAAATTTGATAATTCAAATAAACCATATAGAACACTAAAAATCTAAAGTCTGGTAAAAAAAGTCAAATATGCATGTGACTACTCCAAAGAAGCCGCTCTCCTATTGACAGCACTTAGTCTACTCGAAGCATCTTAGGATTTAGTCAAACTTAAGTTATCATCACCTAAACTCATGAGAATTTTCACTTTCTAATTGAAAAGAAACTAGAAAGTGAAAATTCTCATGAGTTTGAGTTATGATAGTTTAAGTTTGACCAAATCTTAAGAGGTCCCAAATAGACTAAATACTGTCAGTAGGAGAACGACTCCCTTGGAGAAGTCTTTTTTTTTTTAGTAACGAGGAAATCCCGTCCAAATAGACTAAATACTGTCATGTTTGACTTTTTTTACCGGACTTTAGATTTTTAGTGTTTCATATGATTTATTTGAATTATCAAATTTTTAGATAGATCAAATTATGAGAGATTAGAAAGTTAACATTTCACTAAAATCATCGAAATCGTAATTTTCTTCTTCGACAGAAGAGTTAACTTTTTATTGGTAAGAGATTTGATTTTTTGATATTTTTATTAGATTCAAATGAGGAGTACTTCCTTATTTACATGTAATATCTTAAATAAATGAAATAACAAATTATAATATTTACTTAAATAATATTCAGATAAATAAGGGGATCCTAAAACCCTGCCTGAACAAGATCCTAAGACCTGACAACCCTGCCTGAACAGGTATCAGGCGAATCGAACCGATTCGGTCCGATTCGCATGAATCGAACCGAATCAGGGAGAACCCGATTCGGTCCGAATCGCCGATCCGTCAAACCCTGCGTCAAACATTCTCATCATAATCTTCATCCCTGCGTGAGATATATCATTTGGGATTTATCCTCTGAAGGCTTTCTGAGAAAGAAATTGCGGGGTCTCGGAGTTCAGAGACGCTCGTATCTTCGTATATTAAACAAGGTTCCTCATATCTTTTGCCTTAATATGCAAATATAATAGTGAACAAAATCCAATATAAACATCTATATCTATAAGCAATGCACAGAAACCATCATATCTAACACATATTCATACCCCCCCCCCAAACTTTCATCCAGATAATTAAAGCTAAGCAAGATCAGACACGAAATTTATCTAAGACATTTGCAATTTGATAACTTGTCAACACAGAACCCAGTTCTTTTATATGTATACACACTGTTCAGAAGAAAATACATCTCATCTACAACAACTGCAAGAGATGAACCTCCCACAGTAGGCCTCTAATCTAACAAGAAAAACCGACAGCAACAAGGGCAGAAAAGGAAAACAGAGACAGAACTCTTCACTTGATTGGTCGGGAAGTCCAGGCCTCCCAATCCTTGTCTAAATGGCTTTGTGCCCACAGCAGGGCCGCCCGTGCCGCTGCTGGCGCACCGGGCAGTTTCCTCTCCTTGAGTGCGAGCAGCATGTCGGTAAATGGTTCTATCACAAGTGTTCCAGGTCCTCCATATTCCTTGTGCAAGAAGGTGTTCAGTATCTGCGCCCCATGTTCAAACACATTTCAGAAATCAGCCTGTACGATGATGTTTTAGACGCAGTGAACAAGTGGTTGCTTGGCCTTTAGCGTTTACTGTTAGTTCTGATGGCAAAAAAAAAATCATCAGGGGGTTTAACAAGAATCCACTGTTTTTTCAGCTTGATGCATAAAACAGGTACTTTTGCAAATAAGAGCAAGGAAAATGCTAATTTCACAAATGAATTCAAAAGAGAAATGATCAATGAGAGACTTCATTCATCATGATACCAGGATGAATGGATATAGCATGAGTGATCTGTATGAATAATATATACATGTGAGCCTAGCAATTACCATGTCGCTCCTAATGACCTTTGACAAACCAGTACCAACATGTGAGAAAAGCCAACAGAAATGGAACCCGAGCTCCCCAGCAACTTTGCACAGAGAAAAACTAATGTATGCCAGTACACCACAATAAACAAAATAACAGCCTTCCTAGAGAGGTTCCCTTTATTGGTACCCTTGCTTTTGCATGAGCAATAGCAAATCTGAAGGAAATCCAGATAAGTTATTGCTCATCTTTTTTAGGATTTCTTCATGCTCATGTACACCTATGAACCCTTTTCAAATGACACTATTCTTTGGACCTTGTTTAGAGTTTGATGGCGCTGTCTGGAAGAAAGGTGCATTTTCCCACTAAAAACCTCCTTGCAACAGTTAAGTCGCAAGTGCCTTAGCCCCAATCCCCAGACAGTCCTGTAACCGTCCCTAAGGTGAGACACTTGCTTACCCTAATGAAAGCTGCCTTTCGCGTTTTGCTCCTGTGGGCAACAACCAAATCTATATATTAGGCTAAGAGTTAGAACTGTTGAAAGCTTCACGTATGAACTAGACCAGCTGTGAGATAGACCAAAGAGGCAGGAAATGGTTGGCCATCTCTGTCAGATGAAAAGTGTAAAACCTCAGAAGGAATAAGGCTACACCTAGGCTAGAGATACAGAATCCACACATTGAATACGTCAAACAAAAGCAACATCCTAAACTTTGAAATAGCTTTGAGAAATTAGATCCAGCTTGAGGACGCCTTACTCAACTTCAAGCAGTACAAAGCCGGACCCCAACTGAGGCATTAACCTCCAGAGCTGGCCCCATTACCCACCACTTCTTTCACTGCAAAAAAGCCATGTTTCCACACCAGCCAGAAACTTGCGTTGCAACTTAGTGCAGGGACATGGTTTACACCAACAAACCATTGAACTATGAGAAGATGGTGGCACATTAAAAGGAAAAGGTCCGGTGGGTACACTCCAAGCAGCATCATGGCCGGCCAGTACAGTAAGGGAACAACTGGGTAATTCTTTGGTCATTTATTATATGTGTATTGAACAGAGAGTACAGGCCTCATCAAGAAGTGGACAGTGATCCTCAAAAGGGGCATTCAATAGAGAGGTCTTGTTTGCACCTCTTTCGTGACCCCTGAGCCACAGATGGGCTAGTAGCCCAATAACCAACAATTGGTGAGAGCAGCACTCTAATGGCACAAGGAGTAAATATGTTAAGAGAGGAGGGGTCGTTCTGAGGGCAGCCCAGCCACCTCAGCCCTCAAAAGGGGTGCCCCTTTAAAAGGGCCCCTTTCCCATGCAAAAGGGGATCGAATCAAAAAAAAAAAAAAAAAAAGGGAGACACCGGTAGTAGCAGAGAGGGAGGGGAAGCTTCTGGCGGCTTGGAGTTTTCTTCTGGGAGCAGAGGGAAGCGGCGTCTGAAGCGGTCTTCCTGGCGAAGGGGCTGGGAAGAATTCTTCCAAAAAAAGGAAAAAAGAAAGGGAGAGGGTGAGTATTTTGAAGAAAGAGAGAGGATGTAATAGTGAGATTTTGGGAGATGAAAGCGTTGGTCTCCCATGAACCTTCTTCCCTCTATCGCCACTGTATTCTTCTTTGTTTGGAATAAAGAGATATGCCCGCTATATAAACATGGAACTGTGTAACTATCTTGATTATGGTTTCTTTCCCTTTCAGCACATCTTTTTTTTTTTTACTGTGCGTTCGTGAAGGGGCATCTGAGAGGTGCCGAGGAGGGCATGTGGCATCCTATCTCATGGATTGTCATATGAACTTTCTCTCCCTATTTCAGTTTGTTTCATCTTCCTCCTTTATTCCGTTTAAGAATTGAATGGTGAGTCAGCCTCGCACGCATCGAGTTGGGCTTTTCTATGTCTTTAACTCGGTCTGCAAAAAAGGGATTATACAATATTACGCGCACTCGGATTCCTTTCATTTTTTTTTAAGATTGATCCGAATATTTCATATTGAGCGTTCCTCCCTACATGCGTTAATCTTTCATATACTGTGTATGAAGAATCGTCCCAGAATAGTGGCCCATCATCCGCTCAGAATATCGTATCGCTGAGCCCTCATTTCTCCGTATGAGGATAACCAGTCGCCATCAAACAAACGTTTGATTTCTGTGCAAGTCCCTTCTAAATACATAATTTCCTCCTCCCATCAATGATTGTTTTGTGAAATAGCATATTTATGGAAGAGATTACGAGATACCCAGACTGTTTTCCGTTTCTTCGGATGTTGAAGTTCTGAACGGCAGCCCTGTGCAACCCTGCCGTTCAGCCTTCTTCTCCATGGTTTGCTCGCTATTTACCTTTCCCACTATAGGGGCATATGTTTTTTTTTAATATAACCTTACAACTTCATGTTTAAGATGATGAGGGCTTTGAACGGCAGCCCTGCGCAGTGCTTACGCAGTGCTGCCGTTCACCCTTTCTTCCGTTTCATCACTTCCTGTTTGGATGTTGAGGGCCTTAAACGGCATCCCTGCGCAGTGCTTACGCAGTGCTGCCGTTCACCCCCTCTTCTCCATTAAAACCCAATACCCTTCTGTTTAAGGCTGTTTAGTGTAATGCGTGCTTTGAGGGCCGCCGTTCAAGGTTGTACTTGACTCGGGGGCCGCCATTCAAGTTGTCTTTCGGTATCGGCATATACCGGTCTTCCCGGATTCGCCTCGGGAACCGGTGTCGTATGCCGTGGTGTTGTCGCTCCGGCATTAACACCTTGTTGGCACCGTCTCCATCGTGATGGACGGATGTCATGCAAACCCCCCCCCCCAACGTGCAAACCAAGGGGAGGTGCTGCCGAATTTTCGTCTCGAGTCCGGTGTTCATACGAATGATTTTCGAATGCATTTGTGCCAATATGGCCGCCGAGCAATTTGTGTTGCAACTCGGTGCCATTGGCGAATATTGCATCGTCACTGTTCGGCGAACATTGCCTCGTGGACGTCTCCTCAGATTCATAGGTGGGCGTACCCAGGGACCATCCCGACATATCGTGGGCAGGGATGGTTACCATCAAATCGAGTTATAACACACGAACGGATTTCCGCCGATCTAAATTTAATTTTATTTCGTCGGCCGTAATTGCATTGACTTATGGCATATGCATGTATGTGTGTACAAATGAGACAAATAAGTGCAGATGCGACGTATTCACCCGATCGACGTGTCAAATGCAAGAGCAAATAAATGAGATAAACAATAGAAATAATAATAGCAATAATGAGTGAAAATAACAATGATAATTGAATAGAAATTACAAACAACAAGACAATAGATATCAACAAATGAGAAAATCAATAGAAATTAAATGACCAAAAGGTAATAAACAAAGGAAAGACAGCAAGTGAACTGAGAAAATAAATCAACAAAAAAGATTAATTAACACACAAAAAATGAAAGCAGATAAAACATTAAAAGAAATAAACAAATGTCAATAGAACAAGCATGCCCTGCCGTTCAGCCACCACCAACCCCTGCCGTTCAGCACCCCATGCACAAGCTTCCATGGCTGCCGTTCAGCCACTACTAGTCCCTGCCGTTCAGTACCCTACATGCCCATGCAATCCCTGTCGTTTAGCATTCCATAAGCATATAACCCTGCCGTTCAGCTCCCATGGCTGCCGTTCAACCGCTATCAACCCCTGCCGTTCAGCCACCACTGCATATCAGCCCATGCCGTTCAAGACTCTGCCGTTCAACATTCAAGCTGCTGTGCGCATGGGAGGTTGCCGTTCAGCATCTCCTGTATGCGCATACCCCCCTGCCGTTCAGCACCTTATGTGCCCAGGCACCTGCTCACACATCCCTTAAAAAAAAAAACATTTAAAACTCCCTGCCGTTCAAGGCTGCCGTTCTAACCCATCACCCACAACAAGGCTGCCATTCTAACCCATTTCTCCTTTTGTTAAAACCCATTAAATGCCCACCGTTTAAACCCCAATTGGCCTCCATCGTTTCAACCCACACCAACCCACTTTTAAAACCCTTTCATTTAATGTACTCATGTACATACGCTTAAGCACATAGCCTCCCCTTCATTTGACAAACAAAAAGGGTAACGAGATTAGTAAGATGATAATTGAGACATTTAAGAGAAAAGAATATAAAAGGGCAAATAATCATGTATAATTCATAAAAAAAGGGTGCTAATTAAATAATCAAAAGACCCAAATAAGTGTGATAATTCTGAACAAAGGGAATAAATTTTAGATCAAATAACTAAAAGACATGGAAAATTCCAGATTAGTTCTAACGGTATAAGATAAATGCACAAAAAAATTGATGACTTCACAAATTTAAAGTTAAATTTAAATAAAACAATCTCAACAGAAGAAGCCAAACCAAATGATCTCAGGCCAAACACTTCAGTCTAGAATAAAAAAATTCAAATAAAATTGTAAACTCAAACAGATCAAGAGAAATAAATTCAAATAAAGAGAAATATGAAATCAAGTAAAGCCCCATATCAAATCAAATAATAATAATAAAGATTAAACCAAAGACCAATAGACAAAAAGACAACCCTAATAAAAGACCAATCGCAATGGAAACATATAAGAGATCAAAAGAACAAAATAAATCAGATCAAATAATGTTGAAATTAATTCAACCCTGTTAATAATTCTGAAATAACAAAGAAAATGTGTTAAATGTTATATTTTGGTCGTCTCGCGTTAGGCGCAACTAGATTTGTATTTATGCGCATATCTTTTATCGGATGTTTCCGTTAAAGGCCACGAGACTTTTTATTCTGACGATTAATCAAGGGTTTTCCCTCTCAGAGGGATATAATTAACGTCGTTGCGCTTAGGCAACGGCGGGATCTTGGTCCCGACCCGATCTCCACTTTCGTTTGACGAAGTCAAACAGCGCGCAAACAGACCTAAAGCCCTTCGACTCTCGGAGGCAAACCATTTGTTGTCGCTTCAGCGACTGGCACGCTTGCGCTATGCAAATTGCCGATTCATCTCACGTCGTCATCGCTTGAGTAGCATTTGACGGGACTTAGATTCACAATATGCATCCACACATGAGAACATGATAAATAATTTTAAATTTAAATAAATTGTGATGGATTCAAAAATTCATTTCCACAGCGTGGCACGCCCGGTGGAACCAAACTTCCCTTCATATTTTCGCCAAAATAGAATGCTTCGTGGCCTTTTTACTCGATACTAATTGTCTCTTTGTTTCAACTGACAGGTACTAACAGACCAATGGCAGAGGTGCGCTTTGGACCGCAGCTTGTCCAGGACCATGCTCGGAACGGCTATCTTGCCGTACCAACCCGCTTTGGGGCCTTTCCCCCAGTTGTGGAGTTCTCCAATTTCCTAGGGGTTGCTTTCGTGGACATGCTCCACCCGGAAGTCGAAGTCAAGGTCGAAGAGACTGCAGAGAAACTAAGCTGTCAGGTTCACCATGTGAACCATAGTAAAAAGAACATGAGAAAGAGAAGCAAGAAGAAGCGCCAGCAAGCTGAGGAGGACGAGAAGATCATCTCTCATCATGCTCGCCTTTCCAATTCCGGAAAGAGCATACTGGTGGGGGAAGTGAGGATCAATCTGCATAATGGACGTAGTGAGTTTAAGGAGCAAGTAGTACCGGCAGTGGCTGTTAGGAATACTTTCCAAGCATTGACTGGAAAGAAAGCAATGAACAACACCTTCAAGGGGAAGCTGCCCCCGAAACCCATAAAATTCAAGCAGGTCTGGCGACCCAAGAAAGTACAGCAGTCCAGATTGAAGGAAATTGTGCCGGAAGAGGAGACGCCAAAGGAAGCAGCTGATAAGAGGATCCCTACTTATCACAGGCCACCCAGAGGCTTCAGGGCCAGGGTTCAACAGGAAGGGGCATGTGCTTATGCCTATTTCCACAACAAGAGAGCGGAGTTGCGGAGGTCTGCTTACCTCCCACCTGTCCGAGAGAATTCCCCTGCATCGATAATCTCAACCACCTATGGCCAACGGGGGGCAACAAAGGTCGTACTCGACCATATCCTTCATCTCGCTAATTCCCCATTGCGAAGGGCGAGGATGTTACGTGCTATGGAAATATCCCAGGACGGAGCCGAGAGCAGTTCCGATGAAAATGATGTTCCATGCGAACATAATCGTGAGCAGACCGGGAGGGCCAAACCCCGGGTATCAGTCTTTGAAAGGTTATCCTTTCCTTCCCAGGCCTCCCGAAGGGTCGAGAGAGACTGGAGCGGAAGTCTTAAAATTTTTACATGTCATATGGCCGGTGTGTGGAGCCGATATGGGGCTCTACCCACTGAGGATGAAGAAATCATAGAGCTGGCGGAAAGGCCTGGTGTTGTCACCAGAAGAAGAGCAGCAGCAGCAGCTCTAGTAGCCGCATACGGGGCTCCAAATGCATCTGCGACACAAACGACGGCAATTACCGCCAATGTGATCACCACCCAGGGCAGTGGGGGCAACAATGAGTTTCCCCCGCCACCACCAGAAGTAACAGGGGGCACAATGCAAGAAACCCCAGTTATCCCACATTTGGACCCGGCTGTCCTAGAGTTGCCGCAGCGATATCAAGCTAAAATTGAAGCACTTAAAAGACAAATCAGAGGCAAAGAAGCAGAAGGGCATATAACTCGAGAAGTTGAAGGCTCAGGGGAAACACCTTAAGGGACCTCAGGGTCAGTGGGGATTTCAACCCAGCGCACTGTTGCACAACCAGTAAATGAACAGCCACAACAGTCACCGATGGTTGTAGTTCAGCAGCAGCGCCCACAAGCCCAATATCAATTGCTACAGCCGCAATTCTTTCACCAGCAACAGCAGCAGTGTCAGCCACAACAAGACCATCTCCAACAGCAACAACAATCATTACCTGCTCAGGCCTCTGAGCACCAGGTGGAAATTCAAATGCCACCACCACTGCCGCCAGTGGCCATTATAAACACCTCAAATAATCAGCCGGCCCACTTTTACCCTCAACAAGTGGACCCCGCCGTCGTTAGCAGATTGATGGTAGAACAGATGATTGAGATGAAGTTGGCAGAGCGGGGTGATGGAGAACACATTGCCTTTGACGTGTATAGGGTGCCTTACCCTGCACATCATGTTGTGAAAAGATTGCCGCCAAGCATCACCAAGCCCCCAAAATTCGACAAGTTCAATGGGCGGGGGTCCCCAAAAGAGCACATTGCATACTACATCAATGTGACGGGGGACTTGGCTGTGGATGAGTCCTATCTGCTCAAATTTTTCGGTTCTTCCTTGACCGGGCTCGCTTTTGAATGGTATTCCAGTCTGTCTGCAGGATCTATATCTGACTGGGCAGACATGCAGAAGAAGTTCAGAGAGAGATTTTATATAGCAAAGAGGGAGGTCACAGTGGCCGAGCTTTATGCGACCAGACAGAGAAATGATGAGTCTGCACTGGACTATATTCAGCGCTGAAGGAAGCTCAGTATGAGGTGCAAGCATCCTCCTCACCAAGAAGATGTTGTACAGATATGTAAACAGAACTTGAAAAGAGAGTTGTTGGAAAGGATGATCGGGATGGAGATTCGATCATTTGACAGATTAAACAACGTGGTGGCGGAGATTGAGGCATTCCTGATCAAATACTCCACCAGCTCGTCCACCGTACCAAAGAGCAAGCCAGTAGAGAAGAAGCCAGCGGGGAAGGAGGTGCATGTTGTGGACCTCAAAACCTTTGAACAGCAAAAAGGCAAGGATGGACCAGCAGTCGGGTCTTCCGACAGCATACCCGGGCCTTAGAGAAAGCTCATCCCCTTTCAAGATAAGGTGAGGAAGCCATATTCCTTCCCTAAGGAGAAGACCAAACTCTATTCGAGTGGGCTCTCCGGTACAACAAGGTTGTGCTCCCAACATCCAAAAGACCAGATAAAACCTCGAAGAAGGACGATCCTCGGTATTGCTCATACCACCAAGTCATTGGACATGCTCTAGAGGATTGTTACGTGTTCAAAGATATCATGGAAGGCTTGATCAAGAAGGGAGAGCTACAGATGGGGGAGTACAGAGTAAATCCTCCGCAGCCACATGAGCCCCCTGCTCGACAAGCAGCAGCCAATATGATTTCCTTATACCAGCAGCTGCCAGAGGAGATTTTCGAGGCCAGCACTCAGAAAACTTATGAGAACTATGTCCTCACTCCTATCAAAGAAAAGAAGGGATGGCATGAGGTGCCCAAGAGAACAAAGAAGAACCAGAAGTAAAGCCAGCACCACAAGTGCAAGCTCGAGAAGTGAAGCCAGCACCACAGGTGCAAATCCGAGGGGTGACACCTCAACCACCTGCGCCAGTAGTCACTCCTGTGTGGTATGAGACACTTCCCGGGATCGTCATCCCGAGGAGCAGCAATAGAAGGAGACGAGCGTCCCTGCCATTGTACAGAGGGGGCAGCCCATCACTGGATCGGTTGCAGGCATTCATCAATGAGTTAGATGAGTATGAACAACCGGACAGGTATCCTGTCCGATTACAAGAGTATGTGCCATAGGAGGAGCTCGAAAAGCTGACTCTAGAAGCGCCCGTTGCACAAAAGACGCCCCAGCCTGAAGAAGACTTATTCTGGGGCAAGTGTCGGCTGCACTCAAAAAGAAGAAGAAGAGAAGACCTAAGAAGAAGAAGGTGGTTGCAACTCTTTTATACAACACCATCTCGTCTCTCCTGGGCTTGGTGGAGCATCATGATGATGAGGAAATCTGTTCCTCATCCAACGACGTCAACCAAGTTGGGTCTTCGGGGCTCGAGTTTACAACTAGAACTGGAAGAAGATGGGGACGTCCTGCCCCAGCAAATCAAAATATTATCTTCCGAGGAGAGCCATCCTACCAGACTCCTGAGCTTGAGGTTCGAGGGCAACAAATTCCACCCCCTCCAGGGCTGTACAGGAGTGAAGAAGCTGGGGGCACGATCCCGTCCTTTGCCGAATTCCTAGCAGCTAAGGAACAAGCTGAGGTGACACCTACACCCCCAAAGGCACAAAAAAGGGTCAACCAAAAGGCAGTTGGCCCTGTGATCGAAGCTCAGGCTAGGGGCCATGCAAGTGATCAAGAGAAGCTGAAGCTAGATGATGTGGGGGCAGGCGACCGGATCATTAAGTTGTTGAAAAAGGTTCCTACGTGTTTTAGCATCTGGGAAATTCTATCTTTCAGTGAAGAAACCAGAAGGGCAATCATTTCAGCCCTACAGACTCCAATACAGTATGAAGCATGTTTGGCAGAGATGCAAGTGGAGGCTACCGTTGTCAGCACGGAGTCCATTACATTCACTCCGGTTGACATGCTTCTCCCTACGACTTCTCATAATAGGCCACTGTATATGAGGGGGCAATTGAATGGGTTGCCTCTAAACAGGATCCTGGTGGACCCCGGAGCGGCAATCAACATATTGCCGTACAAGATCTATCATAAATACCACTTTGATGTGCACCTCACTTCAGTACATGATGTGAGGATTGCAGGCTTCAACCAGAAGTTTGAGATCCCTTTAGGGGTCATAGAGCTTGACCTGGTGCTGGGAGATTTTACAACAAAGGTCCAATTCCATGTCATCAATGCCAACACATCTTACAAGGCCTTGCTAGGTCGACCCTGGCTTCACCAAAACGGGGTAGTCCCGTCTACATTACACCAGTGCATCAAGTACGTCAGAAATGGGGAGGAACATAGGACCTTCGCTGATGCACATCCATTCGAAGTCTATGAGTGTCATCTTCTGGATGCGAGCCCGTACCAGGAGCACTCGAAAGAACAAACCCCTCCCAAGGGAAAAGAGAAGGAGTTCGTCATCACAGACGAATGGTTTCCACCACCCCCGCCAGGGGTCGCCGTTGCAGAACCCGCACCAACAAAAGAGGCGTCTGTACATTCATGTGACACCCTGGTCTACACACACGACCTCAACATACAAGAAGGAAATGAGAAGGGAAAATCCATCCTGGTCCCAGAAGGCCTCACGAAGCCAATTGCTGAGGTCGACTGTCAGACAGTGAAAGCACTAAAGACTATGGTAATATCCCACCCATGTGGGCGCTTCACGGTCTTTTATGCAGCAGAAGAGCAGTTAATGAGAAGGGATGACGATTGCCGAATTCCAGAAGAGATTGGAGACCCCATGGTGCCAATTATGGGTCTCCCTGATATAACCCCTGCATTAACCGAAATGACCATGAGACAACAGATTCCTTTCTATCAACGTCTCAGTCAAAGGGAAATGTTCAGGAAGCTGTGGTACCCTCCAAACTTGGATAGGGATCTACTGAAAATCACGCTGTGTCCAGGGCATGGTTTTTCATTTGGGGAACATCATACCGTTAACATGGTCAGCATCATCAATCAATCAGAAAAGGACTCCTCAGGGGTAGTATATGATGACTATCTAGAAGAGGGACTTGAAGCTGAAATAGACACAATCGTAAATGAAGAATCTCCCTTGGAGGTGACAGTATCCCCAATATGCACTCCCCCGGAGCCATTTGTCACCCAAATGCTGCCAGTGGCAGAAGAATTGGCAAATGACAAAGCTGCCCAATCAATTGCTACTGAGCTGGGAGAGATACAAGATCAGGCAATTACAACAGATAATTTACAAGACTTAAATCAAGAAATTCAGCAATCAGAGGAGATCGGAAGAGGCACACTAGATGAAGAGCAACAAGATGAATATCTGGAGTTGCTAGAAGCAGAAAATGAAGAAGAGGGTCTCATAGACCTGTAGCCGGCACCTGAAGAGCTCGAGGATGGTGGTCAGGCCACTGTTGATGAGTTAATGGAAATAAATCTTGGCACAGAAGACGATCACAGGCCTACCTTTCTGAGTGCCCTTATTTCAGAAGCAGAAAAGGAACAGTACATCCAACTCTTGAAGGAGTTCCGGGATTGTTTCGCCTGGGACTACAAAGAGATGCCGGGTCTCAGCCCCCAAGTTGCTCAACATTTCTTGGCCTTTGACCCAAATATTGAGCTAGTCAAACAATCTCCCAAGAGAATGAGACCAGAACTGATCAACAAAGTGTGTGCAGAAGTTGACAAGTTGATAAATGTTGACTTTGTTGAAGAGAACCAGTACACCACTTGGTTGGCAAATATTGTACCCGTTAAAAAGAAAAATGGGCAGATTAGAATCTCTGTGGATTTTCGAGATCTGAACAAAGCTTGTCCGAAAGATGACTTCCCAGTGCCAATCACCGAGGTGATGATCGATGCAACTACCGGGCATGAGGCACTGTCATTTATGAACGGGTCATCTGGCTACAATCAGATCAGGATAGCTGAACAAGACAGGGTACACACAGCTTTCAGGTCACCTAAAGGAATTTTCCATTACAAACAGATGCACTTCGGACTCAGAAACGCTGGAGCTACATATCAGAGGGTTATGACCAAAATCTTCGATGAGCTACTCTACAAGAAGGTAGAATGCTATATTGACGATTTAGTGATCAAGACTAAAAGAAGAGAAGATCATCTGGCTGATCTCCGAGTCATATTCGAGAGGCTGAGACGATACGAGCTCAAAATGAATCTAATGAAATGTGCATTTGGCGTATCCAGTGGAAAATTCTTGAGTTTCATTATCTGGTACAGGGGAATTGAAATTGACCCTGTCAAAATCAAAGCTATCCAAGAGATGCCACCGCCAAGGAACTTGACGGAGCTCCGATCGTTACAAGGACGGCTAGCCTACATTCGTAGGTTTGTCTCAAATCTATCTAGGCGGTGTCAACCCTTCCACAAGCTAATGGGGAAGGACGTCCCATTCCAATGGACCTAGGAGTGCCAAAACGCCCTGGACCACCTAAAAACATATCTGAATACTCCGCCAGTTCTGGGAGCTCCAATAAAGGGTCGCCCTCTAATACTATATATAGCAACCACAGAGCATTCTTTGGGAGCTATGCTGGCACAAGAAAATGAAGAAGGGAAAGAACAAGCCCTCTACTATCTCAGTCACAGACTTATTGGGGCGGAAGATAGATATTCTCCAATTGAAAAGGTATGTCTGGCCTTGATTTTCGCAGCCAAGAAGATGAGACACTACATGCTGCCACATGAGGTCAGGCTGATATCCAGGGCTGACCCCATCAAATATATACTCTCCCAGTCGGCGTTGAGAGGAAGAATTGGCAAATGGGCCGTCATGCTGATGGAGTTTGACATCAAGTACGTCCCCCAGAAAGCAATCAAGGGCCAGGCGGTGGCAGATTTCTTTGCAGCACATCCAGTGCCAGAAAATTCTTCGCTTGTCACTGAGCTACCAGAAGATGAGACTCTCGAAGTGAACCAGCTACAGACAACCACCTGGCAGCTGTATTTTGATGGGGCCTCAAGAATAGAAGCATCAGCACATGGCAGGGCAAGAGTCCAAGCGGGAGCAGGCATTGTTCTGAGGTCGCCGAAAGGAGAGGTTACTCATACCTCCTGCTCTATCAACAAACCATGCACAAACAATGAAGCCGAGTATGAGGCCTTAATCATTGGCTTGCAAGTGGCCCTCTCCATGAACATTAGGGTACTGCAAGTGTTTGGCGATTCGATGCTGATTGTCAGACAAGTACAAGGAAAGTTTGACGTCAAAAAGCCAGAATTGCTGCCCTACTATAGAAAAGTCAAGAGATTGATGTCAAAATTCTATCGAATAGAAATAGAGCACATTGGCAGAAGCAGAAATGCACAAGCTGATGCTCTGGCTAAGCTGGCAAGTTCACTGGCGATGCCACCAGATGAGAAACTGGAAATCGTCGTCATGAATAGACGACAGGTTCCCAGCATGATAGAAAGCGAGTATGAAGATGAAGAAAACAACTATGAGGAAGTCTCCGTGGTAGAAGAGATCAGGCAAGAAGACTGGAGAGAGCCCCTGATGCAGTGGTTTGAACACCAGCAATTGCCAAAGCAACGAGAAGAACGGATCAAGCTGGTCCGGATGAAAGATTCATACAAGCTGAGAGGTGGAGTCCTGTACAGAATTATGGCAGATGCCAAGAAGAAGATCCTGCTGAGGTGTTTATCACCTGAAGAGGCCTGGAGGGTCATGAAAGAGGTGCACGCCGGAGTTGTTGGTGCCCACCAGGCCGGACCCAAGATGAAAATAGAAATCAAAAGACTCGGGTACTATTGGCCAACTATGTTCGAGGACTGTAGCAAATTTGTCAAAACATGTCAAAAATGTCAAGAACATGGTGTCATACCAAGAAGACCCCAATACATCTGCATCCAACCATTCCAAGTTCGCCGTTTGCACAATGGGGCACCGATGTCGTGGGGCCTTTGCCACCTTCCTCCTCTGGGTGCAAGTACATCTTGGCAATCACTGATTATTTTTCAAGATGGGCTGAAGCTGTGGCATTAAGAGAAGTGACAGGAGAGCTGGTGACTCACTTCATCCAATGAAATATCATCTTTAGATTCGGGAGTCCAGACCGAATTATATCAGACAATGGGACGCACTTCAAGAACCAAAAGGTTTCAAGAATGGCTTTCAGATACATAATAGACTAGAGAACTTCTACTCCCTATAATCCACAGGCCAACGGCTTAGCAGAAGCCTTCAACAAGACACTGTGCACCCTGCTAGCCAAGACAGTCAGTGCAAACAAAAGAGACTGGGAAGACAGGATGTATGAGGCCCTGTGGGCTTATCGGACTGTCTACAAGACACCAACGGGCTGCTCACCCTTCTCATTGGTGTCGGTTCCGAGGCAGTGGTTCCGGTGGAGCTCGAAGTGCCATCACTTAGGGTAGCTATGCAGCATGGATTGATTCTTGAGAACCAGACCAACATTGAAAGAAGACTTGAAGAACTCTCTGACTTGGAGGGAAAAAGACTGCAAGCTCAAAAGAATATTCAAGTTTACCAGGCTCGCATAGCACGTGCTTTCGACAAGCTAGTCAAGGGCCGTGAGTTCAAGAAAGGAGACCTTGTAATGGTCAAAAGAAGGGAAGTCATGGCCGGCAACCCGAAGGGAAAGCTGAATGAGAACTGGACCGGTCCGTACATGGTACAGAGGGTCTATGAAGGTGGCGCGTATGTCGTAGTCGACCATCGGGGTGAGGTCTAATTTCCACCCCTCAATGGAAGACATTTGAAGTTGTATCATGCATGCCACCTACATTTCAACGGTCAGCATCACAAGCAGCAAGAAGAGGAGCAAGAACTAGATTCAGGCAACGCATTCAACGAATGAGGAGTCTGGCCATCAAAAGATGTGGTTGTTGCAACAACAGGGAGTCTCTCCACTCAGTCTCCCTATGTAAAAAGAGAGAAAGAAACGAACTCTGAAATGTCAAAAAACAAAAACAAAAAAAATCCTAAAACACTAAACCCTTAAACCCCGGGACGTTAGTCACCGATGACGAAGAGCCAAAAAAAAAAAAGCGCACGCAAATGCATGGTAAAAAGAAAGGAGGGGCAGACATACCGCTAGCCGGACCATGGCTCTGAGGTGACAAACATCCCAACAAACATTATGAATTCCCGTGGTTTTCGCTGTTTTCAAGGGGGGATGATGAAAAGAGTCCCCTCGTTTACGCGAGCACATAAATTTTTTTTTTTTCGTGAAACATGTGGAGGTTCTTCGGGATTTTCGCTTCTTCTCCATTTGAAAGGATGTTTGAAGAGATCAACATGTTTAATGTTTTCCCCCACATCTAAAAGAAACAAGGTCAAATGAGAATATCATATTCTGACATTGGGATCTTTCATGTGCAGGGGGCATGACGAGCTGGTGTCAACAAATCTAGATGATTTACGGCATCACCAATGTTGATACGTCAAGGCCACGTTAAAGGTTGGCGTCGGCAGCAAACTTAAGAGATCGACATCACGCGGTGGCGAAGTCTCACTAGCGATCATGCTAGTGCGATACGAGACCAAGTCAATAGCATGGTTGTGGAACCATGGTCGTCAACGAGCTCAGGCAAATGGCGATGTTCCTACTACCAACAAAATAGATAATTGAAAAGGGGCTCAAAATGGAGGTGCCCCGTCGGACTTGTTCGGACTGTTTCACCGAATAAGGGTAAAAAAGACCTAAAACCCAGCTATGGTGAAAACCCGAAAGGGCGCCATGGGCAAAATAGGGTACCCCGCTACACGAAAACCCGAAAGGGCGTGCAGGCAAAAACAAGAGGGGGTCGGATTGGGTGAAAACCCGTGAGGGCGCCCAATTCGATAAAGAGAAAATAAAATGAAAGCAAGAAAACAAAACCAGTCAAATGGTGAGATATCAACAAGCACGAGGATCAAGCGTAGCAATATCATCGTGCTAGACAGTACCAGACCTCGCCATCCAGACGAATACCAGACAGCACCAGGCCCCATCACCTCGATGGGTACAAGACAGCACCAGACCTCGCCACCCTGGCGAGTACCAGACGATACCAGGCCCTATCACCTCGATGGGTACAAGACAACACCAGACCTTATCACCTCGACGAGTACCAGACGGCAAAAGGCCCCGCCACTCCGTTATCCAGACGACAAAGGATCCCGTCACCCCGACAGTCGAAATGGCAAAGGTCCCATCAACAGACGACAAAAGGTCTCGTCACCCAGTCACTAGACGGCAAAGGCCTCTGTCGCTCCAACAGTCACTAGACGGCAAAAGGTCCCGTCACTCCAACTACAAAGATCTCGTCATACAGACAATTACAAGAAGGTCAGACCCTAAAAAAAAAGGCTAAAAATAGAGATGCCTCGTCGGACTTGTCCTTTGGGCAAGGGTAAAAACGACTTAAAACTCGGCCATGGTAAAAACCCGCAAAGGGCGCTGTGGGCAAAAGTGAGTACCCCGCTACAGAAAACCTGAAAGGGCGTGTAGGCAAAAGCAAGAGGGGGTCGAGTTGAGCGAAAACCCGAAAGGGCGCTCAATTTGATAATGAGAACAAAATAAAGGAGATAGGTGGTACAAGAAGTACCATTTGTGCTCTAAAGATATACTTTTCATTAATTTGGAAGTTGTATTACACGATAGGCACGATTGCCAATACAGAAAGGAGGAAGGAAAAGGCAACTAGAGTCTTCATAAATCCCGAAATATCTCTTCCATTGGCAAGATGCCTACTGTAGGGGAGGACACCATCTCCTTCAGGCGCTCTTCCTGAAATTGAACCTTCTTCAAAACTTCCTCTACCTTAGCAGCTTGACCCCTTAGCTGCGAGTTGGCCTCTTCATATTGGACTTGAAGATCTTTTAGTTTCCGAAGCTCATCTTCAGCATCAGTTAATGCTGCCTTAAGGGCAAGGATCTTCTCTTGTAGGGCCTCAGAGTTGCTAGCATTGACTGCAATGAGAGCGAGGTTGTGTTCTTCAGTGGCTCGAAAGGATTTTGATGCCCGCTCGCATTCTGAGCGCTGAACCTGCAACATCGTGACATATAGGGGCACTTCGTCACGAATAAATTGCTCCCGCTTCAAGGATTTCAACACCAGGGTCACCCTTTGGACCCAATCGTCCAAGGGGCATCCCATAAAAACTAAAAGCTCCGTCATTTTCTCTACAATAGGCTTGATTTCTTCGTAGCGCGGCCGGGGATTCCGATCAATCATCAAACACAATGAGCCCAGCTGTTGCTTGATGATAAGTTTGAAAGGAAAAGAACTTCCAGACACGGCGACTGGTGGCACCTGAAAGCTTACTTGTCTGTCTATTTCCGCCCATATGTTGGCATCTACGATGCTGGAGCAAGACGGCAATGCCACAATAGAAGATGAATCCCCTACAGGATGGATGGTCTGAGCCTCCGGCGTGACGGCAGTGGATACAGATTCTTCCACCATCGTTGCGGTTTCAACATGTAAAACTTGAGATTGAGGCGGAATGCTTGAAAGGTCGTCTGATACCTGAATCGAGGCACCTTCGCCGGCCGCCAACGCCACCTCACATGTACCCTCTTGAATTGCGATATGTCGAGGGTTATATACTACTATTGCCCATGAGAGAGAAGGATCAGCCCCGGTCGAGGGTGGAACTTCTGTGCTTCGAGCTATTGGAGCGGGGTCACGTTCCTATACGTCAAAGGCATATCACCGTGAGATCAGGGTGGCATAAATTCTGTCACCTCAAAAAGAAAAGGGGTTAAAGATTTACAGAAAGGGTATCTGGAGTGGCTGCAATCTCCAGTTCAATAACTGTAATCGGTGAGGCCGCGGCACTGCTAGTAGAATCATCCCCGATGCCTTCCAAAGTAGAAATCTTTTCTGCAGAAGATACATCAGAGAGAGCCCTAGTCTGGCCAGGTGGAGAGGTGTGCCCAGCCCCATCGGTACTTGAAGAACTTTCTAATGAAATGGCGATCGGAGTCTCCCTGGAAGAGACTGGCACGCCTCCACGGATTTGCAATAACGCGAGCCTTCTGGAGGTTCGAGAGCTTGCACGAAGGGGAACCCGCGACGCTTTGGGTTTTGGAGGAGGCACCTTCATCGTCAGATGCTTACCCTTTGCTGATGGAGCGGGGACATTTTAAACATCCAAACATGAAGGGTGTCAAAACACCTAAAAGATATATGTGGACCTGTGTATAATGAAGTCTTACCTGGGAGAAGGCTTAGTCCAGAGGATAGCTTTGCAGCACCCAAAGCCACAGGAATGCCCTCTGATACTGTTCCTTGCTCCGTGGTGGGGGTAATAACCTCCTCAATCACCAGAGGCGCAGGTTTATCCTGCGAAGCTGCTACCACAGGGGACGCCACGATCTCAGATGCTATAGAAAGAGCACTAAAATCAAACATGTTCCTCTCATGGGCATAAATGCAAGATAAGAGAGCATGGGGGTCCTCATCCTTCCAAAGAACACTCACCGACTTTCTGGCTAGTAAATTCCTCAAATGAGGGAATGGCTGGGCCGATCAGGGAAATTTCGGGCTCTTTGGCACACTTCTCCTTCTTGGAAGGGGTTGCCTTCTTAATGGCGACCGCCACAGAAGATTTGGTAACTTTGGCACGTTTGGCTGGAGAAGGCAAGGGCTCGGAAATTGAAGCTTTGGACTCAAAATGAGCGGGTTTCTTCACTACAGATAGCAGCTTTCGGTATCGATTACCTCTTTCTTTAGCAGTGTAGTCTAACAAAAAAGGCAACAAAGTCAAGCACACTGAAGGGATGTACTAACCAAAAGGTTACCAAGACAAGAGGGTGACTTACCTGGCACTCCATTGTACAAGCGAGAGACGGGCCAATACGTCAAGGCAGGCTGCTTTGCCCGTGAAGCAGCCTCCTTGACTAGCCAACAAACATCATTAATCTTTTGGCAGCTTTCTGACAGGTCCGCCAAATCTCCGTCACCAATAGAACAAAGAAAATAGTAGAGGCACAGATAGTCCATTCCCCAAGCCTCTGCATAATGGAAAGAGACGTGCAAATTGCAATCCAGGATCACATCAATATCAGACTCAACATTCAAATTGTGAGTCTGCAGTAGAACAAAGAGCCAACTGGTCCGCTCATAGTATCTTGGGGTTCGCTCGACTCCTCGCACGAAAGTTCTCCAGGGAAAACAAGAATCAACTTCACTTCGAGATGAAGCAATAGACGGAAGATTCTCTTCAAGAGGCAAAGGAGCGGCAGGCGGCAATGCATCCGTGCTAAGCCTGCAAAGGTGATCAAGAGTGCTGAGGAAGGTATCATTGGTCACTTCAGCCTTGAGGAGGGAAGAAGCAGAAGGCTGTTTCTTTGACTTCTTCCTGGCCTTGATGTAAGCGTCTACGGCCTTCACATTGTTGAGCTTGAGCCGGGGCAAATGATCCCTATCCATATCAATAGACGGCTCAGCTTGGGCTTTCAGAATTCGCCGCTTAGCCTTATCCCAGCAATCCATCTTGATACTCCTGTAGAAGCCTGTCCGCGAATTCCACCATTTGACATATTCTGGAGTCACCCGAGGTGTCCGGCCAGGCATTGGCACTCGAAAGGTGGGAGAATCTTGGCGATGGAAGAAATCCCACCATTTCCTCGCGTGGTCGACTGCCTTCAAACCTTGGACTGTTCTCTCCCCCAAATAGAATTGTGCGCTAGACGGGGGGATATGCTGATCATATCCGAAGTTCCGGCCGAACCGAAAAGGATAATAAGGTTCCATATAAATAGTTTGCCCCCTTCTAAAGACTAGCACACTTGGGCGAATGGATAGGGCCCAGTCCCTCAATTCGGGCTCCAGGCACGGCTTCAGTAATTTCTTGCCGCTGAGAATGTGGGTATACTCTTCAGATATGTAGTCGCTGCATTCCCTGTGCCTGTTGACTAGTGGACGCGAATGACTGGCCAGCGTCCAAAAATGAATCGTCCCGAGAGAATCCACGGGAATGTTTGTCAGCCGCCCTCGGATATCATATAATTGAGTGGAGGCAGAAGGCAGCTCAGCACTCGCAAATTCTAACATGCGAGGGAACAGCAAGGGAGCCTGAATGGACCTGGGAGCAAATTCCGGAAATAGAGTACAAGCCCAGGCATTGAAGAAGTGAATTGGACTGATGATGCGCCTCGTGCGAGGAAAATCGTGATGGCTCAGCTCCCCCAGAGTTCTGTAGATAAGGCACAGCACTGCCGGACATAAAGAGAGCTTGACTCCCCAAGCCATTAGACATGCTGGATAAATAATTTCAGGGCGAATGACTGTGTCGTCACCATTAGGCATAGCAAAAGTGCACAGCCAATACACCAAATAAGCAGCACAGTGTGTATAGGGGTCTACATTGGCAGGATTGGGTCCCCTGCGGTCGCCTTTGAATGTAGACTCTAAAAGCTTGACCTTCCGACGCGGCTTCCTCGCCAACTTGATTGTGCCATCGATAAAGAGGAATCCGTCATATCTTTCCTCCGTGGAGAAGAAGTATTCCAGCCACATATGGCATCTGATCCTCTTACGGTCTTTGAGGGAGGCACCTTTATTGTAGGAAAGAAAAAGGGTGTGATACACCTTCATAAGGTAACGATATGAAAACCCCAAAGTGTAACGACCCTCCCCATCTGTTTCATCCTTCAAAGCATCTGGCAGGCTCATTTCTTCGTAGGGCTCCCCATCAATGGGCAAACCCGTTAGCTGATGTAAGCTCCATAAGTCCAAAGAGGTCTCCCCCTCTGCTGTGTAAAATGTGTTGAATTCGCTATTGAAGACCTCGATTAGACCACAGCAAAGCCCACGGGAGATGGGATAATCGTATCTCGCGGCATATACGTTGTGGTACACACCCGCCGTCATCAGCATAGGCGCATAATTTTGCAGCACATATTCTGTCGCCTCTACAACAAAAGCTCGGAACTGGTGAGAATCTGTAACCCGTAAGTCCGCAAACCAGCCAACAGCCAACTGATACTTGAACCGGATTGCCAAGCAGTCTAGAATAAAGGGTTCATCCCAGTAACCCCATTTCAGTGGAGCCAGAAACAGGCCAAAAGATGGCTGCTCTTTATTTACTCTGCCTGAAGAATTGTCCCACCGGGCTGGGACAAAGGTGGGGGCCTTAGTCAATTTATTGTCTTTGGGCGTCAATTCCCCAAGACCTAGAACTGGCTTCCACGCCCGAGGCTCTCCCAACTTGTACATTGGTTCGGTTGGTGATGCGCTGCTGCCATACTATCTCGACCCCGAAGAATGGCCCCCTCAATCTGCTGGACCAGGAATATGTCGCGCTTTCCTTTCAACTGATGAGATCGGAGGAAATACTGCAGATGTTTGTCCTTTGGGAAATCGACCCGATAATTGCCAGACCGGTCGAACACAGAAGAAACAACAGATATAGCAAGCCGCTTCTCATCCATAGTGTCAGTTTCTGAGTCAGAAGAATCGGCCAATACTGCAAAGTCTTCATGCCTTCGGCTTAACTCTGACAAATTCCTCCATGTCACCACGGGTGCCATGCTGTCAATGTCGAAACCGACATCAACTGCCATTACGGCATTGGCAGAAGAGGAAGTTTGCTTTGAAGCCATAAGTCTACAAAAGGCGATATAAGACGCAAATCAGTCAAAAGTTGAAGGGACCAAGACTACAAACGAACATTTAAAAGAAAATTTGCAGACAAAATTTCGGCAGCACCTCACCAGCCCGAGAGCTGTGGGGGGGTGCCATGGGTACGCATCCACGCACAAAGGCGAGATGGCCCCAAACAGACGGCAGTGCTAAGCACGCCAAACGGCTCTCCGAGAACCATCCCTACCCCGAGGCCTAGCCTGCAAAGGGAGGATGACCCAGTGCCTGACCGAGCCCGAAAGCTGGTCATATGAAATCAGATATGGCCAATGCTCATAAGACCACCAAATCACAGCTTTCATCCATCCATAGTCTCTAACCTTGCAAAATGTCATTGTCCTCAAGAGTTACAGGAAGGTCTCATGTCAAATAACAACCAGGAACCAAGAACTAGCATTCTTAATACAAAATATCTTCAGACAGAAGAGTCTATATAGACTGATGGCTGTCAAAAGTTCACTCCTTTTAAGATAAACTGAACAAGGTGAATAGTTTTGCTACAAATGCAGAAGACACTCAGAGGAACCAAAGAAATGAAAGCATGCCGAGAAATGGATCAGATTTGTCCACTTATAAAAAAAAAACTCAATCTCAACGACAAAAATGTGGAAGGCACAGTGCTAAACATCAATAAAGAAGGGTATCATATGAAAGCCCAAATAACAGAACAAGATGGTCCTGAGGCACTACCAACTGTGAAGGCAAAGCCCACACATGAAAAAAACTTGCGGTCTCTATGTTGGATATTAGTGATCAGCTGCACACAGAGGCAGTCATTGAGAGCGCTCGCAAAGCCTCATCCTGAAAAGAATTTGCGAAGGAGGCTTCATTATGCAGAGATTATTCTGAACTAGGAACAATGCTTTTGACGCTTCATAAAATGATTCTGCCCGACTACATCAGTTCCAATTGGTTAGAACACTCGTTTGACACTTGGATGCATCAGTGTCAAAATGCTTAGAGTGCAGAAACTATTGAAACACTTACTGAGGAGTTAGTGGATTCAGTTCTGGGGAGCTATGTTAAGAAGCTCTGGGAAGCACCAGTACATCCAGGACTAGGTCTGGAATGGAGGACATGGAAACAAGAAGTCAGGAAGTTATTTTCGACATCACATCTTGGGGCTAGTGGCAGCTTTGATAAGCAGAGCTATGAAGGTCATCTGAACTCAGGGCTGCACTTCAGCAAGAAATGTCCTAAGTAGATACTCGAAGACCATATATCCGCATGGGCGAAGTGGGAGACAAAGTGTCTCAGGATAACACAATAAAGAGTGGTCCCAGAAATTCTGATTCTCAGGTGGTTGAAAAGTGCACTGATATATGTGGAACGTTTAGTATGGAAGTCACCAGAACAGGTGCACCAGCTGTCCACACAAACATGACTTGTAAACATGATGATATGGCAGCTAAAATGTGAATCTGAGTAATAATTTTATCTCAGCTATCGGCACAGCAATGGACACCACTGGCAAGAGATGTTTTTTTTTTTTCCCAATGATAGTCGTCATCGGAATTCTCCTAAATACCGATGATGTTTGGCTTTCATGGAAGCTAAAGGAAGACAGTGTGGGAGGTGGGCAAAGGATGGTGATGTGTACTGCTGCGTCCATCCAGGCAATCATTCTTTTAACAAGCCTTCCCAAGCAGAACTGATTTGGCCAACATCCATGCCTCAAAGTACATCTATTACTGTGAGCAGTGGGATAGATCTAGCAGATGAGCATTGAGATAAAGATTCAAAAAAAAAAACCGGCAATGTTTGGCTTTCGTAGAAGTCAAGGGAAGACAGTGCCCAGCACCTTCACTGCTCCTGGTCACTGACGCTGACAGGGTCAAAGAACACCGCCGAAGACCCCCTTCCGCGCCTCTCTACCACCGCGAAGCACTGCTACCACTGCGCTGGCCCAGATGCCGCAGTCACGCCGGGTCCTCGCCGATGGAAACCCTAGGGCCGTCGTCGCCTTCCCGCACTATGTCACCACCAAACCAGGGGAGCCCCCTGCCCTTTTTGTTCGCAGCCTCAGTCGCTGCACAAGGTTGCCGGCGCCGGAGGCCTCGAAGCTGACGTCGCTGCTGTGTCTCGCCACCGCCGGCATCAAGACGGGAGCAGGAAGAGAGGAGAAGGCGAGGCGGGAAAAGGGGGGAAAGGGTTGCGTTGCAAGCTTGATGCCGAAGAAGAGAAGGGCGGGCGTGCCTTTTGAGGATGCCCAGTCGGATCCCACCAACTCAGCTCCTCGGGTCCTCACAGACCCAAATGGAACCTGTCGATAAGCGCCCTCCATCGCGCCTTGTGGAGAAACTCTGGCGGAGCCTGCCGATCTGGCTTATCGGATCTCCCACAGACCCGCCCCCAAGCCAAAACGCCTGGCGGTTCAAGGAAGCGAAAGCCGGGTCAGGGGCTGCCGTTCAAGTCTTCCCCGTACCGGTTCAAGGGCTGCCGATTCGATTTTCGGTCAGTCCAAAGAGGAAATGGACCTAGTTCTACGTCTGCCGTTCTGGCGCTATATATATATATATATATATATATACAATAAACAGTAAATTTATCATAAATTCCTCGTCAGGCTAAGAATTATGCCAGAAATGTTATTACAATGGTACTAAAGGCTATAATACCAACATTCTTGCTAGTCGACGTCGTCAAATCAAGGCGTCGTCACAGCAACGCATTGTCAGTGTGAAAATTGCCGATCTAATTAATGTGCCGGTCCGAGCATCCGCAGCACATCAAACAGATTTATCCAGCGGCTTGCATCGGTTCAAGTGGTGTAGCTCGGCAAACTGTCGATCTAATTAATGCACCGATCTGATCATTCGTGATGCATTAAATGAATCAATCCAGTAGCTTGTAACGGTTCAAATGGTACAGCACAGCAAGCCCGTTAATCGGATGAACTGTTATCGTAGCAGTTATTCACTGGCTGTCAATTTCAGCACAACAATGTCAGTTCTAACAAGACCACCGACATGGCAACACGTCTAAAGGACCGCCATTCGGCAAAAAGACAACAAACCACTAGACACTACAAGACAATAGAACAACAAAAGATTGACAGCAATGAGACTGCACGATAACAGAACACAAGATGAGTTTAAATGAGGCCATAGGGAACTACACCTGCAGATGCTGCTCCGCTCGATCCTCGCTTGCACCATCCCCAGGTGGGGAGCATTTGTTTGCACCTCTTTCGTGACCGCTGGGCCACAGATGGGCTAGTAGCCCAATAACCAACAATTGGTGAGAGCAGCACTCTAATGGCACAAGGAGTAAATATGTTAAGAGAGGAGGGGTCGTTCTGAGGGCAGCCCAGCCACCTCAGCCCTCAAAAGGGGTGCCCCTTTAAAAGGGCCCCTTTCCCATGCAAAAGGGGATCGGATCAAAAAAAAAAAGAGAGACGCCGGTGGTAGCAAAGAGGGAGGGGAAGCTTCTGGCAGCTTGGAGTTTTCTTCGGGGAGCAGAGGGAAGCGGCGTCTGAAGCGGTCTTCCTGGAGAAGGGGCTGGGAAGAATTCTTCCAAAAAAAGGAAAAAAGAAAGGGAGAGGGTGAGTATTTTGAAGAAAGAGAGAGGATGTAATAGTGAGATTTTGGGAGATGAAAGCGTTGGTCTCCCATGTGGATCATCTCCGTTGTTGTCAACCTTCTTCCCTCTATCGCCACTGTATTCTTCTTTGTTTGGAATAAAGAGATATGTCCGTTATATAAACATGGAACTGTGTAACTGTCTTGATTATAGTTTCTTTCCCTTTCAGTACGTCTTTTTTTTTTATTGTGCGTTCGTAAAGGGGCATCTGAGAGGTGCCGAGGAGGGCATGTGGCATCCTATCTCATGGATTGTCATATGAACTTTCTCTCCCTCTTTCAGTTTGTTACATCTTCCTCCTTTATTCCTTTTAAGAATTGAATGGTGAGTCAGCCTCGCACACATCAAGTTGGGCTTTTCTATGCCTTTAACTCGGTCTGCAAAAAGGGAATTATACAATATTACACGCACTCGGATTCCTTTCATTTTTTTAAAAGATTGATCTGAATATTTCATATTGGGCGTTCCTCCCTACATGCGTTAATCTTTCATATACTGTGTATGAAGAATCGTCCCAGAATAGTGGCCCATCATCCGCTCAGAATATTGTATCGCTGAGCCCTCATTTCTCCGTACGAGGATAACCAGTCGCCATCAAACAAACGTTTGATTTATGTGCAAGTCCCTTTTAAATACATAATTTCCTCCTCCCATCAATGATTGTTTTGTGAAATAGCATATTTATGGAAGAGATTACGAGATACCCAGACTGTTTTCCGTTTCTTTGGATGTTGAAGTTTTGAACGGCAGCCCTGTGCAAGCCTATCGTTTAGCCTTCTTCTCCATGGTTTGCTCGCTACTTACCTTTCCCACTGTAGGGGCATATGTTTTTTTTTAATATAACCTTACAACTTCATGTTTAAGATGATGAGGGCTTTGAACGGCAGCCCTACGCAGTGCTTACGCAGTGCTGCCGTTCATCCTTTCTTCCGTTTCATCACTTCCTATTTGGATGTTGAGGGCCTTAAACGGCATCCCTGCGCAGTGCTGCCGTTCACCCTTTCTTCCGTTTCATCACTTCCTGTTTGGATGTTGAGGGCCTTAAACGGCATCCATGCGCAGTGCTTACGCAGTGCTGCTGTTCACCCCCTCTTCTCCATTAAAACCCAATACCCTTATGTTTAAGGCTGTTTAGTGTAATGCGTGCTTTGAGGGCCGCCGTTCAAGGTTGTACTTGACTCGGGGGCCGCCATTCAAGTTGTATTTCGGTATCGGCATATACCGGTCTTCCCGAGGACGCCTCGGGAACCAGTGCCGTATGCCGTGGTGTTGTCGCTCCGGTATCAACACCTTGTTGGCACCGTCTCCATCGTGGTGGACGAATGTCATGCAAACCCCCCCCCCCCCAACGTGCAAACCAAGGGGAGGTGCTGCCGAATTTTCGTATCAAGTTCGGTGTTCATACGAATGATTTTCGAATGCATCTGTGCCAATATGGCCGCCGAGCAATTTGTGTTGCAATTCGGTGCCATTGGCGAATATTGCATCGTCATTGTTCGACGAACATTGCCTCGTGGGCGTCTCCTCAGATTCATAGGTGGGCGCACCCAGGGACCATCCCGACATATGGTGGGCAGGGATGGTTACCATCAAATCGAGTGATAACACACGAACGGATTTTCGCCGATCTAAATTTTATTTCGTCGGCCGTAATTGCATTGACTTATGGCATATGCATGTAGTGTGTACAAATGAGACAAATAAGTACAGATGCGACGTATTCACCCGATCGATGTGTCAAATGCAAGAGCAAATAAATGAGATAAACAATATAAATAATAAATAGCAATAATGAGTGAAAATAACAATGATAATTGAATAGAAATTACAAACAATAAGACAATAGATAACAACAAATGAGAAAATCAATAGAAATTAAATGACCAAAAGATAATAAACAAAGGAAAGACGGTAAGTGAACTGAGAAAATAAATCAACAAAAAAGATTAATCAACACAAAAAAAATAAAAGCAAATAAAACATTAAAAGAAATAAACAAATGTCAAATAGAACAAGCATGCCCTGCCGTTCAGCCACCACCAACCCCTGCTGTTCAGCACCCCATGCACAAGCTCCCATGGCTGCCGTTCAGCCACTACTAGTCGCTGCAGTTCAGTACCCTACATGCCCATGCAATCCCTGCCGTTTAGCATTCCATGAGCATATAACCCTGCCGTTCAGCTCCCATGGCTGCCGTTCAACCGCTATGAACCCCTGCCGTTCAGCCACCACTGCATATCAGCTCCTGCCGTTCAGGACTCTGTCGTTCAACATTCAGGCTGCTGTGTGCACGGGAGGTTGCCGTTTCAGCATCTCCTGTATGCGCATACCCCCCTGCCGTTCAGCACCTTATGTGCCCAGGCGCCTGCACACACATCCCTTAAAAAAAAAACATTTAAAACTCCCTACCGTTCAAGGCTGCCGTTCTAACCCATCACCCACAACAAGGCTGCCCTTCTAACTCATTTCTCCTTTTGTTAAAACCCATTAAATGCCCACCGTTTAAACCCCAATTGGCCTCCATCGTTTCAACCCACACCAACCCACTTTTAAAACCCTTTCATTTAATGTACTCATGTACATACGCTTAAGCACATAGCCTCCCATTCATTTGACAAACAAAAAGGGTAACGAGATTAGTAAGATGATAATTGAGACATTTAAGAGAAAAGAATATAAAAGGGCAAATAATCATGTATAATTCATAAAAAAGGGTGCTAATTAAATAATCAAAATACCCAAATAAGTGTGATAATTATGAACAAAGGGAATAAATTTTAGATCAAATAACTAAAAGATATGGAAAATTTCAGATTAGTTCTAACGGTATAAGATAAATGCACAAAAAAATTGATGACTTCACAAATTCAAAGTTAAATTTAAATAAAACAATCTCAACAGAAGAAGCCAAACCAAATGATATCAGGCCAAACACTTTCAGTCTGGAATAACAAAAATTCAAATAAGATTGTAAACTCAAACATATCAAGAGAAATAAATTCAAATAAAGAGAAATCTGAAATCAAGTAAAGCCCCATATCAAATCAAATAATAATAATAATAAAAAGATTAAACCAAAGACCAATAGACAAAAAGACAACCCCAATAAAAGACCAATCGCAATGGAAAAATATAAGAGATCAAAAGAACAAAATAAATCAGATCAAATAATGTTGAAATTAATTCACCCATGTTAGTAATTCTGAAATAACAAAGAAAATGTGTCGAATGTTATATTTTGGTCGTCTCGTGTTAGGCGCAACTAGATTTGTATTTATGCGCATATCTTTTATCGGATGTTTTTGTTAAAGGTCACAAAACCTTTTATTCTGACGATTAATCAAGGGTTTTCCCTCTCAGATGGATGTAATGAACGTCGTTGCGCTTAGGCAACGACGAGATCTTGGTCCCGACCCGATCTTCACTTTCGTTTGACGAAGTCAAACGGCGCGCAAACAGACCTAAAGTCATTCAACTCTCGGAGGCAAACCATTTGTTGTCACTTCAGCGACTGGCACGCCTGCACTATGTAAATTACCGATTCATCTCACGTCGCCATTGCTTGAGTAGCATTTGACGGGACTTAGATTCGCAATATACATCTACACACATGAGAACATGATAAATAATTTTAAATTTAAATAAATTGTGATGGATTCAAAAATCCATTTCCACAGGTCTACCATGAAAGGTGCATCAAACCAGATCCTGCCTGCTTTCAGTCCTAGTCCAAGAGCTCTTCTAGCAGGTTCTACGGAAGTGGGGTGGCTGTCGTGCTCTTTTGTGAGGAGGGAGGAGGAAGATATATATGAAGTTGCTGTTATGCCCACTATGCCAGCGGCTGAAACGCTAAAGAAGAAGAGGACAAGAAATAGCGGAGGAGGAATAGGTTGGGGGTTGGCTGGTTTTGTTTGCTGCTGTTTTTATGCCTGGTGTAAGTTGAGGTGACTGCTAAGGAGGGAGGGGGGGAGTGATATAAGAAGGCAGCACAGGAGAAGAAACACTTAATTCCCTGGTCTTAAGGGATTGGACACATCTATTTGGAGATGAATGGAGGCTCCCATGCATGGCTCAACATTCTCATTGGTTTGGTTCACAATTTCAAAGGAAAAAAACAACTCCCCTTTTAGAAGAACAAATTGAGGACGTTTGAGATAAAATCTCCCTGTTAGGAAGGACATGCAAGTGCTTGAGTAAGAAAACATTGAAAAGTATAGGAATTTAAATCCTTTTTCTCTTAATAGATACATCCAAGATTAATGCCGTCCATCATGCAAGCCATGGTGGAGAAGAGCAAATTGCAAAAGATAGAAAAAAAAATAAGAACATCAAACTCGAAAGAAGACAGATTTGCGGTGAAACAACCGGTGCTGCCCAACAGCATTGGCCCTCTGAAGCTAAAGACCTGCTAAGGAACAGAGACAAACCTCGCTGCACACCCTCACAACCGCATCGGCGTCAGAGCCAAAGGCGTCCCTGTCCTTGGAGAGCCTCTTCAGGAGCTCGCCCTGGAACCTCCGGGTTTCCTGCAGGCAACGACAACGCACAGCCAGGTGTGCGTATATTATAAGAGCACACATCGAAATCAAAAGGAGGAGAAAAAGATCAAGTGGGTCGCTGCTGCCAAAGATAGTTGCCAGACGCCCACCCACTCACCGCCTCGGCAAACTCTGGAATTGGGTCGGGGTAGACATATATCTGCTGCTGCCTGCCCTGGACCGCCCGCTGCGGCTTGCCGTCGCCGGAAGAGGTGGGTCTGCGAGGGAGTGAGACGAAGGGGGGGAAGAAGCGAATTGGGTATCTGGGGAGAAGGGCGCAGGTGGCAGTGGGGAGTGCAGTGGAGCTGCTGCTGCGAGGTCTGGTGTTGGGAGGAGGGAAGCGGGAAAGGGATAGAAGAGGGGCTGCTACGACAGGAGCCATGTCTTCCCCGACAGGATTCTTTTTGCAGATATATCTAATATCTAATATCTTTATTTGTATTTTAATTATTTTATTAATTTGAAAGAATTTTTTTATCTAATATGAATTATGATATGACGTAATTTGCCAAAAAAACTTTGTTTACAAAATAAATTCTAGATATTGATTACATTTGTTTTTACTAGAATTTATTTGTAAATTTATCCATTTCAACTTTCATAATATACATCGCATTTTTTATGTTAATGTGGTGCCAAAATGACTCGTTTGAGATCTCGATAATATCTTTTTCTCACTCATAAAATCAAAGTTTTTAGACAAAAATATTCTTATACGATCTTCATACTTAGTCTTTATTAACGCTGGCATTGATCATACCATTATATACGAGGAAATATAGAATAACGTTGAAAAATAAAACAATGCAGAATAGAATATGTAAGATTCTAAGACTATATGTTTTTAAGGTTAAATTAATTAGGAGTTATTAATAGATATTTGACTTATTTTTTAGTCTCTAACAGAGTTATAACTCATTACAATAAATGTTATTTTTTATTACAGTACATGTTAAATCATGTCATAGTAAAGACCTCCCTATTATAGTTAAAGATTTCTAATTAACTTCTCCTATTTTTAAATACAACTATATTAATAATAGATCGTAAAAGTATTAATATCAGACGTAAATTTTTTTTTTTTAGATCGGTCATCTATGAGCCCCTTAATTTTAAAAAGACTTTTGGCATAATCCCCTCAGTCTGTATAAGGCGATTGCTCCCTACTTTTCTGTTTTGCTATATTAATAATAAGGCCAAATGAGGCTCTTAAAAAAATAAAAGAAATATTTTCTATCCATTCAAATGGGTACAAGACGGTCGTCTATTGGTACATGTTGGTGTGGATGGAGAACCCACTTGAATGTCGTATGTCGAATTATGTCGTATCAGTGTAGTTTGAACATATTTTATTATAAGAAAAATTAATTAGAAGTCTCTAATTGTAATAGGAAAGTCTTTACAGTAACATGATTTAATATATATTGTAATCAAATATAACATTTACTATAATGAGTTACAGCTCTATCAGAGATTAAAAAATAAATCAAATATTTGTTAGAGACTCATAATTAATTTACTCTTTATTATATCTAAACGATCAGATACTTAGACAAGGTTGATGACCAAACTGTCCCCATAATAAATATTTCCATTTATTTATATATTAATTTTGATGATTAACAAAATAACACTAATGGATTTCTTGAGCCTTGAGAACAGGAAGCAAAAGAAAAATGAAAGATCAAGACAATCTGGTAAGTCCCATCACTTCTATCCAAGTCCTTGTAACGACTTCTTTGATAAGCAGAACGACTTCCTCTTTGACCGGAAAACTCAAAATCAAATCGTTACCGTAACGATTTCTTTAGAACTCGCAACGACTCTCTAGCCGTAACGATTTCTTTAGATCTCGTAACGATTTCTTTAGAACTCGCAACGACTCTCTAGCCGTAACGATTTCTTTAGATCTCGTAACGATTTCTTTAGAACTCGCAACGACTCTCTAGCCGTAACGATTTCTTTAGAACTCGCAACGACTCTCTAGCCGTAACGATTTCTTTAGACCTCGTAACGATTTCTTTAGAACTCGCAACGACTCTCTAGCCGTAACGATTTCTTTAGACCTCGTAACGATTTCTTTAGAACTCGCAACGACTCTCTAGCCGTAACGATTTCTTTAGACCTCGTAACGATTTCTTTAGAACTCGCAACGACTCTCTAGCCGTAACGATTTCTTTATAACTTGATAGTCATAACGATTTCTTGCAACGATTTCTTTAGAACTCGCAACGACTTGTCTGTTGTAACGGCTTCATAAGTTATCACAACGATTTCTTTACAGTTCATAACGACTTGCTATAATTCATAACGATTTCATAAGTTATGAAGTCAGCAAGATTCTTTTTATCGAATTTCTTGATGCATCAGTATAATGCCTTTTAACAGCGTTGAAAAGTCTAAGTCATATCTTGTCCGTTGACTGCTATGCATTAAATGCTCTCTGATCGTATCTCCCATGCATGCAAACAATATCTTCCATTTCTATGCTACTCTGTCTACGTACCTTTTTAGACAGAAATGAGCTTTGCTATATACTGCAATATCTGTTCCATCTCAACTAACAATAGACAGCAGTCTTAGCTGTCCTCTATTTATTGATGATATGCTTACAGATATCTGACAAGACTCATCTGGACAACGTTGGACACAAGATACAAAGTTCTATGACATCTCTTTGGCGTGTACACAAGGATAAAAGACTGACGATCAGAAACTTCCTTTGTGACCAGTCTAACGTACACAAGGATAAGAGACAACGGACACTTCAACGTTCGAATTTGAATCAGCAGTTTAAATAGAAGACTCAAGACGAAAACAAAAACAATAGACAACAACGCTTGATTTCAGAAAAAGAAAGAAATCTATCTCCTCGAGTCTTTAGAAGAAAAACAAGAGCGTAGCTTCCACTCTAACGTTGTTCTAAGCTCTTAGCTCTCTGTGCTCAAAAAGAATCTTCTCTTTTGTAAGAGCCTGTGTGGTCCTTGGAGAGAAAAACCTTGTTAAATCTCTCTCTCTCTCAGGGGCTTAGGAGCTTCAGTGTGTAGCTGGTCAAGCTAGAGTCTGAAGCCTGTTTCCACACTCTTTTCTTATTAGATTGTGTTCCCTTCTGGACGAAGGAAGACCTGGTGGTATCCAGGGTGGTTGTTGTACCCTTCAGGCTGAAGGAAGACCAGTTGAGGCTGGGTGTAAAGATCCTTAAGGGGGATTGTACCCTTAGTAGTAAAATCCTGAGGTATTGCTCAGGGACTGGACGTAGGTCTCCTGTGGAGAGGAGTTCCGAACCAGGATAAAAATCCTTGTGTCTTGTGGATGTGTTTTGTGTGATTGTTGTCTTGTTTGCTCTAACTCTAACCTTGTTATTAAGTTGTGCAATCTTTTCAGTAAACAGGTTTTAATCAGAGATCGAAGTTTTAATAACCCATTCACCCCCCCCCCCCCCTCTGGGCTAGCTAGCTGGGCAACAAGTGGTATCAGAGCCCGTCTCTTCGACAAAGAAGAAGATCCAACGATCTGAAGAGCAAAGATCAATGGCAGCCCAAAGTAACTTCGAAGGTCAGTCAGTCAACAGGCCTCCCTTGTTCGATGGAGAAGATTACACTTACTGGAAGACCAGAATGGAATATTTTCTACAAGGTCATGATTACACAATCTGGTCCATTGTAGAAGAAGGTGATCTTTTGGTCACAAACGCTAAGGCTGAGTGGACAGATGATGATAGGAAAAGAATATCCTTAAACTGCAAAGCCAAGAGCATATTATGCTGTGCCCTAAGCAAGAAAGAGTTCAATAGAGTCTCAGCCTGCAAGTCCGCAATGGAAATGTGGGAAAAGCTCAAAATTACCTATGAAGGGACAGACAAGGTAAAGGAGACAAGAATTGATATTCTAGTAGCTCAATATGAAAGATTTCAGATGCAGACAGGTGAATCAATAACTCAAATGTTCAGCAGATTCACTGTCATCACAAATGGATTAGCTGGCTTGGGAAAGGTTTATGATGTACCAGATATGGTTAGAAAAGTCCTCAGATCTTTACCATCTTCATGGACTCCGAAGGTAACAGCCATTGAGGAAGCCAATGATTTAAAATTAATGTCATTGGAAAAGCTAATAGGATCTCTCATGGCTCATGAGATAAACATGGAGAGATTAGGAGAATCCTCCAGCAGAAGGAAACAATCAAATGCTCTCAAAGCAAGTGAAGAGAATTCAGAAGAATCTTTGAATAATAGTGAGAGTAGTAAAGACAGTGATGATGAAGAAGCCATGCTGTCTCGAAGACTTCAAAGGATTCTGGCAAAGAAAAAGAAATATCAGTCCGGAAGAAAATTTGTTAAGAAAAACAAAGACTTCAGAAAACCAGAAGTAAAGGATCAAAAGAAAGGAGAAGTGATTTGTTATGAATGCAAGAAGCCTGGACATATCAAGGCAGATTGTCCCATGATCAAAAAGAATGATCACAAGAAGAAGGACAACTTCAGAAGATTTAAGAAGGACAGAAAGAAAGCAATGGCAGCTGCTTGGGAGAACAGCAGTGACTCAGACAGTGAGTCAAGCTCGAGCAGTGAAGGTGAAGAAGCCAACTTGGCTCTCATGGCCAACACCGAAGACAAGGTTAACCCTCGAGCATCCAAATGGTATTTGGATAGTGGGTGCTCAAGGCATATGTCAGGCAACAAGAAGATATTTGTTGATCTCCAAGCTGAAGAAGGTACAGTCACCTATGGAGATAATGGAAAAGGGACTGTGATAGGAAGCGGGTCTGTGAACATCAAAGGAAAATCAGTCATAGAGGATGTAATGCTGGTCAAAGGGTTAAAGCACAATCTCATCAGCATCAGCCAGTTGTGTGACAAAGGCCATCAAATTCAGTTTCAAGAATCAAAATGCAGTATCTTAAAGGATGGTGCAGTCATATTTGAAGCCTACAGAGAAAGAAATTTGTATGTTCTATATCTCGATGAACTCAAGGATCAAGATGTGTGTTTGGCAGCTAGCAAAGATAAATCAACTGAGTTGTGGCACAGAAGATTGGGCCACTGCAGCTTGGATGGGCTGAACAAGCTCAGAAAGAGAAAACTAGTTGAAGGACTGCCAAATGTAAATTTCAGATTGGATAGCATTTGCAGACCTTGTGCAAGAGGAAAGCACACCAAGAGCTCCTTCAAATCAAAGACTGTAGTAACCACCTCAAAGCCCTTAGAACTACTTCACATGGATTTATTTGGGCCAATGAGGACTACCAGTTTGGGAGGAAAGAATTTTGGATTTGTAATAGTTGATGATTATTCAAGATTCACTTGGGTATCCTTTTTAGAGCACAAAGATGACACATTTGAAAATTTTGTCAGCTTCAGTAAGAAAGTTCAGAAAGATCAGAAATTCTCAATTGTCTCTATTCGATCAGATCATGGTGGTGAGTTTCAGAATGAAAAGTTTACGAAGTTCTGTGATGATCAAGGAATTGAGCACAACTTCTCAGCTCCAAGGACACCTCAACAGAATGGAATTGCTGAGAGGAAAAACAGAACTCTTTTGGATATGGCAAGATCAATGTTATCAGAATATGATCTGCCAAGATATTTCTGGGCCGAAGCTATCAACACTGCATGTTATATCATAAATAGAGTGATGATCAGGCCAATTCTGAAAAAGACTGCTTATGAACTCTACAAAGAAAAGAAGCCAAAGATTAGCCATTTCAGAGTATTTGGATGTCCTTGCTTCATCCATAACAATGGAAAAAGGGACATTGGTAAGTTGGATGCCAAATCAGATGAAGGCATTTTCATGGGGTACTCCTCTAAACCTAAAGGTTATAGAGTTTTCAATAAACGTTCCTTATTGATTGAACAATCAGTACATGTTATTTTTGATGAATCTAACCCTTCCTTGAAAAAGGAAGAAATTAGTGACATTGATGATGCAGATGACTTGTCCGAAAAATTAAAGAAAACTTCAATTAAGGACAAAGAGGATCCAACTCTGGAAGAACTGCAGCAAACAGAAATCCAACATGAAGATCTTCCAAAGGAATGGAGATATCAGAAAGATCACCCTCCTGAAAACATCATTGGTGATCCATCTGTAGGGGTAAGAACTAGAGGTAATGTAATTCCATGCGACTATTTAGCATTTGTCTCTCAAGTAGAACCTAAGACAGTCAATGAAGCTTTATCTGATGAATCTTGGATACTAGCCATGCAAGATGAACTAAATCAGTTCAAGAGAAACCAAGTATGGTCACTTGTTCCTAGACCATCCAATCATTCAGTTATTGGCACCAAATGGGTGTTCAGAAATAAACTGGATGAGTCTGGAATAATCTTAAGGAACAAAGCCAGATTGGTGGCTCAAGGCTACTCCCAAGAGGAAGGCATAGATTTCGATGAAACTTATGCACCTGTAGCTAGACTTGAGGCCATTAGGATTTTACTTGCTTATGCATCTGCACTTGATTTAAAACTTTTTCAAATGGATGTCAAATCAGCCTTTTTAAATGGTTTCATCAAGGAGGAAGTTTATGTTGAACAACCTCCAGGTTTTGACGACTCTGAATTTCCAAATCATGTATTTAAACTACATAAGGCTTTATATGGTCTAAAGCAAGCTCCTAGAGCCTGGTATGAAAGGCTCAGTACTTTCTTATTAAATCATGGTTTCACTAGAGGTAAGTAGATAGTACATTATTTATAAAATCTAAGGTTAAACATATACTTCTTGTACAAATCTATGTAGATGATATTATTTTTGGATCTACTGATGAATCTCTTTGCAAGTACTTTGAAAAGCTTATGCAGGGAGAATTCGAAATGAGCTTGATGGGGGAGTTAAGCTACTTCCTTGGATTGCAAATCAAGCAAGGGAAGGATGACACTCATATCTGTCAAGCAAAGTACACCAAAGAGCTGTTGAAGAAATTTGGATTTGAAGATGCAAAGCCATTATCAACTCCAATGAGCACATCAACCAGAATGGACAGTGATCAAAAAGGTAAAAGGGTAGATCAAAAGAATTATCGAGGTATGATAGGATCATTACTTTACTTAACTGCCAGTAGACCAGACATTTTGTTCAGTGTATGCATGTGTGCTAGATATCAGGCAGACCCTAGAGAGTCTCACTTAATCTCTGTAAAAAGAATATTTAGATATTTAGCTAGAACTCATGATTTAGGTCTCTGGTATCCTAGATCTTGTGAGATAAATCTAATAGGATATTCAGATGCTGATTATGCTGGTTGCAAAGTAGATAGAAAGAGCACCAGTGGATGTTGTTAGTTTCTTGCATGATGCTTAATATCATGGACATCCAAGAAACAAAATTCAGTAGCTCTATCAACAGCTGAGGCGGAATATGTTGCTGCTGGAAGTTGCTGTACACAACTTCTTTGGATAAAGCAACAACTTGAAGATTTCGGCATTCACATCAAATCAATTCCTCTATTGTGTGATAATACAAGTGCCATCAACCTCACCAAAAATCCAGTTCAACACTCAAGGACGAAGCACATTGAGGTAAGATATCATTTTATTCGAGACCATGTAGCTAGTGGTAATTTAGAAATTTCGTTTATAGATACAAATGGTCAATTGGCAGATATCTTCACAAAAGCCCTACCTGAAGAAAGATTTACATCTCTTAGAAGGGAACTAGGGATGTGCAATTTGTGAAAGAATTTCTGTGATTTTATTGACATATAAATTTTTCAGATTAAATGAAAGTTCTCTCTCCGTTAAAGTTAAGCAAAACTCAGTTATCTATATGCTTTGACCGCTTCTGTGTAGAAAGTTGTTTGACTTGTCAAACCTTTTTGTCGCTTTCTACCTTTGCCGCCTTTTGGCGCTCCTCCTTTCAATAAAGTAATATTATTTTACTCAAATCGCTCTGGGATCGACTCGTCTTCTACCTTTACCCTTTTTATTCTCTATCTGTTCACCCAAAGCTGATGCCCTAACGATTTTGGGATCGACTCTCTGCAACTTTCGAAGCCTTCTTCTCTTCCCGCGAAGAATTCCTTCGAGAACTTCCGTCCCTTCCATCATCCTCCCTTCCAGAATCTTTTCTTCTCTGCACCCATGGCCGCTCCGTTGATCTCCGGAAGTGTTGGGGGCTACAGTGCTGAGTATTTATCTCCAAGGGAGCAAGAAAGATTCACGTTTGTGAAGACGAAGATTTGCGGAAATAAGGCAGTGGATGTTCAGAATCTTGAGAAGAGTGGCATGGCCAGGCTAGTTGATACTCTAAGAAGATCGCAGTGGATGGATGTGGTCACCTTCAGTGAGGTAAGCTACCCGGACTTGGTAAAAGCCTTCTACATCTGTCTGAAGTCAGAAGCAGATGGATCCCTTGTTTCCTCTGTCAAGGGTATCCAAATCAGAATAACCCATGAGCTTTTGCGTGATCTGTTTGGAGTAAAGACCTCTGGATTTAGTGGCATTCACTCTGTGAATGATGAAGTCAAAGGTCTCGGGATAATCGGTCCAGGATTTAAGTTGAAGGATGGGAAGCTTGATATTAATCAGATGTCCGCGTTCAATCGATTGCTTCACTTTATAGTCTGCCAAATCTTAGTACCCCGTAGTGCTACCTTTTCCTCATGCACTAGGGCAGATTCGGACATAATGTTCTGGGCAATCCAGAACAAAGAGATAAACCTGGCCGCAGTGATGATTGAGCGAATGATATTTGCACATGCTCAGTTATGGGAAACAAAGAGCAAGTTGAATGTTTCCCTTCCGTATGCCCATCTTCTGACCAAGATTTTCAAGCACTTTGGAGTAGATCTGTCAGGTGCGGTAGCTGAAAAGATGGGCTAGTCTATAAGGTCCAGAAACCTGAAGAAAAGTGGTTTTTCAGTGCAAGAAGGAGTTTGGTCAAAATCCTCTGTGGCTGAAGGAGAAGCAGTTATTGCAGATATTCCAGAAGCAGTAGAAGTAGAGCAAGCAGATCCAGCAGAGCAAGCAGCAGCAAGTCAAGCAGAGCAAGAACCAGTTGAGTCAGCTGTGGGATGCCAATCCGAAGCTCAATTGGAAGAGGGTGCAGCTGGTGTGGCAGATTCCTTGCCCACCACCTTAGTCGCCTCTATTTTAAGAGAGGTATTGGACTCCATTCCCTCCATCTCAGTCTCTTCTAAGGCAGGTGGACCTGATGAAGAAGTTATGGCAGCAGGCCATACTGAAGTTCAGTCTGAATTAGTTGCAGATGTTGAGGTACAAGCAGGTACTCAACAAGATGTTGTCTTGGAAGAAGCTCCTGCTCAGGGGGAGCAAGAAAGTATTGAAGTCCCTGCTCCCATTCAGGGGGAGCATGCTGAGATTGAAAAGCCAGAGAATGAAGCTTTTTCTGAGAAAGCTGCACCTACTCAGGAAATTCCAGCTCCAGCCATGGTTGATGTTAGTGAAGGCCCAAGTACAACTATAAATCTTGAGGAGCCTGTCTCTCAGCAAGGTAAGCAGAAAAGAGTTGTTCACAGGAGGTCAAGGAAGGGCCATAGAAAAGTAAAGTTGAAGCATGTTATGGCCTTGTTAAAAGCCCAAGGAGAGATCTTGGCATCAGTTCAGTCTGGCATACAAGGAATTGTTTCAAATCAAGTTTCAACCTCCTCAGACGTATCCTCAATAAGAAATGCAATGAGGTATTTCAATAAAGAAATGTCCGATATGAAGAATTTGCTGGCTAATCTTTCAAGGTCTAGTGGTGTCCCTCCTGCACCTACTCAGAGCAGTCCAGCTGAAGTTCCTAGGCCACCAGGGCCGCCAGTTCAAGGGTCAGGGCCATCAGGGCCATCAGTTGTAAGGTCACCCGGACCAGTGGCAGCCTCAGGGTCTTCAGGACCCTCTTCAGCAGTCAGAGAGAGTCAGGTCAAAGGGAAAGAGCCTGTGTCAGTCTCCAAGGCCACTGATACTTCATCTCTTGCCACTCCAACCCTCTCCACACCTTCATCTCCTCCTACTGCACCTCCTGCTCCACCAACCATAAAACATCCCATGCCTCGCACCCAACCTTCCTCATCCTCTACTTCATCTCAACCCTCCTTCTCTCCTACTCCAGCTCACATCTCAGCTCCATCCTTATTAACTCCTAAACCTTCACCTATTAAAATTCAAACATCTCCTCTTCTACCAACCTCTCCCTTTAATCCTAAACATTTTTTCTATCCTCCTACTCCTCCTAATTCTGTTATCTTTCCTCCAGATAAGCCTCTGCCTCTTGGTATCTTTGACACCAATGTTCCAGACAATTTTGAAAGGAACACCCTCCTCACCATTCTTTCCACAGCCTCTCACATTCACAGGACTGACCCTCCAAGTCCTGCCTTGAAAAAGAGAAAAACCTCTTCATCTCTAAGCACTCCTTCTGCTCCTCTATACCCTCCTTTATGGCACTCTCTTACCCTTGATCCTAAGAGAAGACCTATCTACAAAGAATACCTCCAGAAATGCATTCTTTCTACCATTTATGGTATTCCTTTTCTCAACCTATCCGAACACCTGGACATTGTTCTTCCTTTTACTCAGATATCTCAAGCTTTCAAATCCAAAATCCTTGAGGGCACTGAGTTCAAGACTGAAGATCAGTGGGCCGTTATCAAAGGAAATAAAGCTCAGTATGCAAAATACCTGACTGCAAGGGCCGAATCCCTCTCTCTCAGAGCTCACCCACTCACCTTCTCTGAGTGGTTTATCTTCCAGCACAAGAACTCTTGGGGATCCTTCATTTTGAAGGAAATTCGCATTGCCAGAGCCTTTCAGCTGTACAGTGACTTCTGTTACTTGAACAAAATTCCAGAAGTTCAGTTTTGCCAGTTCAATTCGCAGATTACTGTGCTGAAATCAGAAACCCCTCTCAACCTTCCTCTTAAAGTAGACTTTGTCTCCTTCAAGGTTGATTTTCCAGTTCTTCTGCCGAAGCTGCACTCTTTAGTGTTTAATTCAGATGCTGGATCTCATGCTCTAGATATGTTTGCAAGGCAGCTGGGCCGGATGTCAGCCAAGCAGGGCCGATCTCCTTCCTTTTTGCGGTTCATCTTAAGAGAATATCACTCTGGCCGCATGTCTTCTCAGACCTTAGCTCCACTCATTTCTGAGTGTGAAAGACTCACCTCATCAGAATGGGAGCTTCTCTATCGGGCCTCTTATCAGCAATTGGAAGCTATCAATCAAGATCTAGTTAGTCAGAGGAAGCCTGCTCTTTCTGCAGAAGCCTTTATGGATCTAAATTCCATCGCACCCATACCAGAGCTCTATGCTGTATGGGCATCTAGATATTCTGCTTTCTATGCCTTAAAGCAGGATCTGTTAAATCAAAAGATTCTCTATCCAATTTCCTTGGACAGATTTCTCCATAGGGCCAGTTTTGGCAAGAGTACTTACTACAGATTCATTTTGGACAAAACTCAGTATGGAGAATTCTTAGAGCAGCAAAGGCAACTCTACATTCAGAGGAACATCCCTTCCATGGGACCCTCCTTCTCAGTTGCTTCTGGCGTTTTTCTACAACTTTTTGAGGATCTTGAGATCAAGGCATGGGCTGTTATCTCACAGCATGCCTCCTTGTTATCTCCTCTGTATTATCTTTCTCCATCTTAATATAAATCTTTCTCTCTTCTTTGTCTCACAGCTTATCTTTTTGCCTAATGACAAAATGGGGGAGACAACTAACGTAAATCTGAAAAACATATTTCATTTTTTGTATGATGTTTAGTATATTTTGTCATCATCAAAAATGGGGAGATTGATGACCAAACTGTCCCCATAATAAATATTTCCATTTATTTATATATTAATTTTGATGATTAACAAAATAACACTAATGGATTTCTTGAGCCTTGAGAACAGGAAGCAAAAGAAAAATGAAAGATCAAGACAATCTGGTAAGTCCCATCACTTCTATCCAAGTCCTTGTAACGACTTCTTTGATAAGCAGAACGACTTCCTCTTTGACCGGAAAACTCAAAATCAAATCGTTACCGTAACGATTTCTTTAGAACTCGCAACGACTCTCTAGCCGTAACGATTTCTTTAGATCTCGTAACGATTTCTTTAGAACTCGCAACGACTCTCTAGCCGTAACGATTTCTTTAGATCTCGTAACGATTTCTTTAGAACTCGCAACGACTCTCTAGCCGTAACGATTTCTTTAGACCTCGTAACGATTTCTTTAGAACTCGCAACGACTCTCTAGCCGTAACGATTTCTTTAGACCTCGTAACGATTTCTTTAGAACTCGCAACGACTCTCTAGCCGTAACGATTTCTTTATAACTTGATAGTCATAACGATTTCTTGCAACGATTTCTTTAGAACTCGCAACGACTTGCCTGTTGTAACGGCTTCATAAGTTATCACAACGATTTCTTTACAGTTCATAACGACTTGCTATAATTCATAACGATTTCATAAGTTATGAAGTCAGCAAGATTCTTTTTATCGAATTTCTTGATGCATCAGTATAATGCCTTTTAACAACGTTGAAAAGTCTAAGTCATATCTTGTCCGTTGACTGCTATGCATTAAATGCTCTCTGATCGTATCTCCCATGCATGCAAACAATATCTTCCATTTCTATGCTACTCTGTCTACGTACCTTTTTAGACAGAAAGGAGCTTTGCTATATACTGCAATATCTGTTCCATCTCAACTAACAATAGACAGCAGTCTTAGCTGTCCTCTATTTATTGATGATATGCTTACAGATATCTGACAAGACTCATCTAGACAACGTTGGACACAAGATACAAAGTTCTATGACATCTCTTTGGCGTGTACACAAGGATAAAAGACTGACGATCAGAAACTTCCTTTGTGACCAGTCTAACGTACACAAGGATAAGAGACAACGGACACTTCAACGTTCGAATTTGAATCAGCAGTTTAAATAGAAGACTCAAGACGAAAACAAAAACAATAGACAACAACGCTTGATTTCAGAAAAAGAAAGAAATCTATCTCCTCGAGTCTTTAGAAGAAAAACAAGAGCGTAGCTTCCACTCTAACGTTGTTCTAAGCTCTTAGCTCTCTGTGCTAAAAAAGAATCTTCTCTTTTGTAAGAGCCTGTGTGGTCCTTGGAGAGAAAAACCTTGTTAAATCTCTCTCTCTCTCAGGGGCTTAGGAGCTTCAGTGTGTAGCTGGTCAAGCTAGAGTCTGAAGCCTGTTTCCACACTCTTTTCTTATTAGATTGTGTTCCCTTCTGGACGAAGGAAGATCTGGTGGTATCTAGGGTGGTTGTTGTACCCTTCAGGCTGAAGGAAGACCAGTTGAGGCTGGGTGTAAAGATCCTTAAGGGGGATTGTACCCTTAGTAGTAAAATCCTGAGGTATTGCTCAGGGACTGGACGTAGGTCTCCTGTGGAGAGGAGTTCCGAACCAGGATAAAAATCCTTGTGTCTTGTGGATGTGTTTTGTGTGATTGTTGTCTTGTTTGCTCTAACTCTAACCTTGTTATTAAGTTGTGCAATCTTTTCAGTAAACAGGTTTTAATCAGAGATCGAAGTTTTAATAACCCATTCACCCCCCCCCTCTGGGCTAGCTAGCTGGGCAACAAAGGTTGGTTCAAGAGTATTAATTTTTTTATTTGTATCATGATATTAACCTCAAACCCTTGCGGTATGATACAATATGATACTATATTGTACCACAAGATCTCCAATTCAGTCTAGTTTCACGGTACATCCAACCATGATCATCATACATTTTAATGAAAATAATAGATGCTAAAATTATTAAGTTGGATTTTTGCACAAAAGCTTTTTTCCTTTAAAGTACCACATTCAAAGCCTAGACAATTGATCCAATTATAATGAAAAAGAAAAAAACTGTATTATTTTAACTCTCATATCAATCTAAGAATTTATAGATAGTGATTAAATATAATTATCTTTCTATATATAATGCAAGTACTTTTACTTCATTTGGTAGGAAGGTAGAGCTAGAGGGGGCTCCCATTTCTAATTTTCTAACATCTATACTAATATAATATAACTCAGTCTTGGTACTGTTACGTGACTACACCAGGACAATCATATTATCTCTATAACATCTCCTTCCCTAAAAATAAAAATATAAGCAGTTTAAATGAACTAAATAATTATCTTCCAATACTCTCTCTCTCCAACTTTCTCTCCTATTAAACTTTTCTAAAATATATCTAAACGTTTAAAAAACTCTCAACCTCACTCTCACCCTTCTTAAACTAATAAAAATTTACTAATATAATTTTTCTCTCTTTTCTTTCCCATTAAATATCTCTCCATTCTTAAAACTCACATCTTTATTTAAAATCTATTTTTATAAATAATAAAAAATATTACCCTCATGTATAATACTTATAAAATTTATTAATTCAAACCTAACGATTTTCTATGCAATGCACGGCAGCGCCAGCATAGAACTAGTTCTTATTAGAGTAGAGTTGCTCTCTCTGTCCCAGACAAATATGGAAGGAAGGAAAGTAATAAACATATATGGCAAGTAAATATATAAAAGGAGTTTTTATATATCTACCCCTGTGAAAACTCGAATTATGTGAAAAACCTAGTCCAGTTCTGATTCGCCTCTTCATATGTACATTTAATGATAAATTTTCACTAAAATACACAGTTAAGAGTCTCGAAGAAAACATGAAGTTATTGCAAACGCACATTGTTTGACAATTTTTTTTAAAAAAAAAATTAATGACATTTACAAAATTTGAACAATCTTTTAAATACTCTTATCTGCATATGAGCCTATTATGAATTTAGAGATCTAATTGTCTAATAATAAAATTCCTCTAAGATCTGCCACCAACAGAAGGATAGTTTCTCATTATAAAAACTCTCATTTTTTAAATCTTCTATCTTTGATATAAAAGTCTTTACATTATTAATATACCACAGATATAATAAAATAAGTTATTACAAGTTTGTCTGAGCGGATATTATTGTCGCCTTCAGATGATGGCAGGGTCTACCTCTACATACCAATTGAAGGTGGATATCACACGAATATTTCTCTGGAAGCTTTTCTTATCAAGTTCTTAAACTAGCTTTTTTTCCTTATATTGCGGATAAATCTCCTATTTTGGACGTATCAAACAGCCCCATAAATCCATTCTCTTCCAGCAAGGGATAAAATTTAAACTGAGTAAAGAAAAGTGAGTAAATTGATCCAACAAGGCTCCTTAGCATTGTTCGCCGTGTTAGGTAGGGTTGTAAACGGATCCGGATAATATCCAGATCCGATTCGAATTTATATCCAGTTAATCGAATATTATCTGTTTAACAAATATCTGACAGAACGAATTTTAGATACAAATATTATCCGGATAATAAACGGAGCGGATACGAAAATAGATGATCTGCTCCGTTTAAGATCCGCTCTGAAATAGAGTTATTTTGACCATTAGATCCTAAATCTAATGATCCATATATAATGTTAATCTTTTGTTTATATAATATTTTGACATTTGTACTTTTATTTTTTATTTTTAAAATATGATTTTTAGATCACTTAATATCTTTTGTTCAACTTATATTTCTGAAGTGGATAATATTTATATCCGCTTCGAATCTAAAATTATCTGATTAAATTATCTGCTTCATTTTCGAATTGTATTCAGAGCGAATACGAATTATCTAATTAACCATTCTGATAGGAACCGAAAAACTCATATCCACTCCATATTCGCTCCGCTTACGGTCCTAGTGCTAGGAGAAAGTGAGTCTCTGGCATAACCTACGTCTGATCCCATCATTTTTGTTCTTAATTTATTATTATTATTATTATTATTTAAAAGTGTATCTTTTGAATTGAAGTGTATTAATGCGATATATTTTAATTCAGATCATGCAAGTGGAAATCTAACATGGTCGGGTTCCGCGGCATAACCAACCTTGCCCCTTAGTTTATGAGGAACACATCGTATTAAGTCTACATAAAAAGTATAAATATGCAAATATAAGTAAACTTAGGGCAGTTCTTCGCCCGACTTCTTTTTAACAAGGGTATATATGCCAAAAGAGCATATATATATAATTATATATACTATATAAAATAGGAGCGAGGAAAAGGGCGCCCTCGACGAGGGGGTGGTGGAGCCACGCCGCGAGTAACGGCTAGTCTCCGGGCATTTCCGTCCATTCCACCCCGTCCGCAATTTTTTTGAATACCAGCAACGGCGGTCTCGTTCCCACAAATCTCAGCACCGCCCCCCCCTCCCCCCGCTTTCTCTCTCTTCACACCCTCGACAACTCCCTGTGACTTTTAGAGAGAGAGAGAGAGAGAGAGAGAGGGGCCCCGCCCGCCGGTAGAGAGAGAAAAGGGCGACCAGAGAGAGAGAGCAGAGAGGAACTCCCAGAGCAGACAGGCAGCAACCCCCCGCTCCAAAACGCCCACCCACAGCGGCGAGCGCGCAATCCGCATCCATCTCACTTCTCTTCATGAGATGAAACCCTAATCGCCTCCAACAGCAAGGCGCTCGCAGGAGCGGCAGCAGCAGCAGGGGAGAGGAGAGGAGGAGGATGCAGGACATCTTCGGATCCGTGCGCAGGTCGCTTGTCTTCCGGCAGAGCTCGCACAGGGACTCCGGCGCCGGCGGTGGAGGCGCCGTTGCGGGCATCGCGGACAGGGTCGGATCTTGCCTCAGGAAGTCGAGGGTCGGCCTCGCCGGGCTTGGGTTAGGGTTCCTACCCAGGCTCCAGCCCCTGCCGGCCCCGTCTCTCATGGCGCCGCCGCCACCGCCCGCGGAGGACAGCGCCCCCGCGATCAGATGGAGGAAGGGGGAGCTCATTGGCTGCGGCGCCTTTGGGCACGTGTACATGGGCATGAACCTCGACTCCGGGGAGCTCCTCGCCGTCAAGCAGGTCCTCCCTCTTTCTCTCTCTCTTCTCCGTTCCCTTCACTTTATCATAGTTGTGCCAAGGGATGTTATTCCTTTATCCCATTATGATCTGTGATACAAACACGGGTGTCTGCTGCTGGATCAGGTTTTGATCGGGAAGAGCCACGCTTCAAAGGAGAAGGCACAGGTGCGGATCTTGACCTCGCGTTCTCCCGTCTATTGCTTACTCTATATGCCTCTTCGTTTGCTGGATCCTGTCTTTGGCATTTGGTATTTGGTAACATGAACAGTTGTCTTTTGTTTTTCCGATTCAATTTAAAAGTATGACCATCTGACTATTCCAGCATCGGTTTTCAAATGCTTGTGTTGGTCAGCTTTTTCATTCGACTGTCGTCTGGCTGATTCGGTTCTCATTTCATATTTCTTCATCATCTATCTCGTGTCCCGATTTCTGTGGTTTGAGTTTGGAACTGTTTCTATCTTTTCTATTGTTGGTAATCCGCCACTTGCCATTTTAACCTTTGAACAGGATAATATACGGGAGCTTGAGGAGGAAGTCAAGCTTCTCAAAAACCTTTCTCACCCCAACATTGTTGTGAGTATAAGAGTATATATTCTGTTTCTGAAGCAAAAAGAATTATTGCTGTTAGCACTCATGTTGTTCTTCTCATGGATTTGGACAGAGATACTTGGGGACCGCTAGAGAAGAAGATACTTTAAATATTCTGCTAGAATTTGTTCCCGGTGGATCCATATCATCACTACTAGGGAAATTTGGTTCTTTTCCCGAAGCTGTAAGTCATTCCTTTCTTTGATTTCCCTTTAGATCCTAAGGCTAATATGGCATTGGGCATTAAACAAGATAAAGTACAGGTTATAAGAATGTACACAAAGCAGCTCCTGCAAGGACTTGAGTATCTTCATCAGAATGGGATCATACATAGAGACATAAAGGTGCATTTCTCACTATATATTTCAAGCAATATTTTCCTCTTCTCTCAATTATCTTTCCCAATGAGAAAATATGAATCTTTTCAGGGAGCAAATATTCTGGTGGATAACAAAGGCTGTATCAAGCTAGCCGATTTTGGTGCATCAAAGCAAGTAGCCAAACTAGTACGTACCTCATACAGTTTCTTTTAATGTTGGTCCTTCCCTGTAGAAATTATCAGAGATGTTTCTGGCATTAGTTTCATGTGTATCCTCCACCATGCTACTAGTTAAATGCTACCAATTTAGGTGAAAACCAAGGCTTCTGATCTTGAATTACAAGGCCTCAGAAACTGTTTAAACATTACTGATTCCTCTTTTTTGCTCTGTGAAATGTTTAGGCAACTATGAATGCTGCCAAGTCTATGAAAGGGACTCCATACTGGATGGCTCCAGAAGTCATTGTCCAGACAGGACACAGCTTGTAAGAACCAAAACCTTTGTCCCTTCACTTCCCCAATGAGATACTTTATTTTCTTACATCAACTGATAGTGGGTTAGACTTTCTTTGCTTGTAAGAATAATGGCATCGTCTTTAGGTGCCACTTTGTCGATGGTTTTAAATGTAATGTAGTTAAATGATAAAAAACAAACAATTATTTCAAATTCTAGGTAAACATTTTTGAAACTATACGAGCATAGTTGAACGGTGGAAATGAAAGCAACGTACATGCAAAAGGGTGCGGTAGGCGAATTTTATCTGCAACCCTTGACATTTTCAACACTATACTCCTAGGCTATTAGTTGATGATCTTATTTTAAGAAAATGATGTTGCATTTTTACAAGACTCTATAACACTCTAGGATCATTGTGTTTTTGTTCCCCTAGTTTTCTAAGCAAAGCACTTTCTTAGTTCTAAACTGGCGTATGCAATTTACCTTTATAGACAAAATACATTCAATTGGATTTGATATTGCACTCTGTCAGAAATGACAACCATGTAAGTGTCACCTAGAGAGAGATAGATAGATAGTAGGTATCTTGCTGTTTGAAGTAAACAATGAGGCAGGAGAGGAAGGAAAACAATTCTTTTACAAGGTGCAGAGGTCAAGGGGAGTAGGGTGGAGGCAAATGGAGACAAGGAAACAGAGAAGGATTGGTGTAGGGTGGAGGCAAATGGAGACAAGGAAACAGAGAGAAGGATTGGTGAACATAAGAGGGTCCGTAGTAGTGGCTGATGTTAAGTGGGATGGATAAGGTGTCAAAGCAGGTTCCTGCGTCTGGCTAAACTAGCCCAGGCAGGCCGGTGGCCTACTTTTTCTCAGGGTCCAAGAAAGGTCCCCAGCTAGCTTGTCTATGAGTTGGCACCTTCGTCCCCCAATGACTGGCCTATCTTTCTCATGGGCCAACAAAGTCCCTACTCCCTAGTGCCCAAGCAGGCCTCTTAATGACTATGATCCATAGACTTGGGCAGAGAATACGTAGTCATCTTTTAATCAGAGGTCATATAATTTTCTTATTCTTAAACCTTGTTATGCTAGCTGACATCTATTGAGATGTAGAAACATAGTCATCAGCAAGAAACCATAACATATAAATTCGTTGCATCTGCTATATTACTCTTTTGCCCTTGATAAAAAGTCAAAAATGTCAATCCTGTATTGGATTGAAAATCTCTCCCACATTGTGCCATGTCATGTTAGCAGATGTATGAGGACAATTGTCCTTGAGGATCATATCTGAGCATTGTCTGTGACGTTTACCTTTATTCATTGCTCCATGGTGCTTTCTGCTTCAGCATTCTTATCTCCAACAGGTCCAACGCTCTTACGTCATGGCCATGTTTTTTCTTAGTTACTTAACATTTTCTTCCATGGAAGAAATGATTGTAAAATATAATAAAATCCCATTCTTATTCTTACTCATAGCATATCATCTTACCTTTTCTGTGTTTCTTGTTTTATTGAAGTTCCTTAACCCTGACTGTTCTAACCATGATTTGGTACAATGTTCATTTCTTATTCTCCAATGAGGCATTATATATATATATATTTTAATTTCTTGTTATTCTTGACATTTTTAGCAACATTTAAACCTGACAATTTGTGGCAATTCTGATATCATAGCTCTGCTGACATATGGAGTGTTGGCTGTACGGTGATTGAGATGGCCACAGGCAAACCTCCATGGAGCCAACAATATCAAGAGGTAATCCTTATTTTCTTTCTGCTTCTTTTTCACTGTATTCTTGAGTTTGTTCTCAATGAAATATTATTGGATCCATATAGTTGCATATATTGTGAGCTGTATCAGTTATTTCATCATATCCTATGTTTACATAATAAGATGTGCATTCATTCATTTTATCATGTATTTCTGTAGTTTACCTTGAATTATGTTTTAAATTGAAACTGGTGAGTGTGTATAGAGTTCATTCTTTCACTGAGACCTTTTTTTGTTTCCTCAGGTTGCGGTTCTGTACCATATTGGAACAACAAAGTCACATCCTCCCATTCCAGAGCATTTATCACCACAGGCCAAGGATTTCCTTTTGAAATGTTTACAGAAGTATTCACCTTTTCTCCTTCATTCTCTTGTATGTATCATGCATTGTCTTTTGCAAGAGCAAACACCATTCCTACCTATATCATCCTCATGTTCGAGCTGTTCCTCACCATAGTGTCTGGTACTTGTTTGCCAATGTTTCTTTAAGATACTGTCAATATTCCTTCATGATACTCTTTTAGAATTTGTTGGTTCTTTGAATGATATTTGGAATGATGCAGTGATTTTTTCCCCTTTCAAATTTAATCTGCTTTTTGTCCGAACATTCTAGACTTAATCCTGAATGATAAGCATGATGGTGGTGGGTTCTTTTTGCTTCTTGTGTGAATCATATATTATTGATCACTATCATCTCTAAATATAAGGTGTTTACAGGGAACCAAATTTGAGATCAACTGCGTCTGACTTATTGCAGGTAAAGCAATACAAGATTCTTTTATATATGCTCACATGTTTTTGCATGTGTTATGTCTTTCATAATACAGTTTCTCCCTTTCACAAATTTTTTTTCTTGCACAGCATCCATTTGTCACTGGGGAGTACCAAGACACACATCCAGTGTATCGTTCTTCTGTCACGGTCAGTTTATCATTGTGTAGGCATGGCTTTTGTTCCAGCAAATTAACTATATTTTCCCACCATAAGTTTACTGATGGTAATTTACCAACCAGAAACCATCCCCAAATGCTGTACAGACATCTGGACGTAGCCTTAAAAGCTTGTAAGAATCCCTTATTGATCACATTTCTGTCGTTCTGTTCTTTTAATACTTATTGACCTTGGCAAACTATCTAAACTGCAGAACTAGTCCAATTATGCGGCCCACTGGTGTAGAAGACTTTGGCGATGAATCCTCTTCACCATATAATGAAAATCTTTTTAGTTCAAGGCCTATTTGGGAGATGAACAACAGTGATGATATGTGTCAGCTTGATGACAACTCTCACTCTATAGCCACTAGACAAGTAAGATCTTTTAGACGCAGAATCATTTGAACTAGTCTCTATTTATGTTCATTACTGGTTATGCAGTTTCATCCCATGGAAACATTTCTTTGACCAGTTTTTTTTTATTCTACTCATTCAGAGTTTCAACCCCATGTCTGAACCTCTTGATGATGATTGGCCACGCAAATTTGACACAAGTCCAGACCAAAGGAGATTAGAGTCAGATGACTTCACATTTCCCTGTGGGCCAACATGTGAAGATGATGATGAAGTTACCGAGACCAAAATTAGGGCATTTCTCGATGAGAAGGTGAATTTGGATTTTATTTTGCCTACTTATATTTATATTCATATTCTTAAATGATCATCTCATCAATGCTCATGCTGCTTTTCTGATGTCAATTTGTCAGGCTTTGGAATTGAAAAAGTTACAGACACCACTGTATGAGGAGTTCCACAGCTCTATGAATGCCTCCAATTCTAACAATATTGTTGGTAATCTGTCTGAGGAAAGAACTAATAATCCAAAGTTACCTCCTAAAATCAAGTCATCACCAAGCAGAGGGGGAACTGGAATATCCTCTGCACAGATTGATCCTGTAAATAGTGCAAGCCCTGGGAGGCGCATCTCAGGTGTTGGTAATGACAATAGTAGAATTTTGAGAGAAATTCCTTCACCTCGACTTAATGAACTAGAAGAGCTAGTTGAGGAGGCAGAACAAAAGCCAAATGGTCCAAGGTTGGTTAAGACCAGTTCATTTCAATGAACTAGCTCGAGTACATTAGCAGGCTTAGATATATGCTTAATTTACCATAAAATTCCATTGCAATATACACATGTTTCCCAATTTTGTTATGCCCATTTTCATTGGATATCTTTTAGTGCATTTCCCTTGCACTGACTTTACATCCTTTTGTTTAACTTACTAAAATGTAAACTGAAAACAGCGACAGCTTTTCTGAGAGGCGCAGGAAGTGGAAAGAAGAATTGGATCGAGAACTTGAGAGTCAACGAGGTGGGTTGTCCTACACATTGCTTTACGAGACCAGAACCAACTTCTTGGTTGTAACAGTAACCTTTTGGGCCCTGCAGAGATGATGCGCCAGGCAGGTGTTGGAGGGAGAACATCTTCTCCAAAGGACAAATTCTTGAACAAGAAGCGTGATTGGACAAAGTTGGCATCACCAGGCAATTAAAATGTCTAGGTGCATCCAGCTGAGATGATATACGTCTGGTCTTATGATTTGTATGGGCCATGATATGCTGGCTTTGGTATGTCCTTGCAACTAGTGTGAAAACAGGATTATCTCCGTGTTGGTTCAAGTCTGCAGATCGGAAAACATGACTTAGAGGAAGGTCCTGCAGTTGGCTGCGCATGTCAGAGGAGTACTTGTTTTTGTGCGGCAACACTTTGTGTACATCTCTCGAGAATCTTGGCCGGTGGAGTAGCTTTGCATTGATTAGTATTCTAGCAAAGCTGCGGGTATATTTCTTTCTCTTGTAAAGGTTTCTGTGGTAGTAATAAAATCATACATCCAATTAAGTACTTGTTTCTGAAGTTCTTGAGCACACTAGGTTAACTTCAATTAGACGTTACCATTACCCTCCCCCTTCTTAACTTTAAATCCCTGTGGGACAAAAACTTTAAGTTTCCTATGGTGAGGAATTGCTGTGGGTGGAAAAAAACATTTTATTGTTTAAGGGTGACTGAGGCACTTGTGCCGAAATGAACCAGAAGGAAATGGGGAGAAAGTTAGAAACTATCTTCTATTTGTGCGGTTCCCTGCATTGATTGACATACAAACATACCCTTTATTGCACAAGGTTTGTTTTGTGGATGTGGTCCGGAAATTAGACTGCTGCTAATTTGACTGACAATTCTCTCTCTCTTCTCATTTGGACCTGCTCTCTTCCTTCAGATTTTTGCTTGCTGAGTATTCCTGTTTTTCTTCTCATGCTTATTGGGTTTGAAGTGAATTGAGACAAACAGGAAACAGAGTGTGTTTTTTTGTCCTCGTCAGATGATCACCTTAATCCTTTGCTCTCATCTTGAATTGGTACTAGTAAGAACTGCTCCTACTGACGAAGACTTAGATAATGTCAGTAGGAGAGTGTGCCCTTTGAAAAGGTCACTTGCATGTTTGATTTTTTTTCACTAGACTTTAGATTTTTAGTGTTCTATGAGATTTATTTGAATTATGAAATTTTTAATATTCTTGCAAGTCAATCCACTTCTTCGTACTCGCACGTTAAAGAATTCAATGTCTCAAACTCCATATTCCAACACTGTTCATTAGATTGTGAATATTGTTACGGTCATTAAATGTGAAAAAAAATCTTAGTTATTCGAGAACCATATAAATTTATTATGCTTTTAATATTTATAGTGAATGTTATGTTCTAAGTTTAATTATAATGTCATATTAACATCTTTATTATATAATTGTATTTTGATTATTCATATATTATATATTTTTAAATACTTAAATTCCATATAAGAGGGAGATATCACGTTGAGCACCACTTTGGACGCCTAAGCGCTTAGGCACTCAGAGGCCCCAAGAACATCTTCGCTATGATTTCAACTGAGTCAATTTCAATCTTTATAAAAAGAGATACTTATTACAAAACCAATCTTACCAAGAAAGAAATTTTATTAGTTGGGGAAAATACCTATTTTGACCAATAAGATTACCTTCATACAATCCATATTATCATTATTACAAAATTCATCTTGCAGTAGTCATCTATATTAAATTGTTTGCGAAATATATGAATCTATAGAGCATAATCTATTCTTTGATTAGACCGTTGAAAGAAAAAATGTTGAAGAAAGTATGATAATGGGCTGACCCGCTGGCGTCATGACTCATGGGGCCCCCAAGCTAAGCCCCCGCCACCCGGCACCCACCACTCTCTATATATAAATTTCAGATTTTCACATATATATTCTTCTTAATCATAAATTAATTAAAATTTTGTGTCTATAATAGAGAGATCTTTATTGTAACAAAATTTAATGTACATTTTAACAAGAGATAACACTTACTGTAATAAGTTATAATTTTGTTAGGGATTAGAAAATAAATCAAACATTTTATATGGGCTCCTAATTAATTTATCCTTATAAATTTCATAAAATATTTAACTTTTATATTTATTTATACACTCGCTTAGATACATATACTATCTCGAGGAATAACATGTCTACTAGTAGTGTACCTTGAATCGTGAACGACTCAACGGTAAAATAAAGTTTTTTTTAATATATCTCCTATTCAAATCATAATTGGGCTAACATTCATCTTAAATTTATATTGTCAACAGAAGCCCTATTATAAGAATAAACTTGGGTCATAAATTTTATCATAATTTGCACCACATAATTATAGAATATGCTAAGAATATTTTCTTTTTCACATGTTTTAGAGATTGTGAGAGAGTATTTGAGCACTTCTACCTTCGAGAAAGTAAAGAGATTGTGGAATATCCAAGAAGAGATATTACGATCATTTGGGGGCGCGTGAAATCACGTTGTTTACATTTTTGCCTATTTCTAATTAGATCATGATGACAAGTTGATAAGTTTATAATAGCATTTATGGTGCAAATTTATGCTCATAGCAATATTTCTAATGGCAACACTAGTTTAACATAAGTTATTGTCCAATTATATTTTTAATAAGGGTATATATATATGTAAGAAAATTAATTAAGAGTTCCTATCAGAGATGTAAGAGGGGGAACTTATTTTCTGATCCTTGTCAGAAAAAAGGTGCTCCAGATAGTCCCGCATTTTGATGAGTTTTAACAATCAGTTCCTAAAAAGATAGTTTCCATCTTCTATTTTATTTCTCATTTTACACTTTTGTGAATACTTATCTTTATTTCTTACCATCAAATATATAGGACCATTATATTCATACTTTAACTAGTTTTATCATCTATTTTAATCGATTTTCTCATCTACTTTAACCAATTTTATGGTCTACTTCAATTGGATTCTGCATCTACTTTAACTTATCATTTATGTTTTTATTATATGTTCTTGCACTTTAACTATATTCTTCTTCTACTTTAACTCACATACTATGTTACTTTAACATATTCATATGTGTACTTTAACAAAGAGGTTGGTATTTTATATAACTTTAACCATTTATTCATCTTAAAGTAAGACTAATTGTTTATTATTTTAACGGTTTACAATTTTACTTTAACCTTCTATGCACAATATATCACGTATGTAATTGTTGTAAAGTTCTAATGTAAGAATTTGAAGTCGTTAAAATATATGCATCGATAAGTTAAAATGCATGAGACTTAAAATCACTGCAGATATCATTTAAATAATAAGTTCAAATGTGTTAAAATAATAGTTCAAAATTATTACAGTATATGTAACAATGAGTTAAAATGTGTGAGACTTAGTCGTTGTTGGAATGAGTTAAAGTTAAAGCTTGAAAGTGTTAAAGTAAGAGTTCGAAGATGTTAAAAGAAGAGTTCGATGTCGTTAAAGTATGTGTGACAGTTAGTTAAAATGCGTGAGATTTAAGGTCATTGTTAATATGACTTAAAGTCTAAGTTCCAAGACGGTAAAGTAAGAGTTTGAAGTTATTAAAATATATGTGATGTTGAGTTAAAGTATGTGTGACTTAAAGTAACTATTGATATAAATTAAAGTCTAAGTTTGAAGATATTAAAATAAGAGTTCGAAGACGTTAAAGTAAGAGTTAAATATTGTTAAAATATGTGTGATGGTAAGTTAAAATGTGTGAGACTTAAAGTCACTGTTAACATGACTTAAAGTCTAAGTTGTAAGACATTAAAATAAAAGTTCATAATTGTTAAAGTATGTGTGATGTTGAGTTAAAATGCGTGAGACTTAAAATAACTATCGACATAAATTAAAGTCTAAATTTAAAGATATTAAAATAAGAGTTTAAGATCAATAAATTATTTATGATGATGAGTTAAAATGTATGAGACTTAAAATCACTGTTAACATCACTTAAAATCTAAGTTCTAAGATTTTAAAATAAGAGTTTGAAGTTGTTAAAATATGTGTGACAATGAATTAAAGTACGTGAGATTTAAAATAACTGTTGATATGATTTAAAATGTAACTTTAAAAGTGTTAAAATAAGAGTTGAAAAGTTGTAAAGTAACAAATGCTCATGATCAAAATGAAAAATATTACTCAAGAATCATCAGTATATATTCTAATAAAATAGGGATTAGAAATTAACACCGGTGAAATGAATGGACTTTTTTGCACTAACATTTCTGATAGAAATATGTAATTAAGGTATTTTCACTGGAGAAATGCTAACTACTTGGACGGTCGGGTAGTTCGGATGACTTGGAAGCATCGCGCGGCCGACCTGATTGGTCGGTCACATGGGCCCCACATCGTGATCACGTGGACCCCAAGTCGCGACCAACCAATTAAGTCGGCCACGTGGTGCTTCCACGTCAGCTAGCCACTCGGCCGCCCGAGTAACTAACATTTTTCTTTTTAGTGACGGAGATCTCCAATTAATTTTCTCTCTCTATATATATACACATAATATAAAAGAGTATTGAAATCTATTTTACATGTAAAGTTAACATAAGATGGATATACAAATAAATATAAAATAATATAGTCTTTCCTGCAAGTAGGAGGCGGTGGGCGTCGGGGCTTCGGCACCTATGAAAAGAGAGAGAGAGCAGCGGCCGCCGCCGCAGGAGGAGGCAAAGCTTCAGTTCAGGCCATGGCCGCGGCCTGTAACCACGCCGACTGACGCACCTGGACGGTAGCAAGCAACCGGACGCTCTCTTCCTTCTCCCTCACTCCCTCTCTCTCTCTCTCTCTATGTGCTTTGTGCTGTGTGGTTCTTGATCGGGAGCGCGCGGCTGGGGGGTTTGCAGAAGCCGAGAGCATCGATGTGGGGGAGGGCCGGCCAAGGTCTCCTTCTCTGTGGCGGTCGCCGCCTCCTCGCATCTCGTGCAGCAGCTCACCTCTCTGCTGCTGCTGCTGCCGACGCCGCGCCGGCCCTGTACCCTGGCTGCTCCAAGCCTCCGTCCCGTCCATCTACTCCCTCGTCGGCACCGCCTTCCAACGGCGCGCCTCGCGCCGCCCCGTCTCCGCCTCGCCCTCTCGTCGGGGCGGTTTTCGCTTCGCCCGCGGACGTGGCGGCGGAGGATGGCGTCTGCTTCGTGGATCCAAGTCCAACCCGTCCGCTAGCGCAGGCAGATCCCACCCTCCTTCAGCCACGCGTCGTCATCTACGACGGCGTCTGCCACCTTTGCCACGCGGGTATATACTCCCTATCTACCGGAGTATGGCTATATGAATTCGTTGTGTGTTTGAACTGTGTCGTTTCATGTTCATCTGTGCTTCTTCCCATTTCATGTTCTCGATTGATTGCTCAACTCTTGTTGATGCCCATCCTAGAAAGACACCGCATGATGCAGATATGTGCGTACATGTACGCGCGCACCAATTACATACACATGCAGATAGACGAGGACATATATACACAGACAACACCTGCAGGCAGGCAGACAAGCAAGAAGGCACACATTACACTAGACATTGACATCGTGACTGGCCCTTGATCTAGGCTTTCCGGTTTTCTGGTCATTGAAGCTCAAAAGCGTTGCTTGGCACAGAGTTTACTGTTTTCATCCTAGTTTGCGTTGCAGATTAGATGATAGTAGGAAGTCCCTGCCCAGTTCAAGGATGGGGTTTGAATTTAGGCTGAAAATATCCTTATTCTCTCTCTCCCTCTCTTTATCTCATGATAGGCGGGAAAGATGTGATTTATGTGAGTTGACTGTTTTTATATTGAATGGTCTGCAATTTGGAAATTCATTAAGCTAATGCTCTAATTTGTCCACTCTACCATGAGGATGCAATGGTCATGCGCATTGTTCAATCCAATTACTTATTGTACGAAGTCTTAAGGTGGTTTCCCTTGGGGGTGGGAGAGTTGGCTAAGCATTTCATTTGCATTCTTATGCATTTCCCTACCCCAGTCCCAACAGATAAGGAAAGAAAGTATCTACTTCCAAGAATAGAGGAAAGAGAGCACTCCATAGACTTAATTCTCACTGTAAGCTCTGCCCCTCTGAAAATGTGATAATTTCTCTCCTTCCATATCCTCCAGAGGTCAACAGTGAGTGTGTAGAGAATCTCCACCTTGTTGCACCCAGCATGTCCAGCATTCCGGCTTTGGAATTGGTTCCACATATCCTGAATGAAGTGGAAAGAGACCTGGAACTTGATTACATCGCCAAAAATCAGCCATACTGATGTACTGATGGAGCAATTAACAAGAAGATGATCAACATACTCTGGCTGCTCTGCTCAAAAGTAACAGAGAATATCACCATGTTGATTCCATCTGCTCCTGTACACCTTGGTGACCAATTGCTTCTGAATGGTAAGCCACATGAAAGCTCAGACCTTTGGGTAGCCTTAACCTTTCATGTATCCCCAGCCTTGTAACACCATCTGAGCAGATTTGTCTGAGTAGATCCCATTATTCCTGTCCCATCTTTTATATCTCTTCCTTATTCAGGTTAGTTTGTACTTTTGTTAAGCGCTGCAACAATAAGAAAATTGGTAAAATTCTTCAGCATTCAGATTTTTCCTGAGAGCCACAGATCACGTTGTTTGTCTCCTTTTATGCTGGAAACATTCCAGAACAGAGAGACATTTATCAAATCAGGGAAAATATCAGACCCATTGCCATCTTCTCTTCTTTAAGTGTTATCTCATCCAATTTCCTGCCTTTAGAATGCTCTTCCATATGGGAAGCATGAGCTTGATTATCCATATGCAGACAAGACGAATGCCAGTGCTTCTGAAAAATGATCTGCTGCCACATGGAATTGTTATCTGCTAATAACTCCCGCAGGCACTTTCCCAAAAGAATAAAGTAGAGTACTTGAAGATCTCTAACAACCAAACTTCTATTTTTGTCCAGTGTGCGCACTTGTTTCCACTTGTCTAATGGTAAACCGATAGAATTATCATTAAAACCTCCCCAGAAAAATCTTGTAATGCGATCAATATTTTTTTAACAACAGCTGGCATTTCGTGGTGAGTTTTTCATTCATGTTTTCTTTTCACATTGGTTTCTTTGGAAGGTATTATTTTCAAATAGGTTTCGGGTTCCAGATGCTAATACGTTCACTTGAAACTGTGTTTACTATAGGTTAAAGAGACACTACACTGCCATGCTTTATTCCAGACATTTTACTTCTCTCTGTTTAAATGTAGCATTTTTCTATTTTAAAATTGTTTCTTGTCAGCCTTCAATGTTTAGTCGTGCAGTATACAAATTCTTTGTGTAGTTGGAATTTGGAACCTCCTGATGCTTCCCTTGTATGGTGGTAGAATCTGACATAGTTTATTCTTTTCTTTCTGTGTAAAGATGATGGTGGTGCACTTGATAGATGATCTCTAAAATACTTTTTTCTTAATCTGTTCTTTATTAATGCATCTAAATTGACCTTTCATTTCCTTTCCAAATGTATCATTTTCTCTCTTTCTAAATGCATTTAATGTCAAAATTTTTCCACTGAAGGTGTGAAGTGGGTCATCAACGCTGACAAGCATGAGAAGATAAAATTTTGTTGTCTACAGTCTAAAGCTGCTGAACCATACCTGAGACTGTGTGGTCTTGAGAGAGAGGACGTTCTTCAGCGATTTTTGTTTGTTGAAGGCCTTTACTCTTTTTATCAAGGCTCTACAGGTTATCTCAAGCATGTTTTCTGTATTTGCATGCCCTAGATGCAGTATCCAAGTCTTGTGATGGTCGTAAGATTGCGAAGACCATGTAAAACATATAAGATACAAGTTAGTGGGTAAACAAGGAGACATGAGCATCCTATTCACAATCTAGAGTTATCTGAAAAGGACCATCTCTGGTATTCATATTTGGTATTTGAATTAGGGTATATAAACAAGGATGCGGTCCATAGGATCATAATGGATTGGTCAAAACTGAAGCAACCGGGGACTTCTTTGCAATGGCTATATTTTACTTATGTTAAAGGCAACTTAATGACCTTTGCATAAGAAAATGTTAACATAGAATAAATCCTTGAGGAGGAGGATAGTTATGGGCCTTATGGCCCCGCCACATGGGGGCATCATCATACCGCACCTCCGGAAGGTGGTTGGTCTCGCGCTGGATTCATGTCAAGGAAGAAACACCATGGGCTCCCCTCATATTCTTCTGGTTTTTGATCATTGACCATTTGAGCTTTATGTGTAGCAACTTGCATTTATTTACTGTGTTTTGCTGATTATGTTTCTTTGTATAGCTGATCTTTAGAATTTGTTTGCAGCTGCACTGAAAGTCGCGTCCTACTTACCGCTGCCTTACTCAGCTCTGAGTATCCTCCTTGTGATCCCTCGTCCGCTGAGGGATTTAATTTATGATTATGTAGCAAAGAGGCGCTATGATTGGTTTGGGAAGGATGAAGAATGCATCATTGTGCGAGAGAAAGAACTTATCTACCGTTTCATTGACCGAGAGGAGCTGTTAACGGGGGACAAGGACAAGTTTAGCTAACCCTTCCACTGCCGACTTTCCCGTCGTCGCTATCTCCCGTTATTATACAAGACATCTTGCACCGGGCGGATGGGTACTGGCTGTCTTAGATATATGCGGATGGAGTTCGCATCAGTATGGGGACCCATATAGACTTTATTTGCATGTGGCTACAATAGATAATACTCGCAGGAACTATGTCTCATCTTTTATTTTCATCTAGATAGAGGGAAGAATCGTCGCACTGGGTTATTACTCCACGCTGGCTTCTCCTTTGAATGATTGACTGCTGTTTTTTGGCCCATCGATGAGATGTTTTTTACTGCCACTTTTCAAGCGTGTATGTGTCGTCTGGCCTGGTTTATGCAGACATCTCATAGGAGCTTCTTTTTCACTTTTTTGGGTGTTTTTTCCCCTCTTTTGTGGGGTGGAGAATGGATGTAAGTGACATCTCAAGTTATGAACATTGACAACATGCAAATAGTCGTTTTGTTAAACTGTCATGAAAGGAAAGAACAGAAGATTTGTTTCACATCAGCCTTCGCTGTCAAAATCTCTTTTACTATATGACTGGATATGTTTCTACTTTGCTTAGTTGGTTTGTTCCATGAATACACTGAAGACTTTAGAAGTGATGTGCCTTGAAATGATAATCTGATAGAGGCTTCGCATGACTTTTTCCACTTACATTTTACCCTCAACCTGTTGTATATGCATAACTTGTTATAGAGAAAGGTTTATTGCACTTTCACATTGCACTTAAGTGTAATGTGATTAGGTAACAAGCCCACGTGGTATCTAATAATTAGATTGTCATTTTATCACTCCTCATGTGAGGGGTGTCACATGAGTTATTGTCTAGTCACATTATACTTAAAATGCAATGTGCAAGTGCAATAAATCTTTCTCCTTGTTATAATAGCATTTGGAATCTTGTTAGAGAAAAGCTTATTGCATTTCTATAAGTTGAGGAACGTCACATTTACCTGCACTTCTGGCTGCTCACTACGTTGTATTGTGTCACTTTTTTTTTTTGGAGTCTAACTTTTTATTTTAGAGTCTATTTTTTATATTATTTTGACTAAGTTTCTATTTTGGCACTCAAATTTGATTCATTGTATCATACCATGACGTAAAAAGAGAAATTTGTACGGCAAAAATAAAGTTGGATTTCAAAATAAAAAAAATTGACTTTAAATTTTTTTTTTTAAAAAAGTGGGCAATGAGCCGCATGAGTAGCGTGCGAAGTGGGTGGAAGAACATCTAGAAGTGTAATTAGATGTGACATTAATGCAGAAGCATGGTAAGTTTTTTTCTTGTAAAGACTTGTGTCCCCGTTGTTGTTAGTAAGGTTGCCAATGAGTTGTGTTTAGGTGAGTTCGGCTCAAATTGACTCATCAATATGAAAGTTCAAATTTGGTCTTGGTTCGAGTAATATCTGATCGGGTTGGGTCCGATGTTTTTACAAAAATGTAAATTTTGATTAAATTTTGGTTCATTTTGAATATTTAAATAAAAATTAAATTAATAAAATAATATATTTAATAATATAAAATTTATAATCTCACTCAATTAAATAAATAGAGTTTTGATGTTAATTACTTAATTTATTTGAAAAAAGAGTTTTAAAATTTTAAGTAAATAAAATAATAAAAATTTAACTAAGTAAAACTTAATATTTGAAATGAGGAAGAAAAAAAAAGAGAATGAGTCGGATTGATTGGTTGGGTCGAACTTAAAACCTAAGTTTAGGTAGTGAGTATTAAAATTTTAATTTCGACTAAAAATTCATATGTCGAAAAAAATCTTACGACCTCACCCAAAATCGGGTCAATATCATCGGACTAATTTGACCCATTAACAGACAGTCCTAGTAAACACCCCACGATACTCATGCCGTACAAGTTCAATGCACACACTTGCACGAGGCAAAGAAATTTAGTTTTTTAAGAGTAACAAGAAGTGTGATACTTTTCTCATCGTATAATTATGTTATTAAAGTTACTTACAGTAAGAATATATTTTAAATATTTTAAACAAGTGAATTGTATGATAGTAAAAGTTGGAATATAATAACATTCCTCTTGGAAATCACATCAAACTGTATTTTTTTTTGACCGAAGTCCTGATCCCATATAAAGAAGGTTTCTGGCAGAGTTTGGGCCCCCTTGCAAGCTGTGAAGCATTCTAGTGCTGTCCAGCCCCCTGTCAAAGAGACCTACGGAAACTGATGCAAAACCGTGTCTCTTGTCTCTTGATGAGCTAGCGATCGGAGAAAGGAGGGCCCAAGCAAATGAGAACACGTGGCGTCCAACAAGACATCACATGAGCTGCAATCTTACGTGGATTACACTTACTGTACTTCCTCAAGTGCAGTAAATTTTTCTCTAATTAGAAAACTTTCCCGAGACAGAACTCTCAAATCTCAATCGTTTGAAACCCATTAATATGAGAAATATTTATTAGGCTTTCTCATTGCATTTTTAGCATACTTTAGATCTCTTTTATTCGGCAATATTGTACTCTCCGTATATATTATCCACCCAATAAAAAGGTCAAAACACAATAGAAATACGTTAACAAAATATGCCGGTCTAACTCGTGCCAACAGAAGTCCGGCCGATCCAACTTTGATCTCAGCATCATCCGAGGACAAATACAAATCACTCTCCGGTGCTTATCCAGAGTTTTAAGTCCTAATCTACTAATTACCCACGTAAAAAGACTAAAGAGACGTTTTTTCTTTTTCCTCTGTTTTTTTTTGACAGAGAAGTGAAAGAGCCTAACACCCCCCAGCAGGTAAATGTGGGTTTTTTTTAACTCATCACCACCACCACCCCAATTCAAGGGAGATTCCTCTCTATCAAACAACGCGGCAACACCCAACGTCGTCACCCTCCTCCTCTTCCACCAATATGGCACACATGCAGACTGCAGAGCTAGGCCGTAACCTCGAACCCAACATTTAATAAACGAGCCATCGATCCAATTCCCCTATCCCACACAAGACAACAAGACAAGAACCTCCCTTTACTCGACAGTACTATACATGTACACAAAAATAAAAAAGGGGATATGGGGGTGGTGGTTTGAACTTTGAAGGACTCAGCCATGCTTTAGATTTATTCGTGATATCTCATAGAATATAACACAGCCGCAATTTGTAGGTAAACAACATCAAATTAAGAAAGACTACATATAGTAACAGCAGTAATCACAAAGAAAAAGTTGGTCATACAGATAGTGTACGGGGGAGCTGCCACACTACACATCAAGAGCTCTAACGTGATCTCTTCAAATCTCCATACGAGAGATACAGAGAGAGAAGGGAATTAATTAAGAGCTAGAGTTTTGGGAGGGAGGGAGGGGAGAGAGGGTGTGCGTGCCGGAGATGATGATGGAGTAGTACTGGTTAATTAGGGGCACTTGGTACGGTTTCCGTGGGTGGTCATGTTGGCGTAGCAGTTGCCGCAGAGCTCCCGGTTGCCGGAGGTGCCCGGCGGCACGCAGTTGCAGCGGGCGCAGCAGGTCCCGCAGGCCCGCGTGCACACGTTGGGACGCGAGTGCAGGCTGCACCTCACCGCGCACTTCTCCCCGCAGTCTGCACACAGTACCACCACATGATCTAGCTAGCATCAGCAACGACACCCACGCCCCAGATCACAAGATCCCCGGCCATGCTGCTGGGATCTTATACTATAAGAACAAGAATCTTGGCTTGCTGGATAAATACACATATCTATCTATGCGTACATAGAGAGAGAAAAATATAATGGGAAGAAGATATATATAGTTTGGGAGTTCTGAGGGGTACCCACCTATGGGGGCTCCCTGCACAAGCCTCCTGCCCCCCTCCCTGTGTCCCTGCTCCTGTTGATACTACACAGAATGATGCAGTCAAAAAGAAGCAACAGAAGCAGACAGATTTGAATAAGGATATTCTCAGAGACATTGGTTTGCTAACAGAAGTCATCGATCGGGAAGAACATATACCTGGTCTCCTCCATCGACAGGCAGGTTGTGTGTCGAAATCTGCATATGTGGAAGAACAAAAGCTTAGAACTTAGAACACCTCTGGTGGGTGTGGGTGGGTGGTGGAGATCCTTAAAACAATGGCTATGAGCAGGGTCATCAGTAAGAAGGGAAACTATATGTATGAAATTAATACCTCCACCACGGCGACGAGGAAGAGGAGGAGGCACCCTGTGAGGAGAAGCTCTCGCAACGCCATGGATCGCTCTGCTCGCCGGCGGTGAAGGGGGAAGCTGGCGAAGAAGGGAAGAGTAGCTAGCTTAGCTAGCTGGCGTCGAGTACTTGGTGCCAAAGCTGAGGGCAGTGGGTGGGTGGTCTTTATAGCAGCTGGGATCACGTGACCAAGTAACAAAATACCCTTTTATCTTGCCCAGAATTGCGTCCGTAACCCAACGGAAGGCCGGAAGGGGAGAAAACAAACCCGTGGCTAATTACAGATAACACCCTCTCCTCAAACTATGCATCCAATGCTATATATTGTTGTGTAGATGTACAATTATACATACCCCCCCCCCCCCAAATTTCTTTCCTAGATGAATGCTAGCTTTCTTTTCTATTATACGGTATACACTTGGATATTTCTTTTCTATTATACAGTATACACTTGGATTTTTTTGTTTACTATGAGGTTAATTTAGTCATTTCAAACACATCTGATTAGATTTAGAAATTTTATTATATTAGTAACGGATCTAAAAATTTTATTCAGTAGAATTATTCTAAAAATTAAAATATATTTATAATTTTTATTTACAATCCAGTGAGATCACTCCATTTAAAAAATATGTCAACTAAAATTAACTTAATAATTTTTTTTAAACCTTTTAACAAAATTTAAAAGTTGAGGACCCCACTCAATATGATCTTGGTCCGTCCATGGATCATATAGGGTAGGAACTGAGAACTATATATCAGACTCCTACCATTCTTATGATTTTTCTTACATTTCTTCTGTTAACATATTTTGGTGACCGATGCAATAAAAGGTGAACCATGTTTCACTATCTTATAAATATCATTTATGAGTCATGTCACACCAACTACTTGCGTCTCCGAGATGGAGGATTGTTTGGAGCTTGTTAAGTGAATAGATGCCTTAAATATTGGGTTTTTTTTTCTTCTTCTATATACATAAGTTTTAAATTAGATCTTGGTGATTCAGATTTTTTTTATAAAAAAATCTTGTAGTCTCCAAATTCAAGTTCATATATATATAGAGAGACTCAATTATGAAACAGTACTAGAACCCCAACCCTACTCATGTGCACTCATGCCACAATTTGTCTGATGCTCCATTGATCACTAGAGTTATGTCACTTCACAATGCTCTCCATGCCAGCTCACCTCCTCTCCCAATGAAAGCTTAAGTATGGTACTATATTCTTTTGGACTATCTTTCCTCTCTCACTTATATGAGGGACTTGTTGAATTAGGGTGCAAGTTGAAATGGATTGTAAGAAAATAATCTTATTAGATAAGAGTTGTTGATGAGTATTAATACTTTCAGTACATACTTGCTAACTAAGAATATTGTTTTCTTGCAATGAGTCTCAACTTTATAACAAGAAATTTTTTGTAATAAGTGTTTCATAAAAAAAATTCGACCAATTAAACATATCACATTTGTTTGAGCCATCAAAAGACGAGTCTCATCGTTTTGTGGTAGCACTCATAGAAGCCATTGATCTAAGTGATGTTTCGGTCTGTGGTAGAAAGGGGAGAAATTTGGCCCACGGATTAAAATGAGTACCTAAGAAATTTATTTTCCAAGTTAGGACCATTGATTAATCCAAAACATTAATTATCTATGTATACAAAATTATTGCAATCATGCCAAAAAAAGTCTCCTGCCATATATATAGCAAGAAGAGAAATGCCCATTGGAAGACGTCGATTACTTAAGAAAAGTAATTTTATTAGTTGAGATTACATGAGAAATACTTCACTCAACATTTCTCAACCAAGCAATCGACATTAATTTCATTGCAAGACTTATCTTATAAAAAACATTTCTCTGGAAAAAAAATTGGTCGAGATTAAGTACTGGTGACTTATTCATAGAACCCAAATACATGGTCTACATATATTATGCAGAAATATTTATTGAATTTTTCTAATACATTTCCAGTATATTTTGGGTCTCCCTCATTAGCTAATATATATATTATCGATACATTATATCCACTCAATAGAAAAGTAAAAAACGAATTAGAAATATATTAGAAAAGTACAATAAATATTTTATCTATATATACTAAAGGGAAAAAAGGATAAACACAAGCTGAGTCTTTTAATACAAGGAAATAAAAATGTGGGGAGCCATCAGAAGAAGCAGCAGAAGCTGAAGCATCCATCTATATATTTACACCTGATCTATGTGGAGAAGTGTTAATTATTCGGACTTCCGAATAATTAGTCGACGTGATATACACGCGTGACCGATCTGATTGGTCGGCCGCACATGGACCCCACGAAAATGGTGTAGGACCCACGTGCGGTTGACCAATCAAGTCAGCCGCGCGGCCATACCACGTGGGCATGGTTATCCAGACACAGACACACGGGTAACCAGTATTTCTGGTCTATGTGATATTATACGGATACATGAGCGACACTTTTTCATAGCGCACTATGCCCGGCGGGTCTCTGGCATTAGAGGGTGGGGTGGTTTGAGCTGTGCCAAGAGTTGATGGCCAGGTAAAAGAATGGCCCCTGCACGCCGTGCGCTGCAGCAGCTGCAGCGAGACCCACGCTTTTGCTTGCAGAGGATTAAAACTACAGTGATGGCCGGGCGAGGTCTGTGCTAATACTGCTCCTCCCAGCTAGCAGCTGCTTCTGCTGCTGCTACTACTACTATAAATTAAGGAGGAACAGGAATAGAGGTGCATGGTGGGGTCGGAGGAGTGGGGGCAGTTCAATGGAGGAGGAGAGGAAGTTGGGGGAACGGCGCCTCATGATGTGCCGACGGACGCCTCCCTCCTGCACCTGCAAAAACCAGCGCAAGGCCCTGCAGCTGCAAGCCTGCAACACCCCTCCCCCCTCCAGTCCTCCTCCCTGGTACGTGTTCCAGCCTGTGCAAAGGTGTTTGAGCTGGAACCCACTGAGAGGAAGGTGAGCTAGCCAGCGGGCGCCATGGCCGGGCCATCCTCGATCGTATTGGGGAGCAACACATGGAAAGCTCGCTAGCTTTTCTCGGTCTGAGCTGGATTGGGATGAGCTGTGGCCGGTGGGGTTCTCGGGAGGCCGTACTACTGTCACGTCTGCTGCCGGGAGGAGGAGGAGGAGATGGGCCGGGTTAGGAAAAAGGACGAAGACCCCCACCACCCTCACCCTTGGCATGCAGCGCGCGTTTGTGTGTACGGCCGGGGAGAGGCGCCCATGGGGATCCCCTCTCCTCGGTCACTATTCACTTGTTATCGAGCAATGGTGTTTATTCTGTTTGTCAGATAAATTATTTATTCGGTCAAATATCAAATTGGTTTGGCTGAGTAAATAATTTATCTAATCAACCGACTTGGTTGTGTTTCTCCCTGTTATTATATGTGATATATTAATTTGCAACACATTTCGAGACAGATCATAATTATTATTAGTCTCAAATTAACCGGCGGTGTCTATGTGGGTTTGAGGCATGTGGACGTTTACTCGTATGTTTACTCTTATGTATTTAAGATGGATAATAATTATTTTCCTTCAAACGGATAATAAAATTTTCTCATTAATAGACAGTGGTGGAACCAGACAGCTCGTTCATACAAACTTAAGGCGATTTTAGTGATTAATTAGAGTTCACGTAGATTCTGATCTTATAGAGATAAGAGAGGGTTAATTCGTTGATCCAGGTTCAATTCTGGGTACTGCACGCTAGAAAGATAAGATTTGTGGGGGGATGCAAAACTTTTTTCTTTTACCTTCTTTCACATTCGGACATTCATAGTTCTTTGAAGTCGATCGATTTTGTTTTAAGTCTCAATCATCCAGCTGATCAGGAGTAGGATTGTAATTAAATAGAACAAATACAGAATGTATATATATATATAATATAATATTTTTTTGAATAATTAATCGAATAATCTTATTCATTCTAAATAAAATTCGGAGAAGAAGCAAATAATTTAAGAGTCCCATTATTTTTTTGCTTCCATTTTTTAGATATAAACTCACGTTGATAATGTACAAACTACTTATCCCCTTAGTTAAATTATTTGTCACTTTAATAGACAGACAAATAGCTTTTGAATTTTTAAGTTATTCGACAGTACTACTCTTAATCTATAATTTATCACTTTTAGTATTAAGAGTAATAAATTGTAGGTTAGGAAATATATAACAATTTACTTATGAAAAGTGATTTAGGAGTATTTAAAGAATATAAATATTTTTTCTAAGTGGGGCTTATTGCATATAATTAGCAGTCCAACTAATAACACCCTAGATGGATAGCAAAAATATTGGTGCTGGCCCTGTTTGTTGGATGCTGGTTAGGTGGAAGTTGGAGATGATGACGTTGGTCCACATGAGACTCTTTTTCTTGTCGGATCAAAATACAGGAAAAATAATAATAGAATTTTGAGATCAAACATATATAACATGTTATTAATGCCTTGGTGATAGATTCTTCACACATCTCGATTTCAAAAAGAATCCATAACAATGATTATGTTAACTACAGCAAAAATCATAATCATTAAGAGCCGATTAATTTGATACCCAACTAATTACGCTGTCTATTTGAGATTTATTTGCATGAAATAAGGAAAAAAAAACTTGATTTACTAAATTAGATATGTGAGCTCTAATAGAATCACCCCCATCAAGAATAAACCTCCTGTTATTTTTATGGGTTTAACTATCCTATTAATATGATATGAAAAGAAGTTTTGGATTGAAGTAGAAATGTAGAATTCTCGTACGTGTCTGGTTATTTAAGTCTATTACAGCTGCCTATATCCTATTATCAAACCAGACTTAAAAGTACTTGAGGAAAAGTATGACATCTGATATGAGAATAGCCATACCCTGTCCCCCTCCTTGTCTTCTCTCCCATGGGTAGGCCTGGGCTGAGCCCACTAAGGGTGGTGGGCTCGGCCCAGAGGCCTATCAGGTGGAACATGGTCAATGGACATTGCAAGCCTTCTGCCTTCTTCAGCTTTGGACATTCCCTCCAATGTGACAGCTATTAATGGATATGCTGGCGAATCTTTCAAGTCCAATCCCTTCAAACTTGGGAGAATCATAGCATAAGTATCATAGCCTGCATTGGTGAATACCCATCGTCTCACCTGGGTCTTTCCCTGCAGCTATTTTCTCCATGAAGGGATCACCTCTTCAGGGTTTTGTCTGCATACTGCACTCAAGTTTGGGCATGCAGATTCCAATGACTCCAAAATCCATGCTTGACTGGTGGTTTCCATTCCCTGACCACCAAATTAAAAGCATTCAATCCCTCTGCAAGTTATAAACAGAACAATCTCTCATTCAGGTGAGTCCATTCTGAGAGGCTAGCCATGCATGATTCTGATAAAGAAGAAAGATCATGGCATGTGTGTTACCACAGTGTCGTTTAATTGGTATTTATACACTTGGTTAATTTCAAAAGTTCCTGGCTGCAGGCGATTCCAATGGCATATATATTTGATTAATTCGGTAATATAATTTGCTGGACACTTAGATGCATGTGTAGTAAGGGTGAGAAGAACCTCACTCTTGCTGCACACCAAGTGTTACTCATTTTGGATTTGGAATACCAAAGAACTGATTTCCATCCCACCATGAGATCTAGATTAATTGAAGCTCTGATCAGCATCCATCAATGACCAAATTAAGCTGACATATGTTGACAAATGTAGCCAAGTTTTAGGAGGAGTACAGTCCACTACAAGAAAAAGCAGATATAACGACCGATTTAGCGATCGATTATATGGGTCACTATTCTAATTCATAACAGAGTTATAATTTATTAAAATAAGTGTTAATTATCCCCTATTACAATATACGTACATTAAATCTTATTACAACAATATATAACTTCTTTATTATAATCATGAACTCCTAATTAATTTGCCCTTATTATATGTAGAGCAATTATTCAGATGTGGAAATGCCTACTGAGGGTGGAGCAGCAGGTATAGTGATGGCACCAAAGATGAGAGCGCAGTTTAAATATTAGGAGAAGTAAGCTTAGAAGAAATTTCTAAAGAATTTGTAATGGGGGAAGTAGTATTTTAATTACCAAAAAAAATAAAATAGTTATGGCACCAATGACCTGGTGGAAGGATTTTTAGGGGCAGCACATTATACTATGTTCATTAAATTCAAGGATACGATATTAATTACAGAATATATATTAGTGCTTTAAAATCTGCAGGGTGTTCTATATATCTTATAATAATTCTCTATTTTTTATAATATTATCTTGCATATCTCTATATTAATTAAGTAAATTTTTTATCATTCAGCTATAATTTGTTTGGGTTCCAAAAGTTAATTAGAGTTAATGGAATATTCTAGGATAGAACATCTGAGACGTGAGTGCATGCTTAGAGAGGTAGACGAGAATATGGGAGATTAATTGGTGTCTCGCTAACATAATTTACAGTATTATTGTCTCCATCTTATAAAGTTTAGGGTTTTAGGGAATGCTACTTGTAATCTTTTGATATATTGACTCACTCCAGATGCTCCTCTTCATTTGATCACTTAATTAACTACTCTTAATTTGTATTTGTTGAAGGGAAAGGCCTTTAATCCCTGATTAATTTCCATATGATCTTTTTGAAACGCCAAATGGAGGGTGCATGATGAGATATGAATTGGGCCGGGTAAGAATACAATCACCCAAAAGGATGTCAAATTAAGGGGGTGGTGATGCTATTCTTAGTACTCCAATTAAAAGATACAAAGTTATTTAAGAACTTTTTGCAGATATACTCTAGTTAAAAGTATAATTGGACGTACTGTAATTGGTCTTATTTTTATATTTGCATTAAAAACTTTGTTAGACGAATTTTTTATGCTAGATGCCCTACCGTCACATGGTATAATGGAACTATTGGAAACCATCGATCGCTAGAAGTGCAAGGTGTGACCTTACTTATTAGAATAGACCACAATACCCCTTTGGTATAGTAAAATAATCTATTTAACTTTTCAAGAATAAAAGTGACTAAATAATATCTAACACTCACTAAAATAGTCGACAAAAGAATATTTCATAAGTATTTTATAGTTTGATAACAGTGTAATAGATTTTTTAGTGTAAATATAAAAATAAGATAAATTATTATTTAATTATACTTTTAATAGAGATATATATGTAAAAAATTATAAAATATTCTTCCTGGCCAGCCACCTCCACATGTGCAGCCTAATGAATATTCCTAGATATCATCATCAACAAATTAATGTGCATATGGGGCGGCTAGGAGATGAGAAATTACGTACTTATGTTGTATATATATAAAGAATTATAAATAGCATTATAATCCACGAAATTAAATACATGAAGATAAACATTAACATATTGGAAGATCAATTCCATCATATATATATATGGGGTGTGATCATACATGCACATCGAGAGTACTCCAACCAATCAATCCGATTCTTCCTCGGTATAAATTCATGATAACCATTACTTAATTATAAATTCCCTGTGATTAATCTTCTTAGTTTTTATTCTTTATTCTCATAATTCGAACCATGGCCACATGGGATGGGAAAGCTGCCCAGCTGCTTCCACAGCCCCTCGCCCTCGGTCGCTCACACTGGGCACTCAGGTGGCGGCGTGGGATACCTGCTCCTGTCGGAGCAGTAGTCGTAGAACCTGAGCTGGCTCTTGACGTGCTGGTACTGCAGCTGCTGGCTAGGGCTTAGGTTCCAGAACTTGGGGGAGTTCCACCACGCCGTCCGGCAGCCTCCCGCGCCGGCCGCAGTGCCGAAGGGGCAGGCGGCGTCCACGGCGAAGCCTCCGAAGCTGGCGGTGAAGGGGGCGTAGGTCCAGTTTATCTTCTGCTTTCCCCCCTCGGTCGCCCACCGGTCGCCGTCCCAGATGCTCCCAATAAGCGTCATCGGCTTCTGCGGGTAGCCTGCGCCGGTGCCTGGCATGTTCTTGAGAACCCTGATCGGGACGCCGTCTACGAAGAACCTGGCCGTAGTTGATTGATCGATTAATGCACGCATCATTTGCATGTGTATGCAATATGGAGAGAGATGTGTGTGTGTGTGTGTGTGTGTGTGAGAGAGAGAGAGAGAGAGGTCATATATGGGTACGCAATCTGGAAAGGGTTCCAGAGGATGCTGTAGTCGTGGAAGTCGGCCGTCGGATCAAACCACAAGTTGATCTTTTGCTCTCTGTCCCCCTTGCCGTTGATGAAGATGTTGGTCTGCAGCGCGTAGCGTTTCCCCGTCCGGTTGCCCAGGAGCTCGAAGTCCATCTCATCGTTGTTGCTCCTCCTAGAGGATAGCTGCCATGCATATATAGATCATCCATCTCCTGATGGCGTTACATGACTCTTCCAAGCATGTACGTCGACGTGTGTATATATATACATATATGTGTGTGTGTATGTAATTTCTTTTCTCTTCTGTTCGAGGTTATATAAGATGATCTAGTACTATATAGGAGAGATTTACGAGGGGGTAGCCGTAGAGGAGAGATTTACGTACGTACGTAGAAAGCTGTGACCACCCCAGCTGAATCGCGTCCCGGAGGCTTCATCTTCATATGGAAGTAGCCAGAGGTGTAGTGTAATTTGGAATCAAACTGAGAACCTGGCCCAACCGTGCGTGTTAGCTAGATAATTGTTCTGCTTATGATCTTCGAATTAATTCTACACGCACACGGCTAGCTAGCTAGGGCTACTTCGCTCCTCGATCGGTGGACAAATATTAATGAAAAAAAAAGAAACATCGCATCTATATGCATGCGTGTTCGTATGGGTTGCTAACTAATGGAATATGGTTTTAGAGAGGGTTAATATACCAAAAAAGAACCCATAAAATGTCAACTAATCATGGGTTTTGTATATATATATAAAGGGTTGTGATGATGTTGATGCATGGTCCTTACAAACAGATCCTTTTGCATCACTGTGAACCTCTGCAATGACTAATTAATTATGAGCTAGACCCAAGGAGTACATATATATATAATCACATCAGGAGACAATTATATGGACATATATATGGAAATAATCTGTATCCATCCCACAACAGCTTCCAAAATTCAGCATGATCACTTAAGATTTCCGGATTGGAGATATATGTATATATATCTAACGGATAAATGAAACCTAAAACAGATCAGCTAACGATGCTTGCTGGATAATATAGTGAGAGATCTACAGATCTAGTGAGAGAGAGAGAGAGAGAGTTTAATTTTCACCGGTAGAAGTGTCCAACTGGAGCTGGACCTCTGTTCCTCCATGCAATTCCTTGGCATGGTACGCTCCCCAGACGACCCCGTAGTTCTCATCAAAGGAAGTGTCATCCCCAGCTGCGAGCGTCGACATGCATAGAAGTAGAGCTAACCATATATTAATCCTCGCAACCATGTGTTAAGAGGGAGAACAAGAGAAGACAAGAATATATATATAGGAACAGAGGTCAGGACGAAGAAGAGAAGAAAGGACAGGGAAAAGACGGGTCTAGCTGAACAAGCACAGGCTCTTCTCAGTACCAAACAGACTAGTGGCACTGCATATATATATGTATATATGCATGTGTGTATCCATACAGCAAGCTGCAGGGGTGTGGGCATATGGAGATCTCTTAGCAAATTAACGAGGAAGGTGTGAACCAGATGAGACACCATGGCCCTTCCATCGCTTTCCCTTACGCAAGTTGCCGTGTTAAATTAATTAACCCCATCACCGGCATGTCATCTCAAGAAGAAGATAGAACAACCGGAGGTGGACAACAACCCCCAGAATGCACATTCACATCGCCAAGAAGTGACTTCAACAGGACAAATGTTGTCCCGGGCTCCCAACCCCTGAACCTGCACCAAGTGTTTCTCTAATTATAATTTAATTCTCTCGCTGTAGTATGTAGTGTGTACGTAACGTAGCTAGCTGCAGGTGATTTGTTTAGTGTGTAAGAATGGTCTCACCGCTTCGTTATTACCATTTCGGACATCAGGACTTGTAATGGCCATGCACACTACGTGACTAGCTCCCTCTTCCACCTCGTGTTGGTAGAGGCAGAGCCGCATAAGGATGAGGCAGCTTCCGACGGTTCTCTTGGTGCTTCGCAGGAGACGTGTTCACAGGCATTGGGGGGTGGTTTTGGGAACTGGTCGATCGGGTTCATGCTGCAGCTTGCTTCTCTGGCACGCTCATGCCGTCATGCTAACTGTGTCTGCTTTCTCCTGATATGGCACAGGGAAGTGCCTCTCTCTCTCTCTATCTCTCTCTCTCTCTCTATAACTGGTCTCAGGAGTGTATAACGTCATTAAAAGTGCCATTTAGATTACGCTGCAGCAAACAGGAAACGGGCGTGAATTGATGTTGGCTTGTAGAGTTTGCCACTCCCGTCCTCCATCTTTGCATGTGATTCTAAGTTTCCATCAATTAATTAACACAAACATGTAACAGAACTAGTGAATCAGATCGGTGAAGACGATGGAGCCATCTAGGATCGTTGCCTGCTAGCAAAGGACGAGCATTAGGGGGGAGACCTTAGATGTTGCTCCAGAGAGGAGCCCTGACGCTCTCGGCACACATAGTTCTAATAAGATTTGGGTTGATGCTCAGTACTTACTGATAGGTGGGAAATTCTGCCGTTTATGATTTCTGAATAACTAAGGGTCTGTTTAGTAATAATTAAGGTACCCTTTAATATATATGAAGCGGTGAGATATTATATTTTTAGACTGTTTGGTAAAATCTCTTAATGAATATCAGAAAAAAATGTCTTCTATCTTAATTAATTGCCTCTTAAAAAAAAGTGAGGCTAAGACATTTGTTTTTTGTTCAAATCATCTTTGCAGAGCTTCCCCGCATCCCCCATCCTTTGCGGCTCCTCCCTCAACAGAGTGTGAAGCTTCTCTATCAAGATCTTCGCTAGGGCGCCGCGTTCCCTAGCTTCCGCTGCTCCTCCCTCTTGGCACCCAAGTGCCTCCACGTCCCCAACCTCCGCTGCTCCACCCTCAATAGGGCGCGAAACTCCTCCACCAGGATCTTCGATAGGGAACCAACTACTCTGTTGAGATCCTTAACAGGGCATCAACTCCTCTCCCGAGATCCCTGGTGAATTCCTCCCCGGCCTCCGCTACTCCTCCCTTGATAGGGCGCGGAGCTCCTCCACTGGGATCTTCGATAGGGCGCCAACTCCTCAATGAGATCCTCGACATGGCGCCGACTCTTCTGTCGAGATCCCTGGTGGGTTTCTCCCCGGCCTCTGTCGCTTCTCCCTTGACAGGTATGCATCAGGTTTTAGTATTTGGTTAGAAGATTACACTTGGCTCAATAGATTGCAAAAGAAACAAAAATTGCAAATAAGGAGTCCAAATCCCTTTCCTAATTCTCTTAGCTGGGAGAGAGAGAGAGAGAGAGAGAGAGAGAGAGAGAGAGAGAGAGAGAGAGAGAGAGAGAGAGAGAGAGAGAGAGAGAGAGAGAGAGAGAGAGAGAGAGAGAAGATATTAGAAATAAATATTAATTTCATGAACATGCTTCAAACCTCTTCACAGTGGCAATATCGATATCTAACACGTTCAACTGTAAACAAATCAATTGACATTCCCATAAGGCAGAAACTATAGATATGAGAATGTAATCATACTCCTATTTTGGATTTCTCTATTTGTATAATACTAGGAATGGGAGGTGGCTTTCAAAACACATAAGGCCAGCCTCAGTTTGGTAATGAGTTGGGTTAAAATTAACTTTAACCCAGAGCTAAAGTTAGCTTATTTTTAACTCACTTTTATTTTGTTTGCATCTGAGTTAACTCATTTGACCATAGTGGATTAATTTATTTTTCTCAAATATATTTTGGTAAGAAAAAATGAGCTAACCTATGTTAGGAAAAGAAAAAGTAGCAATTAATGTTGTGTATCGTGTGAGTAAAAAGATAGTTAACTCAATAAATTAACTCCAACCCACCTCCAGAGGTGGGTTGAAAAATTGTGAGTTAACTCACATTTGACTCACCTTTAATCTAACTCACTTGAGTTAACTTTATAACCTTTCCAAATTATTTTTTGAGTTAACTCTGAGTTAACTTTAATCTAACCTATTACCAAACTGTGGTGTTTTGGAATGTACAACCACTTTTGTAGAATATGTTGCACATTTATTCTTTGGGTAGCAGCACATCATTTATTCTGAGAATTTATGGAGTTGTGTGTGGAATATACCAAGACATCACTGTTTTACCAGTTGGTTCCCCATTTTAGATTTCAAATGAAAAGGGGTGATTTGCATTTAAATTTATGTAGTTGTGTGTGAAATATAAATTGCCTCTTCTTGGACATGACAGTTAATGTCTTCTTTAGGACAACAATAACATAGCAGTTGCTGTCTTCAGAGAAACACATTATTTCTTCGAGTTAAGTTGCTTACAAATCAATATATTGCATTCATCTAATTGGAAGTTCACTTATAAGAGCAAATAGAAGTTGTCTTATAGAAATACTTTCGTTATGATAAGTTTCATGGATGTTATACTTTCGTTACATAATCATTTGTTATGTTTGGATAGTTAAGTTTCAACTATAATGGCTAGAAATGCTTAATTAGAATTATATATTTTAAACTATTCTCATATTATGCAATATCAATATGATTTTTTGTTGCTCATTTCTCTTTATTTGTGCATTATGATGTCTCAAATGAAAGGAACAAGTAACACAAAGAGTAGCATAATTAGAACTAGTTGGAAGAATAATGAGAGGGTCAAGTTCTTTCTAAATTATTGTATTAGTGAGGTGACAAAAGTTGGGAGATCAAGAACATCACTAAGAAAATAATCATAGAAAGAGTTGGAAAATAGATAAAGGAGAGGTACAATATAGAGCTAACACAAAAGCAAATGAAAAATCAATTTAGTTATGTAAGGAGAGGTACAATATGCAGCTTGCATCAATCATATATATAGGATAAAGCCATAATATAGATCCCACTCAATCTGATCCAATAAGAGAGATCTATGATTCAGTAGTAGGTCACCTAGCTAGCTAATCAGATCTGTTGGTCTTGAAGAGACTGAAAATGGCACAAGCCTATTAAAACCCTCTATTACCATCAAAGAGGGGATCAATTAATAAGGTGTTTAGTTTATCCCTAGGTGATAAAAAAACATAATCAATTTGATGCTCCTCAGCATCATGCAGCCATCAATAGGTTCTTGTGCATGCATAAACTATATATTGTTAGAATAGACACTATACCTATTGTTCCTATACTTAACATTTATGTCAAAATTGAATAATGGTGTGCAGAAGAGCATTGAATGATCCTTTTGCACTCTCCTTTTCTAAAAAAGCATTACTTCGACATGTGCAATAAAACTATTTTATGATCTTTTGCACACTTCTTACATTTTTCAATGAATATGCAAATAAAAATACAAGTTTAATACACATTGAATATAATGTCATGCACATTGTGTCTTTTTTTTTGTGCAAATTTATGTCAAAATATCCACAGCAAGTCCATTTTCTTATTGATCTTGCCTAAGAAATTTTCACTGTTTATCGACCAAAAAGAGATGAGCTTCTAACATTAACTTTTAGTCCCAAACTTGACTCTTTAGTCTTAGATCTAATGATCTCTAAAAGTAGGTCATCCTGACTTAGAAATAGGTTCTTTTTTATTGTAAACACAAGCGACCAATTTTTAAGGAAAATGAAGTTTCTTAGGTCCAGAACTAAATAGTCATGAGGAGTAAAAGCTAATTAAGAAATATTACTAGAGTTAAAAAACCCAAAAGAGTGTACATCATATTGGTTAATGCATGAAGGATATATAAGCAAATATAAATCTAAGATGGTTTTATGCAATTTTTCTGTTCATAGGGGTCTATATAGAAAGAACACTTTGGAAGACGAGAGACACATCCTATATATATATATACTAGTTGGATAATCGTGCGATGTATGGAGTATTTGTGTTGGAAAAAAAACCCACCCAATGGCCATTTCATTATCGTGCCCTGACGGCCAGAGCCCCCTCCTCTCGTCGCCCGTACCTTTTCAAATGGGAAAGGGGTGTAGGACTATGTTGGCAAAAAAATTAAAACACAATCTCGAAGTAGCCTAAAGCTGCCACATGGCTACTTCAAGACTATATTTTGATAGATAGTATAGATATAACCAAACATGCTTTCTTAAATTATCAAAAACAAATTGACATTTGACATACCAAACTATAAAATATACCATAAAAATCTAATAAAAATCCAAAAGACCCCCAGAACATTGTTCACATTGTGTCCACATGAATTGTAACTTGAAGGCATGCAATTTGATAATTTGAACATGAAAGGGTATTAACTATTAAGTACTTGGGTATATCAGAGATATTTTTGTCAATTCATGAAAAGTTAGGAGTATGTATTAAGAATTTAAGATTTAAGAAAGTACCTTAAAAATTTCACTTGAAAGCTTGGACCATTCAGAGGACGAGGTCACTTTAGTGGTCACCCAGAGAGGTCAACCAATCCCCTCTCTTTTTTCGTAAGAACATGGCGCTTGGGCGCCAACTGCTCACAAGTCGAGATTGGAGTTCCTGCTCCGACCCATTCCCCAGCCACCGCCGCCGTCTCCCGACCTGCACCCCCAGGTTTCCCTCTCCCAATTTCACCCCCCCCCCTTCCCTCCGGGTGGCGGACCATGGCCTGGCGCGGCGGCGGGCCGGCCTCGGACGGCGCCCCCCCGGTGGACGCCCTCCCTTCCCCTTCCTCCGCCTCCTCCTCGCAGGGATGGCGGTGGCGGAGGCGGTGGCAGCAGGTGAGGCGGCGGGAGAGGTGGCTGGTGCTGCTGGGGATCGTCCTCCACGCCGTATACATGCTCAGCATTTTCGACATCTACTTTAAGACACCCATCGTCCACGGCATGGACCCCGTCCCCCAGCGCATCCGCGCCCCCGCCAAGCGCCTCGTCCTCCTTGTCGGTAAAGTCACCCTCCTTTCTCTCTCTCTCTCTCTCTCTGTTTGTGCGCGTTCCGTGCCCTTGCATTATCTAGACGAATGGGAGTGGAACTCTCCGGTGGCGAAGTGGACATGGAGAAGCTGCCATTTTGTTGCTTATGATCTAATATCTCTTCTCTGGGGCTTTCTTGTCTATTCTGTGGATGCAGCTGACGGCCTCCGTGCTGACAAATTCTTCGAGCCGGAGACGGACGGGCAGTTCAGGGCACCCTTTCTCCGGAGCATTATAAGGGAGAAGGGTCGCTGGGGGATCTCCCATGCACGCCCCCCCACAGAATCGAGGCCCGGCCACGTTGCTATTATCGCGGGCTTCTATGAAGACCCTAGTGCCGTAACCAAAGGTAGGCTCTTTTTGTCCCTCTCTTTTTCTTGCCTTGTACTGGATATGTTGGCGTGTCACTACATATCGTGTGGATTTGTGTCAAGACTCAGCAGACCTTTCATAAGAACTTTAATGGATTGGATTAAATTGTCTTTCTATCAAGTAGCAAGTGTCTTTGTGTGTGTTTTATTCGAGGTTCTCCGCTGCAATGGCAGGGACTGCTTTGTTCAAATGCAAGAAAGCCGGCCTGGGTTTTAACTTGAAAGGACCGTCCTAAATCCTCTACCAGATACCACCCAGGCCACAGCCCGTTGGTCTTGCCAAAGTGTTGCATTCTGGCAGACTAGTATTTCAAAATACCCTCCTCTTTCTAAGAGGTTGGAGTCACTGTAATGTGATTTCCCCTCGATTCTTGATGGAGAACTAAAGTTAATGAGGATAGGCATGCATTGGAACGCTTCCTTTCCTTCTTTGATAATCTTAGAGGTGCAGCAGGGGAAACATGATGCTTTAATAATATCAAGTGTGCCAACCAGTCTGGAATGAAGTGGATAGTGTTCTATCAAAGAATCCTAGTGAAGGTGACTGAGGTTCTTCATCAGCTGAATCGGATTGACCAAATTACATCCTAAATGATAACAGACCTCTCCCATACACACTCTCCTATGTCTTCTCTTCATCTAACCTCTGATTAAGATTCCCCAGCTGTCATATGTTTCAACAGCTCAATGATATAAGATAAAAAATAGATTATGTCCCCATGTACAAAGTCAGTAGCATAGCTCTTTCCCAACCCCTTTCCCAAATAAGTAACTCAGTGTGATATTATATTTAGTGTTCCACTCTTATATAGATGATCTAAGATGTATCACACAAAAGACACAAAAGCTAAATGATCCAAGATCTTGACATACAATTCCTGTAGAAAATATGACTTTCAATCATTTTATTGTGGATTTATAAATGTGCTCTGATCCATGATATGACTGAAATTTTCATGCTGATCTATCTCCTTGAAAGATTTATCCTACACTCATGATGTGAGTGACGATCTGATATTGATCTAATGCCTCAAATGTGTTATGTACTGATAATACTAACAACAATGACATTTGCAGGGTGGCTGCGAAGCTTAAATCTCCTCATGCTTCTTTTGACTCTCAGTTTTAATATATTCTGGAATAATTGGGAATTATGTTCCATGATTTCAGCATGATCCTTTCTTCCCATATCTTTTTCCCAATTTCATCCCGTAGGGGAATAGAACAGTCATGTTGCTGAATAATTGTGTGCAGAGGACCCAATTTAGCTCCATTTTCCGGTGACCCAGTTAAGTGTCATGACATTTCAGTGACAGTTGTTTGCTGTTTCCTGGTGAAGCCCAGTGACCACATGTCCAACAACCCTCCAAAAAAAAAACCCAATTCTATTGTCTCATCTCTCTGCAGAAAGAAAAGGAAACCTTTACATTCCAACCTCTGTGAGAAGTTTTGCAGCAGATCTAACTCAGAACGTCCAACTCTGGCTGTAACATTGTGTATGCAACATTATAGATCATTTGGGATTATGTGCCATGCCAGTGGTACATTGCTGATACTTATGTAGTGTACATGTGTATTTCTATGATACCATGTGTTTACGTTGTTGCAATATAGTTTGCATTAGTCAGTGTTAAAGTTTATTGGATTAGGTCTTTTAACTCAAAACCTTAAGATGATGAATGGAGAAGGCTCCTCTATTACAAGCACATTACTATTTTGTCCCTGTCCAATGTGTTTCTGTGGAACTATTCTTTTTTTTTTTTACTTGCCCCCTTATGTGCGTACTCATTTTTAGCCCTGTCTCATGGGCCATAAACTTGGGGTGCACAGCCTGGATCATACCATGGCTGTGATAGCATGTTAAAGTCATTAGATTGGACCTTCCAACTCAAATCCTTAAGGTGATGAGTGGAGAGGGGAGAGTGTTCCACTATTATAAATGCATTAGTATTTTTGTCCTTTCCAATGTGGAACTATTCTTTTAGTCAGGAATCCCTTCTCTACCTTTGATTGCCCTACTTCTATTATCATTAAAATTGGTGGTATAATCCACAGATATGGACGTTCTTGCTGAAATTGGATACAATTTCAACGGTTTTTAAGTTTGAAGGAATTTTTGAATTTATGCCATATGAGATATTTCCCAGCAATATGAACATGTCTTACTGTTGGTGACAATTCTTACTGGTTTGTCCTATAGGGAGTATGACCTTTGCTTAGATAGTTTTAAGACAGCACGTGCTGCCATGGATGGCAGAGTCGGCCGACTCCGCTCCGAGTCGGCCGACTCTGAGTCGGGTCGGCCCCTGGCGACCCGACTCTGGGGGGGAACACCGACCCCCCCCACAAGACTAGTTTCCAAGTTCCACTGTCCCGACTTAGCCCGACTCGACGCGACTCAGCCCGACTCCGACCCGACTCAGGGTCGGGATCGGCTGGGGCCGACCCAGCCACCCGACCCGACTCTGCCATCCTTGCGTGCTGCTGTTTTGGTCCCTATCCTGTTATAAATGTTTATATCATCTAGAATCTCTGTTGTCTTTTCTTGTTATCCTGAAATTCCTCGTTGTCTCTGAGTTCCCCACAAGCACTAATTGTGGTCAGAATGTGACTTTAGATTTGTCTGACTACAGTTGTGTCATGCTGTTTCAGGTTGGAAAGCTAATCCTGTTGAGTTTGATTCAGTTTTCAACCGGAGTCAACATACATTTGCTTTCGGGAGTCCAGATATCATTCCGATATTCTGTAGCACTTTGCCTCATAGCACATGGGCTACATATCCTCATGAGTTTGAGGATTTTGTATCTGGTTAGGAACTAAACGCCTTTCTATATGGTTAAAATGGAAAGAATGGAAATTGGTGAATGCTGATCATTTGCTACTTTTTTGTACTTCTTGAAGATGCATATGCCTTTTCTCTCATCATGTTGGATTATGCATCAGTGTTTTTTCTTCCTCTCCTCTTCTTTCAGTAGCACAGAGATGGTGAATGGTTTCAAAGTTGTAGTATTATCTCGAGATGGCCATTATTTCATTACAGATTACTTTCAAACCTCACAATGAAAAGACAAGTTTATTCTTCATGAAAAATTCTCAGAAGGCGGTGACCTCCTGTTATCTTTTAATTTTGTTCAGCTGTGATGGTTTGCTACCCTGTTTTCTAGTTGACAAATAAATTTCATCCAGTTATTTCAAGATAAAATGTTGGTATTTCTGCCTTTGGGTGAGCTCAATGAAATTTGTTGCCAAGATGATAGAACTTTGAGCATTTCATGAATAGATCTAGCAAATCCATTCTGCTAATTCCAGTCACTGATGAAAACCCAAGGACTTGGAAATGTGCCTTTTTCCTTTTCACATGCTCAAAAGAGAACAAAGTAGGCAAATCCTTTTCCTTTTGTTCTTGATGTGGAAGTTTCCCCTTCCAAAGTGCTCCTGCGGTTCCAGTCCACATTTTCTCTTCCATTCCCAATGAAAATTTGAATTGTAAGATGGAAGATTCTTCTCTCTCATTTAATTCTCATTACCATCTCCATGCCCTCCATGCTTTTGAGAAACAAATACATCTTCTTTGGCTCACTTCTTGTCATTGGTAATATCTTAATTGAACCAATAAAAACATCTTATTTTTCTGATCAAATCATCTTAAAACAGAGGTTTATTAGTAAAAAAACAATTGAGGATCCATATCACATTGTTCGAGACTTTGAGTAGACATGCATGGTGCATTTGCATTTATGCATGCATAGAGTTTATGTAGATTTGTTTCATGCACGTGTAAACTTTATTAATGTGGTAGGTACCGTTGATTTGCCTTTCTAGCTCACAAACCAACTGGATCATTTTGAGCAGGCAGCCAAACAACTTTTGTGTGATTTTGGGGCTCCATGCGGGTGGATACATCTGACTATGTACAGGGATATATGTCTGTATTGTATTATTGTTATCCTATTTCCATGCATAGATATGTGATTTCCTGTTACAAATACCATCTTTTATTCATCTTTGATCCCTTCATTGGTCTTACCATTACCACAGTATTCATGGCCACGATCATTTTTCTACTATGAAATTTGTTAACTAAAATAATCTTAGTTTTGCTTCGTATCTTTTGTTTAAGGAAGGAGATCAGAATGTCATATTCTAAAAGGAATATTCTGAATTTAATGTCGATCTTTAAACAATATTCTCTAGAATGTTGTTAGTTTTTCTGATACAGAAGTTTTTAACATGTAAAGAGTTTGTTGCAGATGCTTCTTTTCTGGACCAATGGTCCTTTGATCAACTTCATGATCTTCTGAATCGGTCCTATAGCGATCACAAATTGAAAGAGTTACTTATGCAGGAAAATTTAGTTATATTTTTGCATTTACTTGGTTGTGATACAAATGGTCATGCCCATCGTCCATATTCTTCAACTTATTTAAACAATGTTAAAGTTGTTGATCGTATTGCTGAGAGTGTGTACAAGCTTCTGGAAGATTACTTCAATGACAATCAGACAGCTTACGTCTTCACTGCAGACCATGGAATGAGTGACAAAGGTTTGATGCTTTTATCTTTTTTTTTTTAATTATTTTTTAATTTCATGTACTTTAGTTTTCTATACTGATGGATATTTACTATGCTAACACATTTCTGACAGACTTCCTTTGTCTACTATCCTAGAGAACTGGGTGAAGTAACATGTACTTGAATGGGATCTGGAAAAAGAGTGTGTTTATCGCTCTTTTCTCCTTTTCTATTTTTTCATATGCTCCTTGAATCCTCTTGTCTCTCTTGATTTTCATCTCATCTCTCTTTTCTTTTTGCAATTTTCTTTCGAGTCCTCTTTGCATGTTTCTTTGTTTCTTTTCCATCTAATTCATTTGCCAATCTTTTTCCTTTTGTTTATTCTGACACTAATTTGTTATCATCTTTCAATTCTTACCATTCTACCATTTCATTTTCCATTTCTCTGTTGTCCCCTTCCACTTTTCCTGCTGCAATCTGCTATAATGGTTGAATGCTTCATGATATCTAAACTTACCTTGTGCAGTAAGCCAGTAACCACCAGTCATTTTAGTGTATCATATTTTTCACATAAGTAGGATGAAAATCCTTCAATCTTTATATACTACATTAAACTTCATCTTGTCAACAATTTTCTTCATTTCTTCTGATTGATCCTTTTTAAAGTCATACAAGCCAACTGGTTCCTATTCTATCCATCTCAATGCCAAAGAATTACTTATTTATTATTTGAAAATGCTTTCCATGAAAAAATAGTTTTCTCACATAATTGAATTATGCATATTTGTTCTTGTGATCTAGAGTAGGGGTGCATAAAACATTGTGAAATTCTGAAACTTACCAATTATGTGATTCAATCTTTGTTTGTTTTAAATATTAAAAGATGGCAGCTGTATTTTTTTCCCCATAAATGGCATCCTTTGTTTTTCTTTACTTCAGAGGAACAATTTATTGTTACAGAATACATTTTTAGTTTCTTTTTCTAACAACCTGTCATGATTTTGATGTTACTAATAGGAAGTCATGGAGATGGGCACCCTACAAACACCGATACCCCACTCGTAGTATGGGGTGCTGGCATCCAGAGTCCCAGATGGCTGCCCCATAACAGTCAACCAGATGATGGCTTCCGCTTTGTTGATGAGCATAGGCATGACATGCCAACACCTGCTGACTGGGGTCTAATTGGCATTGAGCGAGTGGATGTGAATCAAGCCGATATCGCACCTTTGATGGTTGTCTCATGCTTTCTTTTTGCAGTCTTATTTTTTATCAATGAGAAGAGCATGACATTGTTGCCCATCTTTTCCCTGATGGCCGTTGAAATTCTGCTAGGCTACTCTCATTGGTGCTCCATGCCCTGTTAATTCTGTTGGAAACTTGCCATTGGCTTACCTTAAACTCAGTAAGGTTAGTTATGAATTGTTACTATTGAATGTAATATGTATAATTGTTTTTAATTGTGTAGTTTGTAGCTCTTGTGTTGGAGATAACAAGAAGCTATATTTTCTGGATATTCTACTAGATGGTGCACTTAACATGGTTAACTAATTCATTCCCTGTTCATATTTGTTAAGAGAGAAGAAGTTGAAGCTTCCTTGGCAAACACAAAGCAAATTCTCAGTCAGTTCCTTCAAAAGTCCCGTATCCTTTGCAAAAATCATTGTTTTATTTTGGGTAATCTACTTCGTCCCTTTAGTGAAGGCTTTATTCTTCTTGTCAAGCTGAAAGGTGACATGCAGAGAAATGTGAACACTTTGACAAACATGGTCCTGCCAGAAATCCCTTTTATTATGCATCATATCTTTTACATGCCTGTTGATAAAGACATACTTTTGTGGGATGCTTTTGATGCTTTAAACCAGTCGTCAATGATGACAACACATCTCATTGTAAGATATGCCTTTGAAATAGACGGACTCTCATTTTAAGATTGTGAATGAATCATACCTTGTTATTGGAGCCCAACAAATTTTTTTGACATGCTGGAGGCATATAATTAAAAAAATTTACTTCCAAAATTTTGCTCTGATTTTAGTTATGAATCACAAGTTATCTTCCTTATTTGCTGGATTATTTATCTTTCTGCTCAACTTGTAGTGTTTCGGCAAGAGATTTCCATATCTGTAAATATTGTTACCCTGTCCTTATTCTATCCTCTGGATCATGTGTACATTTTTCAGTTTTGGAGAATATTACCATAATCTTACTGAACTGTACTTGTTTCCTCTTACTCATCATGGTGTTTCCTTGATTAAATCCATAGAACTCAAGCAGTTGAGCTCATTGCAGTTCAAGCCTTTTAAACCAATAGGAAATTATTCATCGATTTTGAATCAGATTGAAGACTTCCTTTCCAGGAGTGATTATGAAGCTGCTTTGAAGTTGTCCCATGAACTTAGATGGGTAGCACTAGATGGCTTACATTATTTTCAAACCTATGATTGGCTGATGTTGATGACCACTGTCATACTTGGATATATTGGCTGGATTATCAATCTTTTCCTTCACGTACTACAGTCTTATACTTCATTACCGAAAAATGTTCCAGTGATGAATGAGATTGACCAGCGGAGTACCAGAAGAAAGGTAAATGATCTGCTTATGTAACAGAAGTTATATGACAAAATCTTTTTCCACTTTTTCAATTATTTTTCTCATTTTTATGATTTATAAGGCACCAGGAGATTTTGGTTATCTTAAAGGTTTGGAGAAGCACATTCTAGTTCCTCATGTGATACGCCTTGGGGTTCAAGAACATTTTTTTCCCCCTTAGGTTCAAGTTGAGATTTTAAGTCTTTAATTAGACTGTAAAGGTTATATATTTACATGTGCACTAGATGGGTTGTCAAGTGACAAGTTATAAGCCGAGTTTGATTGTGTGATCCATGAAGGATCTGCAGAGTGTGTGGGGTCCACAAATGGTCACCAGGGTCTGAGGAGTTTCAATCCAATGGAGTCGTGAACTTTACAAGGTGAAAGGAACAGGATTTAGCAGTGGACAGTGACCCTGCTTTCACCTGCAAGGACTAACTTCCTATCTTCATGAGTTGATGAAGAAATCCTTCAGATTATTAGGTGTTCAAATTGATTCCAAAGCAGGCCAGTTCAAGAGGTTAATGCAGGGCCTAAGTGATGGGCATTTATGGATTTATCTCCAAGTTTAAACAAGGAAAGCATGAGATTCCATCTTTGCTGAGGACATGAAGAGCACAGGAGTGTTACAAGACAACAGTCTAGGAGACATCAAATGGCATCCATCTAATGTTTGCTTTAAAATTTGAGGTTGTTCAATTTTGTTTAGTATTGTAGCAGTTTGGTGAGAAGTGTGGAGTACGAAACTCAGAAAGAAGAAGGGCATCAGGGGAGGAAAGGTATTCATTGTCATGAAGTGGACGGTGTTGTGGAGTGAAGGAAGGGAGGGAACTAGAGGAGAGCATCAACAAAAGGTTGACAAGATCTTTATTCTAATTTAGCTTCACATTGCCTTGAAAAAATCATCTGACATCTATATTGTTTTGGATTTGGAAGCCTATGGTTCTGATGTTCTTTTTCATTTTGTGCAGGTGTATGTGGTTGGTTGTCTGTTGATGGGATTATTTTCAGCTGTATTGTTTCTAGAGAAGTCTCCACTTCTTTATCATGTGTATGTTGCAATGACTATATTTCTATGGACACGGATATTTAATAATATTCAGTTTATAAAGGCAACATGGAGGAACCTCTCTGGGAAAAAGTACACTGCCATTATGAAACTTTGTTATACATGCATCGTGGCACTACTTATTCTTGAATTTTTGGTATGTATGTGGCATAATTTCTGTCCCTTTATTGGAAATTGTCATACTTCTATTTTTGACTTTTTTTTCCTCCTTCCTTCAGGTCTCTAGCTTCTCAGAAAGGAAACTTTACACCTGGTGTTTCCTGATTGCTGGAGCAGCTGCTGCCACCTTTAGCTTTTTCTGTGGAAGACCTTTTACAGCAATTTATTTGTGTTTGGTTTGTTGGTTTTTGTCCATTTTTACCATGATGCCTGCAGAGATTCCAGATAACACACAGCTTGTGTAATTACTTTTTCTGAATTATTCTTCACAGTACATCTTTTTTCTTTCCCCTACATTCTAGTCCAAAAGAATACTTGGGCAACAAAACTTTTAGGTTTTCACTGTCTGTTTTGTGGAGCCAATAGCTAGTCAGCTAACTCTGAGATAAGGTTGAGCCTGTCTCTGTCATCGAATGGCTGAGTTATGGCAGATGTTTGAGCAAGAATCCATCCTGGGGTGACTGATCTCAAGCCTTTGTGCCTTTTTCTTTTTCAAAGAAAGGTTGGCTGCACTATCAAATCTACTATGAATAAATAGAGGTAGTACGGTCAGGTGAGGTGAGGAGATTCTTCAGCCTCAAAAAAGAAAAAGAAGAGAGCTATAGTGACAGCTTTAAAACAGACCCACCTCCCTTTTTAAACTCTCCTCAGAGACTCCATGAATATATCTACTTGACTTGCAAAAGAAAACAAGTACAATGTCATATGCTTTCAATGTAGATTTATGCGCCCAGAAGATACTGTTTGTTATTGCATTTCTTCCAAAGGCTCCAGCAAACTACATGAGCAGATGAAATCTAACTTGAGAATCAGGAGGTTAATGAACTGTTTTAAAATGGCAGCATATCTGAATAAGAATCTTGAAATTAACTTGAAAGCTAGCTAGCATGCGGTAATCAACACTTTCATCATCAAGTCCATAGAATGTGCAAGTATATCACAGTCCTTCTTTCACTTTTTCCTGTATAACTTTGCAACAGTCCACTTCTGCTGCATTAACTTTTAACCTTGAGTGGCAATTCAACCTTCTAGACTTTCCCCAATTAAATTGACTTGTGTTGTATCCTTTCAAAATCTGATAATATGATTCAACAGTGAATTGTTGGTTATCCTTTCCTCGGACAAAAATTTCTCTCCAAGTGTCAGAGAATTTTGACATTTTGTAGAATTCCCTAAAGGGCCTAATTCATCTGCTGCAAATTTTGACCTGCAAGCCCCTCATTTTTTGAATCTCTGCACACTTGCTCACATTTAACCAGAGGAGGCCTGCTGAAATTTTCTTCTTCTACACACAAGAGGCATCTGCTTATACAATCTATTTTTTTTGATCTGGCATTGAGACAGATATCCAGTGGAAGAAAATTGAGGGTAGAACTGAGTTTAACAATGTTAATGTTTCAATTTCAGCTTGTCCACTTGTCTTTTTCTCTTCCTGACTGGGCTCACTTTTCTTTTTCTCCCATAACTCCTCTTAATTATAATGAAATCTAGGTAGCCAACTTAGGTGTTAGAGGTGATCCTGATGTCTGAATTTACCTTTTTTTTTTCTTTTTTCCTCCTTCCCTTCCTTTTCATAGAGTTGCAAGTGGAGCCACTATTATCCTCATTGGAATAGGTTCCAGATTGTTTGAGTCATATGCCCGAGGGGATAAGCACTGGTCATGCATTGTTCAGTCTGATGTACGGCCACCAAGGTCATCAAAACTCTTCCACCTCCAGGTATGTAGAAGAAACTATGTTTTTATTTTTTTTTTATTTGTCTTTGTTGGTGTTCTAATTAAGCACATGATTGGTTTTGCATATGTTGGTTTGGTAGGCTATATTGATTGGACTGTCATCAGTGATGGTTTGGTGGTCCACTTCTCACAGATCACAGAAGAAAGAACTGCTGACATTGCACCAGTTGATTAACTGGTTCCTGACAGGTGGAACACAACCTTCTCACCCTTCTAGCCTTGTCTTTCTGATTAGGATGCATAGGATTGCTCTTGGATTAAGAAATGATGGAACTCTCAGATTCAATGTCAAAGATTTGTCTCCCTGGTGTTGCTTTATGCAAGATTTTCCAAGATTAAGTATAGCAGTTTTACATGACTTTTATCATTGCTGGTATTTACTTAACACAGTACCTACCATTGAGGAGATGGATATTGTTCCATGAAGGAAAATGTATTCCTTCTCAATCTGACCCAGTAATTTTAATCTGTTGGTGGGTCATCTTTTTAATGCATAAAATTTATAAATAAGTAAATAAATGGATATGCATTTGTTTTTGCATATTAGTTATTCTGCATATTTAGTTTATCAGACGATTTGGAATTCGTGCGCTGGACCTTTCCCCACTGACCAAAGTCGATGTTAATTTACATCGGAATGAATCCAAACACCTTTGATTCTCTGTCGAAGAACACCTTTTGTCTCTATCCATTGTGACATTAATGATTCATACTCTTGCAAAGAAATTTGAAATCTTCATTGCTTGTATATCTGTAATTTGAATTACATTCTGTCGTTCAAGACCTTTACAAATGGTGCCGATTATGTGATCCGGTCTTCAAAATTACATTTGGCACGATAGGACCTTTGAATTTGTCCCTGTCATGATCAGACTGTTGGATTTGAATTTGATGACGATCAAACCATTGGATTTGAATTTCATGGCGATCGGACCATTGGATTCCTGAAATGATCTCTATCAGTCTATTAGATTTGTTTCATGGGTTTTATTGCAACTTTTGACCCTTCGGGGTGGTTTTGCAATTTTCAACCCCTTTCTAGGTATTTCTGTCATTTCTTGACATTGTCAAGTATTTCTGTCATTTCTCGACTTGGCCTGGGCATTTCTTGACTTTGGAGGTCATTTCGATCATTTGTTGACTTCCTTGGGCACATTTACGATTTCTTAATATTCCCCAAGACTCGGAGTAGCTGGCTATAGGCCGAACTCAGGAGACTAGGAGAATGCATGCCGCTTCAGAAAAGTGACGTGAGTCCTGTCCCATTAAGCCGTGGAAACGGCATGGGCCTTGTGCAGTTTCCTCCCTTTGTAGGGACTTCTCTATAATTTCTGAACTTTGATATCATCTTTGTGACTTTCATGAAGTTTGAACATAGTTTGCATAACTTTCTCACAAGCGGGAGCACTTGTGCAATTTCACCTTTCAAGGCCTTTTTGCAATTTAAACCTTTTCAGGGACTTCTCTGCAGTTTTTGGACTTTGGAGGACTTTTCCGCAATTCTTTTTTCTCAAGGACATTTCTACAATTTTCTATCCTTCAGGGGCTTGTTCTACAATTTTCCCTTGAATCGGGGACATTTCTGTAATTTTCCCTTGAACAGGGATTTTTCTGCAATTTCTGGGCTTCAGAGGACTTTTCTGCAATTTCTATCCCCTCAAGGACACTTCTGCAATTTTCCCTCAAACAGGGTATTTCTACAATTTTTCCCTTAAACACGGTATTTATGTAGTTTTCTGTTTTTTGAGGACATTTCTGCAATTTTCTGTTGAACAGGGACTTTTCTGCAATTTTTATGTCCCTCTGACGACATTTCTGCATATTTTTTTCTTCTTCTGAAAATAGGGTGTTTCTGTAATTTTCCCTTGAACAGGGACTTTTCTATAATTTTTCTATCCTTCAGAGGGTATTTCTATAATTTTTCCTGAAAACAAGGTATTTCTACAATTTTCCCTGGAAACAGGGACTTGTGCATAATTTTTTACTATAGGGACTGATTTCCAATTCTTGACATGTGTGCAACATTTTCGTTCATAACATGTCAATTTTCTGTTTTTTTGCAACTTTTGTGGATCTTTATGCAATTATACAAAAGGTTTGGGTATAATTGCAATTTCTCATTTCATGTAAAACGTTTAACTTCATCCAAAAATATTAATCAGAAAACTAACTTTTTTTTTCCATCCATTGAGCTTCTGAATAGCACAGACTAGCCTTTGCCATGTTCTTTTGTACAAAACTTGACCAACATTGCAAATATATCCCCTTTGAGGGACTTTTACAGACAATTGCCCGGTCGTTCTCTTCACTTTTGGAAGCCAGCCAAACAAACAGGAGAGGACAACTCCTCCTCTAGACTTGTCTTCTTCCAAGTCTTCAAACCCCCCTTGGCGGGTGGGACCCATTCGGGTGGAAGCCCACCACGGGTGGGCTTCCAATGGGGCTTCCCATCGGAAGCACCCACCGCGGGTGGTTCCCACCACACAGTGGGGGTTCCGATGGGAAACCCACCGCGCCGTGGGTTCCGAAGGGGTTTCCCATCGGAACCCCCACCGTGGGTGGTGGGGCCCACCCTGCGGTGGTTTGCCGATGGGGTGTTTTTTTTTGCCCGATTTTTTGTTTTTTTGGGATTTTGGGTATTTCTGGGATTTTGGGGGTTTTGGATATTTCTGGAATTTGAGAATTCCTGGGTTTTGCAGAAACGAGGTATTTCAGGGATTTTTGGGGTTTTTTTTAACTTTGTGGGATTTTCTGGGAACATGGTGTTTTCTGGAAATTGAATATTTCTGGAATTTTGGTTTTCGGGAATTTTGAAAATTCTGAAAGTTCTGATAATTTCTGGAAACTTGATATTTCAGGAATTTTGAAAAATTTTAGGGCTGTTTGGACCTTTTTGCCCTTATCACATGGCCATGGTTTTATACCATTTTATGCCATGATTAGCAAATTTGTCCATGTATAGTTTCTTTATCACCAAAATATTCAAAAGGATTTAATGAATATTTTTGGTGTCAACATCATCATGATAATTTGAAATGCCCAAAGTCAGCTTATTTGGGTTTTAGTAATCAACTGACCTAAAATATATGAATTCATCTAGTCCATATAAGTATAACATGCTTCTAGGGTATATTTGTATGTAGAAAAAATTTCAATGTGTTAGAGAAGAGAGTCATGGCACTATGGCAGTGCTTGAGATTTGGTAGGAAAACACCATTGTCCTTGCCTTAGGAAGCCTTCTCATCACTTTGTTTTCCACCCTTAATGTCTACAAACTTCATGCTCCCCAATCCATGTTGCTGATAAAACCCTCACCTTGGGATGCCAAGTCTACCTGGACCTGCCTCCTTCAATGACATCCATCTCCTGAGTTGTTATTAGTTTCATCAGCCGCCTCTTCCTTCCCCCCCCCCACTTGTAACCCATTTTCCTCGTGTTCACTATCTATCATTTTTTTCCTTTCCTTTTGAAAAGTCAATATAGTACCACAAGTATATTAGTAATGAGAGAAAGAATGTACAAGTATAGGCCAACATAATAACCCGAAAAGCCTGCCCTACCCACCTATACAACGCCATTCATCCCTGTATGGATAACTAATCTCTATCCCCCAACATCACAAAATGTAGAGTTTGACTGATTCACATTACAAATTTACAAATAATTGATGCCCGTTTCTTAACTTGACTACAAATCCCAACAAAAAGAGCCTCAGCATCCCGATCAACCCCAAAAAAATTCAAATGGTTCCTCTCCCCCCAAATCATCGATAGGGTAGCATGCAGAATGAGCCACCAGACTGTCCTGTCACCTTTGGTAGGCCATTGTCTTCCCTTCTTGAGCATGTGTTTCATGCAGACACTTGTCTAGGCCAATGCCTGCAGCTGGTCCATTACAATTTGTACAACACTTTGCCTCTCCTTTCTTCCATTTTAAACCCTCTTCTCTATCTTCCAATACTAGTGTATTTTCTTTAACTTGATTCAAATGCTTCTCTGTTTGCATGGGAAAAGGTAAACACTTCAGGTGGGACACAACAACTGTAGAGATGCAAGAGATTAGCTGCTTTAGATCTATTTAAAGACCTGAAGCTACCCAGTCCTTGGTGTCATGGACAGCTGCAAACAAGGGACTAGTTCCCCAAGAGCATGGGGGCCAGAAATGCTCCATGATGAATGAACACTTCCACCCATTTACTTCCAGGATCGCGCTGATACCATGTACAGGAAAAGCTAAAAAAAAAGCAAGAATAAGGAAGAAATGAACATGGGAAGAAGTGGGTACAAGAGGCTGGCTGGCAAACCCTCTTTGCACCATTTTAATGAGGTCACAAATGACTGACAGTTCTCAGACTCTCAGACTCACGAGGACCCAACCAGAGCAACTAAAAAACAAAAATGAATACTGTCTGATCCACAACTAACTTAAATAAAGAGTGGGAAGGCAAGGCTGACCTTGTCAACAAGCTAACTACTCCTAGTTCCTACAGGATCATTTATTAGAATTCTGACTTCTGATACCTTGTATGTGATGGTGGTTGTAGAAATACTGTTTTTTTCACCAGAATTCTTTTGCTAGACAGTATTGTCACTATTTGTCCATTAGGATCTGTGAATGTTATGTCTTAATCATTGGAATTTGAATACGGCATGAGTGCCCAAGATCCAATCTGCTTGAAGATTTATGGGATATGGATAAGGTTTGATGATTCAATTATCTCTCATTTTGCTTCTGCGATTAGGAGGACTTGAAATCAGTTGAATCTCAGATCCATCCAGTTTACAGATTCATTCGAAAAGGTAGATTGTGCTCTCAGTTGAACAGATGACATTCCAAACATTAGATGAGATGCCTAAGATGTTAATTCTAGTAGATCTCCATTAATTATATCGATACATATATCATTTATTTACTTCTAATTGAAGAGGGGTTACTTTAACTTTTTTTGCATTTCAAATGGTAGCTTGGCCCAGTAAGTGGTCCATTTGACCTTTTCTACATTGGTGACTACCCCTTCCACCTAAGCAAACATCAGTGACTCATCTATTTTTGGTTATCATTTCATCCAAGTGGGTCACAGTGTCAACTGTGCCCTGGCATATATGTGCTGATATTAGGTGAACCTATCTCAACTGGCCACACAAGATTGCTCAGGTGTCTCATGGTAATTCAAATTTATTTTTATATTTATGTTTTTTTGAATATTTAACCAATGAGGAGAATGATTAAGGCTTGTACCTTTCAATCTTATCCTTTTTACCTTAAATTCTTGTTTTTCTTAACAGGTGTTTCTATGTTTCTACCATTATTTTCGTCTAGCAGCCTCCTGCCACGACTCACTTCTATATTTATGGGCTTTGGCCCACCATTTCTACTATTGTCTATAGGGTAATCTACCTTCATCTTTTGTGTTTGTGAATATCTTTGACTCTTAGCAGGTTGCTGATATGGTCTTTTCCCATTGTATCATCAACTCCCAGATATGAAGCTGTCTTCTATAGTTCACTTTCCTTGGTTCTCATGGGATGGATACTGGTCGAGTGTACAGTGCATAAGTTGACCAGCGTGACACAACTAGAAAATGTAGAGCAGAAACTCATCCTCCGTGATAATGAAAGACCTCTCCAGCTTTCTGATATGAGAGTTCCATTAATTTTCGTAAGTCATTTCCAGCATTTTGCAGAATATGCTGTTCTATGAGTTATTTTCATTCATGATTAAAGTATAATTGTAAACATAACTAGAAACGATGTGCGATAATTATAATTGACTATCTTTGGATGAAGTAAACAACAATTAATAAAAAATCTGTAGGTTTCTGTTGTCACGGAATGTGACAAGCCATGACTCTGGCCTCTGCTACACTGGCTCATAGGTTGTCTAGGCTCTCACTACAATCATACAGCTGTACACTCATCGAAAAGAGTTGCAACTGTGAAACAATTCATAATGAACATACATAGATGAAATATATGACACAGAAGTAAATACCAGGGTCATCCAGAGCATGTGAAGAGCGGAGGAAAATTAATATTCTCTAATAGAACTATTTACAAAAGCATTTCTCTTCTTTCCTCAATGTAAAACTAGAAATATGTTTTGCTGGACCTTATTTTAGTGGTAAATCCAATTAAGTGCCTTTTAGAGGCCTCATATTCATCTAGAAACTTTTTATCATTTTAGTGAACATAGACCTGGATTATGGTATCATTGAGATGTGCCATCAAATCCATGCATTGAACATAAAAATGCTGAAGCAATTTGTATCTGCTAGTGAAATATGGTTTTGCTTAATAATAGATGACACAAGATCTAGTTGGGAATTTGATTGACTGAATCAGCCGATTCAAGGGAAAGGTTGCCAATCCTAGACTCACTGACCAGTTTTTGAAAAATAGCTGAAGACAGAAATAGGAAAATCATGGACATAGAGAAAGAATCAGATCGGCCCAGGGATTGCCGTAGACCAATCCTGATCTGGATCGGTGAATCTGCCAAAAGTCTGGCCGATCCTGGATCAGCCAGATTTAAAAATGTTTTTTTTTGAAAAATAAGAAAAATCAGATAAAAAGTCAGGAAAATTTTGTCTTCAATATTTACATATATATTTATGATATATGTATGTAATAGGCTCTGATGATGATGATTTATGATATATGTTATGTGATCATATAAATATATATATATATATATCATATTAATCTACAAACATAATTAATATGTATATCCTTATAAATGTATACTTAAACACAAACCACAATTGTTAGATTGTGAACAGTGTTGGAATATGGAGCTTGGAGCCCTGAATTCTCCAATCTGCAGGTATGCACACGCGGATTGGCCTAGGCCATATATCCTTGTACATATGTGGTTATGATATATATGTAATCATATAAATAAATTTACACATTCATATATGTATACAATATATATGTAATCACATACATATCTCTTAAATGTACAGCCATAGTTAATATTATATTTTTATAGTATATATATCATAATAATGAACACTGGATACATATATGTGTGTTAATGTACATATACATAGTCAATGTGTATATATATCACCATTCATTGGGATTACAATATGCGAAGGGGACTCAGTATATGAATCCATTATGTAGAGCTGGACTGTAAACCTTCGACGGATATGCTTTTGGGTATTGCAATACCATCTTGGTCCTTATCTTATTTATGGCAAGATCTCACAGTATTGGTTCAGCAATCAGGGGCTTTGGTTTCACATACATTCAGAGAGGGTAATCAACTAGGGAATGCTTTAGCAACCTATGCCTGTCATGCCGAGGAGCTGGAAATCTTCTGCAATCGTGCAGCGTTGCCTGGACGAGCAAGAGGATGCTACACTTTAGACAAAGCTTCACTTCCCACTATTAGGCTGATGTACTACTTTGCCTTTTTTCTTGTTTTTCTTTCATTTCTATGGGGTATGCCCTTCTGCTAGTGTAAATCAAAGTTCAATCAAAAAAATTTGGGCCCTCCGTGTTGGCCGGTGGAGCGAGAACACTACTTCTCTTTGAGGTTGGGGTGCGCTCTCTCGTACAAAATGGAGACCTCCGTTTAGTGAATATATATATATGATAATGAATGTAAATGACTGTACATATATTAATGTAAATATAATAATAATATGTACTACATATATATAGTTAATGTATATATATATATATATATATGTGTGTGTGTGTGTGAAATTTGTGCAGTAGAATCGGCTGATCTGGACCGATTCAGTCTGATTCGGCTGGAATTTCTACTATCCATGGGGCTACCCCTGGAATCGGATTGCATTAGGCCGATCTTGATCCAGATCGGCCGATTCTGCATTCCATGACATAAAAGATGTCATCATTTCCATCCTCCACCGTAACATAATAGACATCAACAACATATAGACTCAATGGATGAGAAAACTACATCTGATATAACCTCTTTAGTATGAAGTGGATAATTAAAAAGAACAGTTTTCACCTCAGGACCCCTTTGTTGACTTGCTAGCTCCAGTAAAGGGGTCTACTACCAGGAAAAGGACCTTCTTGGAATCAGAGAGGAGGTGGGATGGCTGATTTACTATTTACACTCTTTTGGAATCAGTTTCACTTTGGCCCCCTGGTGGAGTCCCTTGCTCCCCAACCTCCGTTAGCTGGTGTGAGTCTCAGCCTTTTAGGGTGAGATTTCACACTGAGATTTGCATCATTAAGGGGGGGTTTATTATTCGATGCAGATGGCGTTGGGCTGATTAAGCAGATTCTGGCTGATCCTTTCTTCCCCTTTTTTTTCACATAGCAGAGCACCTGCTGACTGGGCCTGGCACAATTTGGAATTGGCCATTCCTGATTGTTTTCTGTGCTTGCTCCTACTTGCTTTCTTGATTGTAAAGTTTTTTCTTTTGTCTGAACATAAGAATTTCTTAATTATTAAATGCAGATGGTTTTGTTTAATGTTGCATTTTTTGGTACGGGCAACTTTGCTAGTATTGCTAGCTTTGAGATTTCATCTGTGTACCGCTTCATCACATTATTCAGTGTAAGTTATGCTACCTCTTTTCTTCTCCTTTAGATTTGTTGGATATGATGTCCTCTATTTGATAGTGTCACTAACTCAAATTTCCTCTATGCAGCCATTTTTCATGGCCGCCTTGCTCATTTTCAAATTGTTCATTCCATTCATGCTTGTCATGTAAGTAGAAATCAATTGGACTTTTCCTATTATTTGAATTTCTTGTCTGTTTGTCACGGCAGTTGCACATTGATGTTGTCCATTTATTTTCATATAGATATATGCATAATAGCCAAAAGTAACCAAGAATGTCTTCTATTGTTTGTCTTTTTCATCATTCATTGCTATATATTGAATTCTTGATTATACATATCTCTGCAACTCTGACTTAAACATGTTCGAGTTGGAGATGTAAATCCTTGGTGCCTTTTGATCTTTGGCAGTAAGGAATGAGGTTGAAAACTCACAATCATTCACTCACTTCCTGTTCACTTATATTGTGTCATGTCTTTTAATATAATAATATGTTTCATTCACTCATTTCCTGTTCAAATTGTTGGTTACTTGACGCAGATGTGCATTCAGTTCAATTACAAAGCTAATCCATGTTCCAAGATTGGGTTGTTATTTTCTTGTAATTTTGCTATCAGACATCATGACAATTCATTTCTTTTTCCTGGTACGTATTTCTTTTCTCTTATTTATTTTTCCTTGTAACCAAACCTTTTTCTTCTTGTTAAAATGGGTAGCTTTACATGCTTCACTTTGTAGAATTGCATTTAGGAACAGATATTACATTGTCAATAGATGGAGTTTCTTTACGAGAGAGAGAGAGAGAGAGAGAGAGAGAGAGAGAGAGAAGAGAGAGAGAGAGAGAGAGATGTCTTAACCCCTCTTTTGCCCTCTCACACCAACAGTGACACATTACCTGACAGTCTTATCAACTAGTCTCCATCGGTAGTCTCAAAAAGTTTATGAATTTCTGTATCTCAGTCAGGTTTATGATCCAAATTTCTATTCTTTTCTTCTCAAGGCTAAAAAGAACAGGGTAATGTACCGACAAAACCTGGGTCATTTTTTTTTTTTTTTGACAAAATTTCTTTGCGCCTTTTAAATTGTATAGGTACGGAATACTGGAAGTTGGATGGAAATTGGTAATAGCATAAGCCACTTTGGGATCATGAGCGCTCAAGTTGTTTTTGTCTTGCTGCTGTTTGCTCTTACCAACATCTACACCAAAGATATCGAAGTTACATCTCTTAGATCACCCTCTCGGAAGGCTATCTAGTTCTGTTGCTTGTTGATATACACATATTCGTCTTTACCCCTGAGCATGTTGATTTTTGGGCTTATTTTTGGCAATTTTTAGGCAATTGTCAGAATTCAGCCACACAACTGACATGTTTCTTTCTTGATAAACTATTTCTCATGCCCATTTTTTCATGAATCAAATTTTGTCAATCCTCTATCTCTATCTTGAGAGCGCTTTTTATTAGGAAAAAAAAAAACACTAAAGTTCACATTTGGGTCTCATCTCTGTTAAGTATCTTTAGTCTTTTTGATGTGTCTAGATAAAAGGGAAATAAAGATCATCTATATCCTAAATGACCTAAAAAGTGGCCAGTGCACTAATTAGTAGATACAATCTTTTTCCCTTCCTTTTGGTTTTGTTGAAACCATCCAGCCATTAATCAAACTATATATATGATTATATTTCAAGTAGAATTTGAATGTGATCATTTTCTAAAAAATAAAAACAAAATAGACTGGAAGGCCCACGCGAGGTGCATCTGTCGCGTGTGTCACACCATTCACGAGCCATGTTCCCTCACTTTAATCAAGTGGGTGTTCGCATTGTGGTTGGCACGTGCCATTTCCTTCCCACTTTATTTAATCGGATGTCCTCATAGTTTGTTGTGCTTCCCTCTTTGTCCTCTTTCGTTTTTGGACGTCTCTTCCTTTGGGGTTGCTGGTGCCACGTGCTTTCACTCTCCTGTGGGCCTTCACTGTTTAACGAAGGAAAATATTTAAAAATCTGCCCTCATACGATAGGCAGATATTTAGATATTAGACATATCCATATTTTATATAGTAAGTCATTTTTTAAAGGCAAATGAATTAGAAGATTCTGATCAGATATTTGACTTATTTTTTAGTTTCTGATAGACTTAGTAATTTATTACGGTAAATGTTATCTTCTGTTACAATATACATTTGTTATAATAAAATTTTTTCGATTACAGTTAGAGATTATTAATTAATTTATCTTTCTTTTTAATACATAAAATATGTTGATTCTTGTTGTTTAAGTTCAGAATAGAGAGGATCCCGGTTGGGTCGATCGGTTAGAACTCTTGTTTAAAAGTAGGAGGTCTCGAGTTCGATTCTTGTGGGGGGGGGGGGGGGTTACCTGATTTACATGCAATCCTCGAGGTGTGTAAATCTAGAGTTTTTTCGGTCAAGTGGGGTAAGGGCAATACGGGTATACGGAAAGTAGGAGCTACCAAGTTTTGACCTTGGAGTTTACGAACACCAATCTCTGAATCCACAAAATCACACGGGGCGAGATTTTCTCGTTATCAAAAAAAGTTTAGAATGGGTCCAATTCAGAACACAGAGTATTAATAGGAGATTCACCACCACTGTGTGAGAGCAAGTGTCACATGAGTGTTTATTCCCTATGTACAACAAATCATTCTCTTTAATGAATGAAACAAATATGATGATTCTTGCTGTTTAAACACGGAATTGGTGCACCCAGAACGTAGAGCATTCAATGGAGATCTACCACCATGTGAGTACAGAGTGTTAGGTGGATATCCGTTCCGTGTGTAGATCAAATCATTTAATTCTCTTTAATAGATAAAATAGGATGTTTCTTGCCGTGGTTAACCACGGAATTGGGTTGGGTCCGCCCACAGGAGTTGACACTGTTCTTCTCCCATCACCATCACCATCATCTCTATGTTCGATCATCAACTTTGTTTTGATCAGCTCCATTGAAGGCCTCCTAGAGGTGGAGCTTTTCAAATGACGAATCAGTCACTTTGTTGATCACGTAACAGAGCCACACATTTCAAGTCAAGTTTGGATACACAACTGGGAGAACCAGCTGGAAGTGAGCTGCTTGTCCAGGTGATGATCTTGCACTCACACTGCTGCTTTGTCTGAAGTAGCTCCTCGGCTGTAGTGGTCATCCTTGTACGCTTGAAATGCTCCAAAGCCAGACTTGGTGGAAAAAAACAAAAAAACAGCATCTTTACTCACATACCTCTATTCGACCATGCCTTATTGAACAAGTCCAGCATCGTTTGAAAGGTGGTGGGTTGCTGTGAAAACACCAACACCTCGCCTCTGCAGCTTGACTCTACTTGATGCACCGACTAATTGCACGCAAACGAAGTTGGGGGGGTGGAAAAGACGGCGTTTCTAACCCCCAAGCAACTATACGAGTTTGTTTTCCTAACGCAACTACACACCAATCTTTTTCTTTGGGATGAGTAGAATCTGATGAGCAACTGGTTCATGGGCAGAATTTTAAAAACATTACTTTGTTCCAACTTTTGACTCCAGGTTAGATAGAACACCATGATATAATATGCTTTATTCATGTTAAGACAAGGCAAGTCAGAGTTAAGAGTGAGTTAGACGGTACGGGTTCAGCTAGCTCTTTTTTTTTCTTCTTTTTTTTTTCTCTCTCTCTCTCTCTCTCTCTTTAATTTCCTTTTGAACTTGACCTAATTTGTTTGAAAGTTTATGCCAAAATGACCCGACTTAGAGTTAACTAGAGCTTAGGTATCGTTTGGTAACATTTCTAGGAATTTCACTTGTTTGAAATCTCAAATCTCTTAAAAAATTATTTTACAGCAACTTTTAAAACCCAAAATTTAAGACATCATCATTACATTTTTTTTCCCTCTGTATCTCTCTTCTCCCTCTTAAACTCTACTTTTATTCAATCCAAAATCTATTTTACATGTTTGATATATAACTAGAGGGAGAAACTTCAAAAAGTGTTACCAAACAATATCTTAGAAGTTTATGATCCTAACTCACTTTACTAAGAGCTAAGTTAGGTCAGGTTGATAGACTAGATTAAACTTTGCCAAGTCTAAGAATCTATGAGAAATGTGTAACTATCCGTCCAAAATATATACGAATGAAATTTGTATAAACGTCACATCAAAATAAAATAGATCTTAGGTGGGCAACCGGATAGGAAGTCTTTCACATAATCTATAATGACAAATACCAATTGGGGGTGGCATTTTTCTCATACATTCAAGTGTTAGGTTTTTTTTTTTTTTTTAAATTTAATTCTGTTAACACCATGATACTATCTAAGTAAGTTGAACAAAATTGACATTGTCGAGAAGAAGTGGGGAAAAATAATAATAATAATACCGTAATCAACTCTTGTAATGTACGTTAGAATTTAGAAGATACATATGTGCAAATGCAGCATATATGGCTGCACCGATGGGTAGAGCGTCTTCGTCAAGGGTGAAGTATGGGCTGTGCGCCGGGTGAACAGACCCCACCCTCTCGTTCCTTATCCCGATGAGCAGCAAGCTGCCGGGTATGTGATCCAAATAGTACCCAAAATCCTCACTGCCCATGAAGCAAGGGGCCACCTGTGTGCTCTCCTCCCCCAAGATCTCCATGGAGACCTGACGCACCAACCCATAGATCCTCCTGTCGTTCACTGTCGGTGGAATGAGAGGGTGCTCCCTTTCGAAGAAGTCCACCTTGGCTGTGCATCGGTGCACTGCTGTTTGCCCCGTGATGACCTGAACGTGAAGATAGAAAGGTACGTTCTCATCAGAAGAACAGAACCAGTAACATAAGATCTCTGACTAGCTGCTTTGATCTGGTAAGATGGGTCAAAGACGTTCTTGCACGGTATGTGTATGCATGAATACCTCTTGGATTCTTCGCTTCAGCATGTTGAGACTCTTGGACCGGAAGGCTCTAAAAGTCCCACCTATTACAGTTGAATCCGGGATTACGTTGTATGCGTTTCCTCCTTGAAACTTGGACACTGAGACCACCTGCAGCAGGGGTGGACAAGAACACTTTTGTTTTAGCAAACTAGTGGTTTTGGATTGGAGTTCCTCCCCAATCTCCATGATTGTGTTGTATGCTATGGAACTTCATCATGGGATGCAGTTTGTTGAGGGGGTGTTCAGCTGAAAGAAGGGAAATTAATGGGCATACCTGAGAGTCCAGTGGATCTGCCTCTCTGGAAACAAGGTTCTGCAAGCTGAGCACTGAGGCTGATGCTGCTAGAATGGGATCAATTGTGGACTGTGGAATAGCTGCATGGCCTCCTTTGCCTTGTATCTCTGCTTTGAATTGGCCACACCCTGCTAGGAACTCTCCAGGCCTCGATGCGACGACACCCGTGGCGAAGGGATATGCTGTGTGCACACTGAATATGGCCTCGGCGTTCTCTATGGCTCCTTCTTCGATCATGTTGATGGCCCCCATGCCTATTTCTTCAGCAGGTTGGAAGATGAGGATGACGGTTCCCTGAGAGCATCATTAGGATGTTGTCAAGGATATGAATGTGATGCAGGAAGAATAATACCCCATGTTTTAGAGCTCATTCATCATTTCAATTCTAATAATTACTGCATAAGAATCATATGATCTTCTGATATGAGCACCTTAGGTATGTAAGGCTTTTAATTGCCTTGCACTCTACTTATTTTCCACTTGGATTTGGTGTTTGTTTTTTTTCAGTGTTTAAGGGCATAGTTTCAGCCAGGTGCTTCATCATAGAACAGAGGCCTGTGCCATCATTCTCAGGAAGCTGAGACAAAATCCCTTGATTTCCTGACTAGCTAGTATTTTGTTGCTACTGTGAACTGATAGTTAAAAAGAAATTAAAAAAAATGTCTCTTAAAAACCAGGAAGGATTTGTCACATCTCTAAGCCATTTGCTACAAGGATAGTGCATCTTCCAAAGTTAAGCCTATTAACCAGGAAGGTGGAGTTTGTAAATATACTCAGAGAATACAAGTGCAGTTCAACTTTTTATTGTTCTTTCGCAGTACCATTTAACCCCAGCTGAAGGCAACATCACAGCTGTTGCAATTAAGATTTAGTTTCAGAATTCTCCATGGGAATACCCAGTTTTTCCACTTGAAATAGAGTCCCAGCTTCTGCCATCTTGCAAGGGATCAACTCAAGGTGTGTTGTGGTACCTGTAATTTGTGCTTCATTTCTTGAAGCACTTTTGCTGCACCCAGAAGCATACTGACATGGGCATCATGGCCACATGCATGCATCTTCCCTTCCACCCTGCTCTTATGCTCCCATTCCACCAGTTCCTGCACAGAAGAAAGGAACCCTTTCAGAACACACAGAATTGAAAACATGGATTGCTTCCATTTATGGTCCAACCTTGTGTCTTGTTTGCCTCTTATTTTCTTTCTTTTAGAGATACAAGTTTTAAGATAAGGATAAAACTCTACATTTGTTTTTCCATAGAGTATCAAAGGAAAAAAAAAAACTCTACTTCTCAATCTGCCCACTTGGTTTCCCTCTCTAAATTAATATTTTGTATGCTAATAAAGTGATGAATCACATACGAATCTTTGGTCAAACTTGATCAATTAGTATGGTTTCCGGAAAACAAATATATATCACTGGGAGAACATTCTAGACTCATCATAAAAGGAAGATATCAGAAGACACCAAGTCTCCACCAAAGTGGAAACCAGATTTAGAAATAAAGAAGATACCAAATCTTGTTTGTTCATACTTGGAGAGGAGAGAGAGGAGTCAAATGCCTCTTCTCCTCCTCTTTGATTGCCCCATACACAGCTGGGAATCACAGACCCACAAGGTTTATTAATTTGCCTCTAGATTAACGGCAAAGTTGTCAGAATTCAAGAACATCTCCTCCTCCCCCTTGGGGTTGGAATTGATGCAAAAAATATTAACATTCTACCCTCTCCAATTTCACAAGGTTCCCTAACCTTGGTCTTTCTCACGAGTAAAGAAAACCCCTCCTTTCCTCTTCCTCTAATTTCTTGAAACCAAGTAAGTGGTTTTCAGTACTCCAAATTAGACATTTATATAAACTGTGGTTTTCTACATGAAACACCGTCAGAATGACCCAACCCCCTTCTTCTAATCTTCACCTGAAAGGCCATACAAATATAATATCTATGTGAACAGACCATATTGCTCCATGCATCCGCGCATATATCTATATGCACATCTCCTTGTTATTAATGTGGTAGACAGATAAAAAGAAAGATTTTTTTTTTTTTTAAAGAAGCAGCCCAGAGACATGGTGAAAGAGAAGAAGAGCAGACCTGGATGGGCAGAGCATCCATATCTGCTCTAAGAGCCACGAACGGCGGCTGCCCCGTCCCCACCCGCGCCACGACCCCCGTGCCGGCAACCGGCCACCGGTACACGATGCCCATCCGGTCGAGCTCCCGCCTGATGACGGCGCTGGTCCGGAACTCCTCGTAGGCCAGCTCCGGGTACTCGTGGATCTCCCGCCGCACCCTCCTCAGCCATGACACCGTCTCCGGCAGGTTCGCCAGCCGGGAGACTTGCTCCGTCGCCGATGGGTCGCTCAGCAGGGCAGCCCCGGGGCCCGTGAGCAGGGAAGCGTTCCTGGCGTGGACACCGGCGTTGCGCACCTCGGCGGCGGACGACGGCTGTAGGAAGCTCCCCAGGGCCGCAGCTATGAGGGCCAGGAGGGTGGGGAGGTAACGGGAGGCTGCGGGAGCCATGGGTGAGCAGAGCAGGCAGCAGCTGGAGAGGGTCGAGGAAGAGGAAGAAGACAGGGCCCTGGCCTTCACCCTTGGGCAGGGGAAGAGAGAGAGAGAGAAGCAGAGGCAACGGAAGTCCAGGGAAGGAAGTGGATACTTGTATAGGGGAGATGGAGTGCTAGAGAGAGAATAGAGAGAGAAAGAGGGGGGATACCTGGCGTCGCCCTTTTGGCACGGTTCGAGCAAGGTCGTACTCCTCGTCGTCGTGCCTAAATATCAGCAGCACGGTGTGGTCGCCGGAGAGAGGAGTTGGTCGCAGAGCATCCACAGCCACAGCGCCCGCACATGCACGTTTTGCATGATATAAGCATGGGTTTTGGCGATAAGGATATGGGTGGGCGGGGCATAATTGTGCACGTGGGTTTTTGTGGGCCGGAGTGGGGGGTGGGAAAGGGTATGGGCGGGTGGGCATAATTGTGCACGTGGGCTTTTGTGGGGGGGGGGTGGGGGGGGGGGGGGGGGGGGGGGGCTGGGTTTGCATCCGAAAGTTGGAACTTGGAAGACTTTTATTGCTGGGGAAAAACTTAAAAATTATATATGGCGTATTTATCCCCACGCGATAGTAGAATCTATCCCGTCTAGTGCTTGTAACAAAATTTTCTCTTCCTATTTTTCTACATATTAAATTATTAATGCGTAAGAGTCAACAAGTCTTTGACTTTATTTATGATTCATAATATTCTTAATATACACATGGGTTTATCTATCTATCTTATCAAATTTATGTACATACTCTTTTTTAAAGAAAATATTAAAATATTATATCATTTAGTGAGAGTTAGACCCTTAACATTATTTTTAAAATAAAATTTAATTTTTTTAATAAATATATTATCGATGAGAGTTGAACTCTTAATCTCTTCTTAATATATATGAAAGACTATCACTAAATCATTGATCGAGTATAAAATTATGCACACACTCCATAATGTTAAAATCTTGTCCATTTAAATGCACCAACCTGTCATGGGCATTCTTCTTCAAAAAATGTAAAATGTGTGTGTGTGTATATATACACACACGTACAAAAAGGAGGTGTTAGAGTTTTCTGCCACGTTTAATTTTCTCATTTATAATATATTATGCTGACATAAAAATAATTAATATGTCCATGTAATAACTACTTCCTAAGATAACGAAATAAGATGACAAGACTCCATCACACACGTCTCTCTACATATCACATAATCCCACGCAAGTGTGGTTAGCTAGGGTCACTTTTCAGTGGTAGCGGCTACTTGGATTGGAAGAAGAACATGCTAGGCCAGTTTAAGTGGGTCTCGATATGCACCTGAGAAGACTAAACAATTGCAGCCGGAGAGGTGGAAAGTTTTGTCGTGTTCGGACAGGATTGGAGAGTCAAATTCGGATAGCCTTTTCATTTAGACCATGTGCTGTTTGAAAATTTTAAACATTTTATTGTAATAATAATAATAATAATACCTGATTGTGACTGCAGCACGAATTATAACTTCTCTTTTTTTTCTTGTCCTTTTTTTTATCTCTATTTGAAGGTTTCTTTTCCCTTTTTTTGGTGGAATGGAAGGTTGGATCCATCTTAATTTGGTGCATATAACAAACATCTCTATGGATCCATCTTTGGTGGAATGGAATGGAATCAAAGGTTGGATCCATCTTTGGTGGAATGGAATGGAAGGAAGGAATCCTCTCCATACATCTTTATGGACAGTGGCGGATCTAAAATTTTTATTCAGTAGGTACATCCTTAAACATATTTTTTTGATCGAGTAGAGTCACTAATAATGAAATTTTACCTCACTAATAAAAATCTTCTGACTGTGACTCCACTGATCTCAAGATGGCTCCACCACTGTCTATGGATGACATCCAGATTGCATAAAGGACGCTATTTGGTTGGCATTTAAGAAAAGAATTGAAAAACATTAATTTTGAAATTACCCATTTCAAAATTTAAATTTTTTTGCCGGATTTTTAATTACCAATGATTTTAATGCATGATGTAGATCCACAACCAGCAAACTACACGCAATGTTTTTCTTTGAAGAAAAAAAAATCATCTCTCTTGATCGATTTATGCGGGTTGGAGAATGTAGCACGAATGGTGGAGAGAGTTTTGAGCCGAAATAAATACCTAAATAGATTAATTATCTATTTAAATAAAAAAATCACAAGACTATAAGAAACTTATGGGTTTCTTATATGAACTTCAAAATTGAAAGTTAAAAGTTGTACTAGAATTAAAAGTAGGATGGACCATGTAAAAATCCTGACAGGACAAATTAAAATTTGTACTAGCCTTAAAAATAGCGTGGATCATGTAAAAATCCCGACAGGACAAATTAAAATTTTGTACTTGAAAACTTTGCTCACACCTTGTAGGCCAAACCCTAATTTTATGTGGGCACCCGTTTGCCGACTTGCCATGCCATCCAATTAAGAAATGTCCATGGGGTGTGTGGTCACACCAAGCGGGTACCTCCCAGCTTTTATCACATTCATGTGATACGAATATGATGTGAGGATGATAGGAGGATGGAAGGTCCAAATACTCCACTCTCTTTCTATCTTTGTCGGTCAACAAACACACACACATGCATAGTCCAAGTCCAACGTGGGGCACGAATCAGCTGACGAAAGAGAAAATTGATCACATATATATTTATGTGGAGGAGAGTTTTATTTCCCTCAAATCTCTCCTATATTAATCCTTGTCATAAAAACAATAGGTAGATCCAAGAGAAAAGAAAGAAAACGGTCTCACTTACTTTAAAACCACATGTTAAGTCTTCTCTTTAACACTAGTAGATGCAAGATCGTGGGTTTCCGACATTTATACCTTATGCATGGTATATATGCATAATGAATGGTTTAGATAGTGCGAGTCAAGATTAGTTAAATGATGAACCGTGCCGAATTGAGTTTGATGTGGTATAATTTTGAATCCGTCCATTCGGCGGTCTACCCACACAAGACTAGTCTAAACACATTATAAGGAAATGTGAAACGAACTTAAGCACATTCCGTACTGCTCACCATTAGTGGGGAAATCAACAGGAGGGGGAGCCATCAGACACCATCAAGCTCTCGCTAGAGGCGTTTCACGAACCGTCGATTGCATTGGCCGTGCCGATGGATGAGAGAGATCCGTCAGGGAGAGGGATCACCACCCTCGCACAAGTCGTGCCACCGACCCCTTTGCTAGGAGCTCACCACTTAGCCCCTCCTCTTCTTCCTAGCTCGTTGTCTCTCATCTTGTTGTGTGAGGATATTGCTTAGGATGCCGATCTTGAGGAGTGAGGAGGATGATGGGGTAGTGGAGCCCCCACCGAGCTCATCGTCAGGGCCATTGCCACCACCTCTGATCCGGCCACCATCTCCTCTCTATTGATTGTCTCTGAAAGTGACATGGGTCTCAACATCGATCATCTCCTAAGCCTGCCCCAAATTCAAGTCTCTATATGTAGGATTGTCCCCAAGTAGGTAAAGAAGGACTTGCCATCACAACTTCTCTACATTGGAGAAGCTCCACATCTCCAATGAGTAATGCCGACCATGTCTGAGAATTGGGTTCTCCCATGCACGATACGATATGGGTGTAAGACAATGATCTCAATACGATACACCAAACCTTGGTGTGTGTTATACGATTTATGGGTTTTCTAATACCACATTTTAGTCATTTTTCGGTTATAACCATAATAACTGTTCTAAGGAAGATTCGGTGCTGTGGGTTAAGGATAAGATGTGGCATCACGTGAGTTTGAGTAGATGCCATTGTATTGTGATTTTACATATATATATATAGATGAAGAGTGACTTATGTTAAAAATTATCTTATATTTTAATAATTATGTGTACTGTTCATCATCCATAAACTTAATGCCACATAGACTAGTGTGATAAACTCCACTTAAAATCTCAATGGATTAAATTAACCATCCGTCTTTTTCTTGGTCTCTTATTAGAAGATTTGATTAGTTTATACGGCTAAGAAGATACACACAACATTCAATTCGCATAAGAATGTCATGTACCCAAATGTGAAATTCAAATAATTTCTTATTTAATTTAATCTTAATGAAACAACAAAACTACTTTCTAATGTTCCCCATTAAAATGAATATATTTAATTAATTTAAAAAGAGGATCCTTCGTCTCATGGCAGGATGCCCCGAAACTTTCTTTATAAAATTAGCCATACATTTCACATGTTTGTAAGCTTTTATCTATTTATATTCTTTTTTTCCGTATTTGCGTAAAAAGTTTCTTTATTAGGTTAGCCGTACACTTTACATGTTTCTTGCTAGCTATCTATATTCCTTTCTCTTTTTTCTTAGGGATTTTACATTTTTTTTTGGTAACGAGAAAATCCCGCCCCGTGTGATTTGGTGGGATCAAGGATTGGTGTTCGTGAATTTCAAGATCAGAACTTGGTAACTCCTACTTTCCGTGTACTCGTATTGCCCTTACCTCATTTGACCGAAAAAATTATGAATCTACACACCTCGAAAATTACATGTAAATCAAGTAAATTCTCCCTAGGAATCGAACTCGGGACTTCATATTTTTAAACAAGAGTTCTAACCGATCGACCCAACCGAGGTCCTCGGATTTTACATATATAATTCTCTAAGAAGATTAACAGTATGAAAATCTTTCCTAAGTTTATATTTACATGTATGCCACTCTTATGCATACAAAATAACTTACAAGACCCTACCTTAATCTCATGTGACAAAAGTTAGGAATATACTTTGAATATTCTTTCATTGTCATTTTTAGTAGGAGTATATACATAAAAGTGAACGAAATATTGCAAACATCTTTTTGACATCCATCAAAGTATGTTATAGTAGAGATTTAATTTAAAGGTATTTTATATCTATAAAAAGAGATCTATGCACAAATGTAAATTCAGAAAAGATTCTCATACAATTAATCTTCTGTATATATGTAAACAACTTTTTTTTAAAGTTGACCACACCATTAGATCGGAGGGGATCAGAATCTTATATGACGGTGAGAACTGTAGCGTATTGCACTCGGTCAATTTTAGTCCAAATAAAATTTAAATTTTAATAATAAAAATTATTAAAGAATAAATAAATGGTATATATTTATCGTATAGAATATTAAAATTTTACAAATATGGTATGATAAGTACCAGGGCAGTTGAGGACCCTGGTTGGGTCGATCGGTTAGAACTCTTGCTTAAAAGCAAGAGTTCCCGAGTTCGATTCCTGGGGGGGGGGGGTTTACCTGATTTACATGCAATCTGCGAGGTGTATAGATCCGGAGTTTTTCCGATCAAGTGGGGTAAGAGTAATACATGTACACGGAAAGTAGGAGCTGTCAAATCCTGACCTTGGAGTTCACGAACACTAATCCCTGAACCCACAAAACCACACGGGGTGGAATTTCTTCATTACCAAAAAAAAAAAGTACCAGGGCAGTTTGGCAAGTCATGCTTTTTCTCATTTGGATAAAAGGTTTTGAGAAAAGCTAAGTGTTTGTGGTGCTCGGGTCGTCAAAGGTGGGGTCGGCGCTCTCTAGATACGTCTCACCACGAGGTCTTGTGTTTGAGGTCGGAGTATTTGTTGTTCAACACTCCAATATCTCTTTTGTCTCCACCTTCTATTTCTTCCCTGTGTGTGAATTTGATCTCTATCTTCCACTTCCTTTTTTGTTAGCTGCTTTTTCTTCTTTCTAATCTCTTATCCCCCATAACCCTTTATTTCGGTAGCCCTTGTCTAGGGCTGCAAATGGAACCCGATATGTTAATATTTTGACTCGATTTCGATAAAAATTATCAGTTTCAAAATTAAAAATTGATATCGATGGTTTATCAGAATCGGTATCAAATATTTCGATAAGTTATCGGAATCGGAATTAAAAAAATAGACGGAATCAGTATCGATTATCCGATAAATTATTCATAAACTCAAAAGGTAAAATCATAGTAAGCATTTTAACTTATCGAAATTTCGATTTCGGTAATATTATCGGAATCGAAATCGAAATTAACCATTCCGATTTTATCAGAATCAGAATTGAAATTATATTTTAATTATCAAAATCAGAATATGTGTTTTCAATTCCGACTCAGTTGCAGCCTTACCCCTGCCCCTTTGTGCCTCCACGATCTCCAACTTATCACCGCTCCCTCCGCCCTTCGACATATCTCACCCTTCTCTCCTCTTCCAGTTACTCTCTCTTCCTTCCCCCATCTTCCACCTTTTGAGAACTTTCCGCGGCGGTGTTCGGTACTCCTAACTAGAGTTTCTCCGACTAACCTACCTTGATCGAACCCTCCGCGCTTTATTAGTTTGTGGTGTGTGTGTGTGTGTTTTTTTAGTGGCTTCCTTTTTTTGAGATCTGTTCGCGATGAAAATTTGAAAGATCCATTAAACCTCTGCAGGTGGACTCTGAATTGAAATATTTTAGGTGTTAATTTAAACTCGTATTTGTGGTTCATCCGCACATCTTCTTCATATATATGTCATTCAAATATCCTGATCTACTACATATATGAGTTGTAGCCATTTTCCATCAAAGTGGGTTCTCACCTTAGCTGTATGATATCTTCTCTCAAGCTTCTACAGGATTTGTGCGATCTGATTTGTCGTCTTCAACTTGGAGCCGTCCAATTCGTAGACTCATATTTTCCTGTCTATATTTTCTTTATTTCTCTGGTCTTGGAAAGGTGAGAGCCGCTGCCATCATACTTATTTGTATTTTTCTATTTTTTAGTCAAAAAAAAGTTTGCGTAAATGTAAGGACGGCAATGCATGATACAGCTAACGAGGAGGACGCGTGGTGCCCGACTACGGTGCCCCACTGCAGCGCACCGGCCTCGTACGGCAAGAGCACGTGCCCAGCCCCGTGGCGCCGACGTTTCCGTAGGTGTGTGTGTGCGGGCAGTTGTGCGCTGTTGGGCTCTCGGACATGGCGGAATTTGTCAACAATTTTACATAAAGTATGCGCGCGTGATAAATATATTAAAATTAGATCTCTACGCACGGTTTTTTTTCTTCTAAATATATATTTAATTATAATAAATTTATAAATTATAAATTAGATTTGATATGATTGTTATTAATAATAATAGAGGAGTATTATATAGAAGAAAAGAAAACCTAATTTTTATGCGGAACACTAAATAGATCAAATATGAGAGATGCATATTATAATGGAGGCGAGTACTTATATTTTTAGATGGGGGGTGACGAATTGGATAAAAAATATTATTTTTTGTCAAGGACGAGCCAAATGGAGAAAGGGAGAGGATTTGAATTTTAAATTCCGCTGAATTTGCTGCGTGGCATAAAGAGAGAAAGAAATATAAAAATAGAGAGAAAGAAGAAGGTGATAGTTTTAGGCGGTATCACATATCTCAGTTTGGGCGGGAAAAGAAAAATTCTGATGCTGCCACGTGTACTTCTAAGACTGAATTTTATTATAATAGTATAGAATATAAAATCTCACTTTAGTCACTTCCATCTTGAAGGTAGATTATTATAGGATTAAACCTTCACTCTTTTGAAGGAAAAATGGGGACTTGAAAACGCAAGTGGTAATTTGGACTTTAGTTTGACTCAACGATAGGATTTATATCTCAGATTTGATTATCGAAGTCAGGAACTAATTATTTGGCTCATATATAATAATTCTCAAAGGATGTGGATTTATGATTTGTTAGCCTTGCCAAAAAAAAGACACAATAAATAAATTAGGTATCTGCTAAATTTCAAAGTACTCCAATATCTCTGTATATATAGACCTAAGAACTATTATATTAGTTTTTTCGTAATTTTTTTTCAAAAAAAGAAAGAAAAGATGTGGACTGAGTTTGTTGTGGAGTGGGCACAAATGACTCCTCTCTCTCTCTCAAGTTGAAGTGGAGTGGACATCTAATTAAGGATTGTGATGGGTTTTTCACACAACACATTCACATATATAATCTGTGGGAGTTCCCTACTCTACCTATGAAAGATAAGAATCTATAAAAGATAAGAAAAACTTGTGATCCGTTGTGCAATATCTATCCCTTATTCGTCCCAAATATAAATGAGATGAACTCTTCAACTATCAATATATTACGGAGTTCATCTTCTTATGTCTGAGATTACCACCTCCACGGGAGACATAGAAAGACATACAAAGACATAGAATGGACAGATCTCTGAGAATTCTATAGAAAACCTCTTATATTAAAGGAGATAAACTAATGTTTTGGATGCCCACTTGTGTGGGTCAAGCGATGGGCGCAGGCCAAGGTGGTGGTGTGTGCGCGCGTGTTATAAAATGTACTAACTGGCGGTGGCATTGGAGTTTGATAAAAAACTAGTGTCTGAGGCAACGAAAGTGGGCATTCTTTTGAGTATTACCTGGTGAAGGTTTATTGAAAAGGTCCAAAAAAAAAATAATTTTGATAGAAGATCCATCCAACGTAAGATTGCACACCTTACTCCAATGCCCATGCCCCAAGTAGGCAATCCTTAATCTTAGATGGCATATATATATATATATATAAACACGTATCTAAAGACCCCGTCGCACCATATAAACACGTATCTAAAGACCCCGTCGCACCCCCCGTCGCACCATAAAACCTATTATATATATATATATATATATATATATATATATATATATATATAATATAATTCTGACTCTGACCACCCCAAATTTGTCTGTTCAATCCATATTGTCATATCACCTTGGCGGTGAAATAGGTTAATGGAAATTTCGTCAATAAATCCATCTTATATTTCTAGGCTTATTGGTTATGTATGTATGGGTTTAAATATCTAAGTACAGATTAACCTATTTTCTGGGTCACTTGGAGAACTATTTTATCTCTAAATATATGAGTATAAATACATGGTTATGATTTAACCGACTTTGACATGTGGCATTGTTTGAAACCGTTTCAGGGTGAGATTTTTACTGTGAAATCTCTGACAATGTCCACATCGTTTTCAAATGCAACAACTACTCCGTTTTCTGTGATTACACAGATTTTTAGAAGGAGGAGAGCGGTAGAGAGAAGTCTGGCCTTATCTCTCTATTGCCGTAGGAACTCCGCTTCTTGCGATTTTGACTCAGGCGGTGGTAAAAATATTTTTTTAAAAAATTTGTTTGTCTTTTGCCTGTTGGCATAGGCGACCCACGGATGGTGAAATAATTTTTTTCCCCTTTTGCGGGTGACGAGGTCGGCGCGGGCGCCGAGGCCTAAAAGCGCACCCACGTACGACGTCTTTTGCAAAATCGATTTTTACCGATTTTTCTTTTTACATCAGTGGTTCTAAACAATGCCCAGTGATATCATGAGCTGATAAGATGGATAGTTATCCAAGAGTACATTGGGATAATTTCATCCGATCTCAATAGATGAAGTGGCGTTCCTAGTAAAGAACAAGAGCTACTCTCTTTTTTGCTTCATAATAATTTAAGTAAAAAAAACAGGTTAAACTACCCAATGATATATTATCTGTTACCAAAACAGTCATTTTATTTTGAAGCACAAAGTTGGGGGTAAGCAAGTAACTTCATCTCACCTACAGGGGTCGAAATTATTTTGAAGTTAAAAAAAAAAAAGATATCCCTTATTTTCCAAGGGTAATCTTACTTATTAGGGCAGAGTAAAACTACCCCAACTTATCTTGACATAACTATTTATACCTCTAGTTAGGCGTCGTTTGAAAACGAATTTTGCCTAGATGTTAGCAGCGAAAATCTCTGACACCTACGCTGTTTTTCCAAACAAACTTGGCAGCCTCGATTTTAATGTCCAACAGATTTCCGCACGGAGGAGAGAGATAGAGACAGTTATTTTCTCTCTCCAATTTGTCGTACAGTGATATTTTCTCTATTTTTACAAATTTTAGACGTCGCGAAGAGAGAGATAAGGAGAAGTCGATTTTTTTTTTCTTTAACACAAATTTCGTAAGTTGCGTAAAAAATTGCACTGCGATTGTGGTGGGAATCCACTTTTGTGGATTTTGACTTTTAAAAAAGTTACCTCAACGCTGCCTTAGTCTATATGACCATGTCAAAATCAATTAAATCATAATCATGTATTTATACCCACATACTTCCACCTACGTAGAGATAAAATGGTTTCCAAAGCAGCCCGCGAGAACTTATATCCACGTACACATTGGGATAAAATATTTTCCCAAATGGTCCATTTATTAAGTGGGGACGACAAACATTCGTAGTAGTAGAATGAGATTGGATGAATTTAATATTTAGGTAAAGGTCACAAGATCCAAGTTGGATGGTCATTCATTTGTTTGGGGGTGTAGGGTAGCTTCCATTCAAAACATGATAGGGCTCTCCAACCTACGTCGGTGTCCGACACAAATGGCACTCCCACCACCGATTAGATGGATCCGTCATTACGTTGCATGGACCTAATGGGTGGTTACTACAAACTTTGGTGGGTCATTTTAATAATTGAATAAGGGACGAATAATCGAGTTTATTAGGGCAAATAGGTGAGTTCCGATTTTGACAAAGGGGATAGCTTAACTAAATTTTGATCTCGAATAAACCCACGCAAATGTTGTCATATTTGTTCCATTTTTTCATACCTAATTAAATAAGCCATCAATCTAATTAACAAGAGTAATGTTAAAAACTAGTTAGGAGATAATCTCATATAGATTTATTTATCCATGAATGATCTACACATTGTCAAAATTAATTTGCGTGGCAGTCGATGTGTGCGCCGTAACGTCACATACCTCACACGAGATACAAAGATGAACAAGTGTGGAACAGTAGTGATGCCAATGAATGTTCTGATTATTAGACTAGTGGCTGTGATTTGTCGTCGTCGTCGTTGATGCCGTGTGTTTGGAATCTGAGAGTCTACTTTTAGAGTGTCTATTCGGATCCGAATGTGTAGTACCCAATTAGTCATTACTCATGGGTGGTGAGCCAAAATTCAAGTATTTAGTGGATCTCAAATCTTAAGTCATTACAGTTGATATCAATAATAGACAATACGAGATCAGCCGATAGCAAGATGTTGTTCATTGAAAAATATTTATCATAAGAATCTTTGATAATAAGTTGATGATGTAGATCATTCAAAAGCGAAAAGTTCTGCACGCACTCAGGGGGTCTTGTCATAAAAAGAAATATTTTATTAACTTGCAAGGAGGGTCTTGTCATAAAAAGAAATATTTTATGTCCGGTCATGAGACGTGTCGGATATCCGGCCGTAGATACAAATGAGATGAATCTACTACCAACATAACAAGAGGAGAAGGTCTTTGTGCACGGACGGACGTGCAAATGATTTACACGTCCGCTGCGTCAAGCACGCGCGTGGGCGCGACCGCATGAGGCGTCCCGTGCGCCCTAGCGCGGGCGGACGCGTCCGCCCGTGTAAATGACATTTCCCTAATAAGAGAGCCCACATCCACTTGTATCTACCGACACGAGCGTCCCGGTGCCGAGGCTAGGCTAGGCACACAACAATTTTTACCTGTGTGCATGCGTAAGCTTTGATGTCATCCATGGCCATCCGTACGCAAGAAAGGTTTCGGCATCTATCAGGTCATGACATGGACGGCTACACATCATAATGGACCGTGAGAAACATGCGTTACTGATGACGCAACATCCTACTTTATTAAAAGGTCTGATAAGAAGTAAAAATTATCTTCTCTGTGGCTTTAGCTGACTGCGAAAACCTTTTGATGTACTGACTCAGAATCTGGCAAATTTTTTACCGAACTCATGAAGGGCGTGCCTTTTATTTGAAACCTTTTTTCGCAGTTGGAAGTCGGCTTTTAGCTTCCCACTTCAACACAGACGGGTACAAGTTATTCCCTCCTCGCAAAAGCTATTCCGTAGAGATTTGACCCCAGCGGGCACCTGCTCAGGCTGACACCATCGCAATGTTATGTGAATTCCAGCAGAACCAATCGAGCTGAAAGCTTTCAGGAAAGTTCTGCAGATGCTTCAAGTCCGTAAAAAAGGTGCAGCCAGTTGTGTTCTCTGTCTGGGCATCTACATGAACAGGTCTTACTGTTCAGCCGAGCAGTACCAACACTCACAGTATGTGGGGATCGCCACCATCATAACAGTGGATCCCACACCAGCTTTGAGTGCCGGTACTGTTCAGCAGAGCTATTCGGCCGAACAGTAATATTTTCTCCATCCGTATCAGTCCAAGGGGTTTCTGTCAGTTGTTGTTCTCTGCTTGTAATCATTGAGAGCGATACTGGGAAAACCTGTAGAGTGCTTGAGCGAGTTTGTAAAGGGAATTTGTTCCTCTGGGGTGGGGGTGAAAACTCTGTCCTTGTCCTGGAGGGTCACCTCCTAACCATATGAATTCTTGTGTTATGGGGTGGTGTGATTGTTCCTTCTTCTCTCTCTTTTCTTCTTGTCATTGGGATCAAAAATCTGAGGCGTTACTCTGAGGTGCTGGGGTCATGATAGTTCCACAAAGATGCCTCTAAATAATTCACACCACTTTTGGTGGGAGGGGGTATCCCCTTTATGCTTGGAACATTGGAACAAATAATTGAGACTTGGGGGCTCATCGCCATTTTACATATGTTGGAGAATCTTGAGCATGAAGTTCCTCTCTACCCTTATCCTTTCCACCATCAGAAGCTGATGCTGAACATCCCCAAACCCCACCTGACGACTGCCTCAATTTACAAGTTGAAATAGGGATGCAGAGAAGGGTGTAGAAAAATGGACTGACCAGCAACAAAAACATGTCACAGAGATGTTATGATGTGGGTTAAGTGGCATCCAACTCCATTTGTGGATAAAGTTTGTTCTCATTGGAAACCCTGAAAAGCTAATCCTGAATCCCTGATACATGAAAATAGCAAAGCAACATGAAAGAGAGAAACTGAATTTTAAAACTCGCCTGCCATGTCTTCCGGACAGACATCAATTCCTTCTCAATCCTCTATTATAATTGAAGGGAGTGAAAGAGAGACATTCTCATCTACATGCCTGAATAGTGATACACGGGGGGTTTCTAACCCATCAGTTTCTTAGAGATTGAAGATAACCACTGACGGTAGCCACCACAGACCTCCAGTCTCACATGTGCCTTCCGATGGCCCCTTGGCACCTGTGGGGGAAAAGCTTCCTGAATACCAGCAACCCTGGCATGTATGCCAGGTCCATCCCGTGAACCTCATACAGGTTTCCTATTAGCCAGACTTCCCTGCATTCTCCCCTTCCACTTCCTAGGGATCTTTCGTTGGCTTTGCATGTACATCTTGCATATGCACAGCGATCTTACTTGAGTCTGAACAAATGAAGCTCATTCTCCTCAAGATCATCATAGAAAGAGTATGTCCTCTTCATCTAACTGATGCAACATCTCTGGGAAAGCAGGCAGACCCTCCGCTTCATGTATGTAATTGACCAGAGTTTTGCTTGTTATTGTGGAACCTGCCTGAAGCAGATGTCCAAGGAAGGGCGTTCTGCAGGTTTACTGACATGAATTGAGGTTCATCTTTGACACCTGAAAACAAACCAAAAAAGGGTAAATTGAAGGGCTGATGAAGATTTTTTTTTCTGGTAACGCCACCATTCCACAATGCCCAGAAATGCAAGTTATAATCATAAATGGAAAATTATTAAAATCAAATTTCATGGGAAGAGGAAACAAGGCAATCATGATTGATGGCATCCCGTGGCAAACGGCAGAAAATCCATATCATACCCATAGATACAATTACTGCGAACTGTCCATGCGAATCCATCATTCCCGGTCTCCAAGCACTTTGATCACTAGATCCACATGCAACAGACTAACTTGGTCCTCAATATTCCGGTATCACCCTAAGGGGTATAGGATAAATCATGACTTCAATCCCCATGTCAAAAGCATGAATGTACTGAGTACCCGCACTGGTTCCGTCAACTCATGCTCTTGGTTTTGTTCTTCAAAGGTATCCTGCCAGGCTAAACTTCTGCATTGGATTTCTGGATTATCCCAAACACCTAGCATTTACCAAAGCATCCTCACCCACATTCACCATGATGCAAAGAGGGATAGAAATTAATGAAAACTAAAACCAAGTTTATCCAAGGGATCTATGAAAAATTCTAATCAAGCACAATTCGAACTGTATTATTTTTCCTTGAAAACAAGAAATAGTTTAAGAAAATAATTAATTAGCCTCAATTTTTGTTATCGCAACAGTACCTTGTGACTCGTAAGAGGGCATGATTCACAGGGGATTTTTCTCAGCTCACTAGCCTTGGTAGAGCAAGACTTGCAGAGCTTCCCATGTGTTACAAAAAGACAGTTCAAGTCAAATTTCAGATCGTCGGGGATTCTTCTGTTGAGATGAAGATATGCCTTTTCCCTGTCAGCTTTGACTGGCACCCAACCAATGGCTTTTGCAATACGAAACACCTGCAGTGTATATGTCAGCACCATTTGCTTTGATGCACTATTGAAGAGGATCTAGCGTCAACATGGGACTCACATGAGTGTCCACAGGAAAATCATCTCGTTCAAGATGGAACATCAAAACACATGCCACCTGTTACCAACCAAGGAGAAGCCAAATTTAACACCATAAACAAGCAATGTACATCCATTTGCAAAAATGATATGCCAATTGGATGAGCCTTGGTACATACCCACCATTAAGCAATCCATATTCTTCACACAAATGATATGCAATCGCAAAGTGGACGAGCCTTGCTACATATAATGCACATACACAACTAATAACATGAGAGATGGATACAAAGTAGTACCGAAGCAATCGATATTCTTTTCCAATATGCATATTCCATTCCCATTCCCTATATTTCATACTTAACTATTTTATTTCATGTTTTTTCTTTATTCCTACAAAGTAGGTATGGGGTCTTTTTTGGTCATATTTGACGCATCAGGTGGATCTGTCGGGGGTCAAATCGGTCTGCTCCAGCTGGCTTGTCGTACCAGGTGACCCAATGAGCTGTAATTGCACAGCTTTTACTAAGATTTGATGTGCCCCATCATGGTTGGCAGCAGGTACTGCTCTTTGAGAGAGCAGGTCAACTTCTGCCATTCCTAGTGACAATTGTTTTGGCTTACTAGTTTCGGTGTCATGCTCCTCACTTAGACCTCATTAGACAGCCGATAACACGATCGAAGGAATAAGAGAGAGCACCAAGAAAAACACGGGGGTGTGAAAGGAAGCAGTACTCACCGTCTTCGGCCCAATCCCTTTGAAACGGGAAAGCTCGGCCTTCACCCCCTCCACACTCATCCCTCGCAGGTACTCGAGGCACAGCTCCCCCCTCTTCTCCACCACAGACTTGAGGATGCCCTTAATACGCGCCGCCTTCGTCGCTGCCAGGCCCCCACACCTGATCGCGCTTTCGACACTCTTGGGTTCAGCCGCAAGCACCTGTTAGTTTCCCCCGCAGAAGAATCAAAGGGAAAACCAAATGTCACAACGGGACAAGGAAACCCTAGTGTTCGGTCGCTGTCCGCTATGCCAAAACAGATGAAATGGCAAATTTTGTGGGAGGGTTTAACCTCCTGCCAGCTAGGGAAGGCGCACTTGAGGGACTCGAAGGCCCTCCTGGAGTTGGCGTCGGTGGTGTTCTGTGACAGCAGGGTGGCCACCAGGCCGTCCAGTACGGTCTCCCCGGCGACGCCGGCGCCATCCTCGGGGGCGACGCCATCCGCCCCGCCGCTCCCCCTCCTGCACGCCCTGGCAGCGCGGAAAGCGGCGAACTCCTCCGGGAAGCCGTGCAGGGCCAGCAGGTCGTCGCGCACGGCGCGGCATTGCTCCGGAGTCGGGAGGGCGTGCTCCGGGTAGGCCGCCTCCGGGGGAGGCAGCCCGGCGGCGGGGTTGGACGACTTGGGAGCCTCGGAGGGGCAGGGGAGGAGGATCTGGTCGGGAATGGCGAGCTCGAGCTCTCTGGATCTCTTCCTCTTCGTCGTCGTCGTCGTCTTCCGCCGCCGCCGCCGCTGCTGCTTCTGCATGCTTGCTTTCTTCTGCGCGAGCCCGCGAGAAGGGGGGGGGGGGGCGGCGGCGGTTAGAACAAATACATGTTAATTAAAGAAAAGAAACAAAGTATAAAAATGAGGAAAATTTTCAAAATAATAACAGCTTAATGATTACAGGCAAGTGGAATAACATATGGAGGCACATTAAATAAAAGATATTATTTTTTCAACTATATTTATGTAATTAAATTATCTTTAATGGTAACAACTAAGCGTGTGAGAGATATTTTTAATTAAAATTTTATTCTCAGTAAACGATGGACTAAAATGCCTTCTTGTGGTAGTATATATAATGATGTTTTTCTTTTTTTCTTGCGGGTGGATATATTGGTGCATATGATTGTAATAGCACTTAACATTACATATTCGTGCTTACAATTTGAATAATATTAGAGGTTATGGTTTGTACAGTAGTATTTATAATCATATATTAGCGATTCTAATTGTAGAATGGTGCTTACAGTACATTTCAGTTTATATTATATATTAATATTTATGATTATACATATGTATTAAATTTATATATTTATCATGGTATATTGATGTTTATAATTATATATATATGATTATATGTACATATAATTTTTATATTTATGGTTGTATATTTTAGTGTTTATAGTTGTATATTGGAGCTTATGTTTATATATTAAGTGCTTATAATTATAAATGTGCTTATGATTATATAATGATACTCATGATTATATATTGATGCCCATGATTGTGTATTGGTGCTTTTAGTAATATAATGGTATTTATAACTGTATATGAGAACTTAAAGTTATACTTATGTGCTTAGCTGTTTTATGGTCGTATGTTGATGGTTATGATTGTATCTAGTTATTAAGTTGTATTTGTATATTAGTATTTATGATTGTATATTGATACTTATGGTTGTATATTGATACTTATAATTGTATATATTCATTTATGATTGTATATTAGTGTTAATGATTGCTTATTAAGATTTATGGTTGTATATTAGTGTTTATGATTGTATATTAATATTTATAGTTATAAATTGGTACATGTGGCTGTATATATATGTACTTATAGTCATATTTGGTGTTTGTAGTTGTATACATGTGCTTACAATTGTATATGTTTATATTTATAGATTGGTTCTTATAATTCTAAGTTGGTGTTTATGGTTATACATATGTGTGTATAGTTATATATTAGTGTTTACAGTTATATATACGGTTGCACATTATTACTTATAACTATATTTTATGACTTATGATTGTATAAGAGCTAGAAATTATATAACAATACTTATGGTTGTATATTGATAATTATGATTATATATTGGTCCTTATGGTTGTACATATGTATTTATAGTTATATATATATATATAAGCACATGTACAAAATTACGAGAACCATTATAAATTATGAGCATATGTATACAACTAAAAACATTATATAATACAAATATATAAGCACAAACATATATAGAATCAACATATAGCCATATTTTATGGTTGACTAAATTATATATTTTCGGATGAAACTCATTTTATATATATATATATATATATATATATATATATATATATATATATATATATATATATATATATATCGGGGCGCTGGTGTGGAAATCTGCGGATCCGACTTAGTGGCGACCGACTCGAAGTGTCGATTCCGAATTAAAATCTTGGATGCAATTTTGAATGCCGGACAACGAAATATGCCTGTTTTACTGAAGAGTTGTGGTAATCAATTGAAATCATGGACTTACATCCACGCTTCAGAGTAAAATTTTGGCCTCTGAACAAAATTTCCTGAAACTATCCTCACATCGACTGTCTCAGAGTGCCGATTCCGAATTGTGGTCCTACAAATGATTCTGACCACCGAGCGAAACGTTGTGGTCGTTTTTGTTGAAGATGTGTGAATAAGCCAAAAAGGGTGAATATATCGCTGACGTATGCGAACATATATTCAGGACCTCGAGAGGATTTCTCGTGCCGAGATCACTGATATTTTTCGGCCGTCGAGGTAGGTCGACTCTTGATTGTGGCTTCACAAGCGATTTGTGCAATCGAGGAGAATGTTAGCGCATTTCGCTACCCAAAACGTGGAGTGCGTCTGCTGGAATCGCAATTTTAGAGGGAAAATGACGAATTTTTTGGGTCGAAAATGACATCTTACCGTCTTGAGGCAATAAAGGCATTGAGTGTCTCGGAGTGTCAATTTCAAATTGTGGTCTTATAAGCAATTCTGATCACCTAGCAGAAAGTTATGCATGTTCGATTGAACGGGTGTCGTCCTCGATCAGATCATGTGCCTGCAGTGTCGCTCCTGGAGTGGCACCGACGTGCCAATGTGCAAATCGACAGATCCGACCTAGTGGCGACCGACTCGAATGTTGATTCTGAATTAGTCCCAGAGGAGGTTCTTACGTCGGGCGACAAAATATGCACGCTTTACTAGTTGCGGTAATCGATCGAAATCATAGACTTATACCCACGCTTCGGGGTGAAATTTCTACCTCGGAACGGAATTTCACGAAACTAGCCTCACGTCGACCGTCTCGAAGTGTCGATTCTGAATTGTGGTTCTACAAATGATTCTGACCACCGAGCAGAACGTTGTGGCCATTTTTGCTAAAGAGGCGTGAATAAGCCAAAAGGGGTGAATATATCACCGACGTACGCAAACATATATTCACAACCTCGGGAGGAATTCTCGTGCTGAGATCACCGCAATTTTTCGACCACCGGGATAAGCCGACTCTGGATTATGGCTTGGCAAGCGATTCGGGCAATCGAGGAGAATGTTACGTGCATTTCGTTGCCAGAAACATGGAGAACGCCCACTAGAATCACAATTTTGGATGACGAAATGAAGGATTTTTTGGGTCGGAACCACTTCTTACCGCTTGAGGCACTAGAGGCATCGACCGTCTCGGAGTGCCGATTTTGAATTGTAGTCTTATAAGCGATTCTAATCACCAAGCGGAAAGTTATGCCCGTTCGACCGAACGAGTGTTGTCCTCGATCAGATCATGTGCCTGCGGTGAGGCTTCTGAAGCGACATTGGGGCACCAGTGTGGAAATCTACTGATTCGATCTAGTGACGACTGACTCGAAGTGTCGATTCTGAATTAGGATCCCAGAGGCGGTTCTTAACGCCAGGTGACAAAATATGCGCGCTTTACTAAATGGTTGTGGTAATCGATCGAAATCATAGACTTATACCCACGCTTCGGGGGTGAAATTTTGGCCTCTGAATGGAATTTCGTGAAACTAACCTCACGTTGATCGTCTTGGAGTGCCGATTTTGAATTGTGGTCTTACAAATGATTCCGACCACCGAGTGGAACGTTCTGGCCATTTTTGTTGAAGGGGTGTGAATAAGCTAGAAGGGGTGAATATATCGGCGACGTACGCGAACATATATTCACGACCACATGAGGAATTCTCGTGCCGAGATGGCTGCAATTTTTGGGCCGCTGGGGTAGGCCCGCTCTGGATTGTGGCTTCTCAAGTGATTCATGCAATTGAGGGGAATGTTACGAGCATTTTGTTGCCATAAACGTAGAGAACACCCGTTGGAATCGTAATTTTATAGGGCAAAATGAAAGATTTTTTGGGTCCGAAACGACATCTTACCGCATGAGGCCATAAAAGGCATCGAGCGTCTCGGAGTGTCGATTCTGAATTGTGGTCTTATAAGCGATTCCGATCACCGAGCGAAAAGTTATGTCTGTTCGACCAAAGGGGTGTCATCCTCGATCAGATCATGTGTCAGCGGTGACGCTCCCGGAACGGCATTGGGGGGTCGGTGTGGAAATCTATGGATCCAACCTAGTGGCGACTGACTTGAAGTGTCGATTGCGAATTAAGGTCTCGAAGGAGGTTCTGAACACCAAGCGACGAAATATGCGTGTTTTACTGAAGGGTTGCAGTAATTGATCGAAATCGTGGACTTATACCCACGCTTCGGGTGGAATTTCAGCCTCGAAGCGGAATTTTGTGAAACCAACCTCACGTCGACCATCTCTGAGTGCCAATTCCAATACAAATGATTCCGACCATCGAGCGAAACGTTCTGGCCTTTTTTGCTGAAGGGGTGTGAATAAGCTAGAATATGTGAATATATTGCCGACGTACACGAACATATATTCACGACCATGAGAGGAATTATCGTGCCGAGATGGCCGTAATTTTTCAGCCGTCGGGGTAGGCTAACTTTGGATTGAGACTTCTCAAGCAATTCGTGCAATCGAGGAGAATGTTACGAGCATTTTGCTACAAAAAACGTGGAGAACGGCCGCTGGAATTAGGATTTTTAGGGTCCGAAATGACATCTTATTGCCTGAGAGGTAAGGGGCATCGAGCATCTCGGAGTGTCGATTCCGAATTGTGGTCTTATAAGTGATTTCGGTCACCGAGCGAAAAGTTATACCTATTCGATAGAAGGGGTGTCGTCCTCGATTAGATCATGTGCTTACAGTGACGCTCTCAGAGCGGCATCGGGGTGCCGTTGTGGAAATCTACGGATCCGACCTAGTGGCGACCGACTCAAAGCGTTGATTGCGAATTAGGGTCCCGGAGGAGGTTCTAAATGTGAGGCAACAAAATATGCACGTTTTACTAAAGGGTTGTGGTAATCGATCGAAATAGTGGACTTATACCTACGCTTCAGGTTGGAATTTCAGCCTCGAAACGGAATTTCATGAAACCAGCCTCACGTCGACCGTCTCGGAGTGTCGAATCCAAATTATGGTCCTACAAATGATTCCGACCACCAAGAAGAATGTTGTGGCCATTTTTGCTGAAGAGGTGTGAATAAGCTAGAGGGGTGAATATATCGCCGACGTACGCGAACATATATTCACGACCTCGGGAGGAATTCTTGTGCTGAGATCGCCGTAATTTTTCGGGCGCCAGGGTAGGCTGACTCTGGATTGTGGCTTCGCAAGCAATTCGTGCAATCGAGGAGACTGTTACGCGTATTTCGCTGCCAGAAATGTGGAGAACCCCCGCAGGAATCACAATTTTGGAGGTGTAATGAAGGATTTTTTGGGTCAGAAATGACATCTTACCACCTGAGGCAGTAAGCGGCATCAAGCGTCTTAGAGTTTCGATTCCAAATTGTGGTCTTATAAGTGATTCCGATCACCGAGAAGAAAGTTATGTCTGTTCGACCGAAGGGGTGTCGTCCTCGATCAAATCATGTGTCTGCGGTGATGAACCCGGAGCGGTATCGGGGCGCTGGTGCGGAAATCTCCAGATTCAGCCTAGTGACGACCGACTCAAAATGTCGATTCCGAATTAGTGTCCCGGAGGCAGTTCTGAACATCGGGTGACGAAATATGCGCATTTTACTGAAGGCGATCAAAATCTTGGACTTATACCCACGCTTCGCGGTGGAATTTTGGTCTTGTAACAGAATTTCGTGAAATCAGCCTCACGTCAATCGTCTCGAAGTGTCGATTTCAAATTGTGGTGCTACAAATGATTCCGGCCACCAAACGAAATGTTGTGGTCGTTTTTGCTGAAGATGTGTGAATAAGCCAGAAGGAGTGAATATAATGCTGACATACCCAAACATATATTCACGACCACAAAAGGAATTCTCGTGTCAAGATGAGTGCAATATTTCAGCCGTTGGGGTAGACCAACTCTAGATTGTGGCTTCTCAAGCAATCCGTGCAATCAAAAACACTGTTACGTGCATTTCACTGCCAGAAACTTGGAGAACGCCCGCTAGGATCACAATTTTGGAGAGCGAAATGAAGGGTTTTATGGGTCAAAAACGATGTCTTACCGCCTGAGGCAATATGAGGCATCGAGCATCTCAGAGTGTCGATTTCGAATTGTGGTCTTATAAGTGATTCTGATCACCGAGTGGAAAGTTATGTCCATTCGACTAAACGAGTGTCGTTCTCGATCAGATGATGTGCCTACGGTGATGCTCCCGGAGCGGCATCGAGGCACTGGTGTGGAAATCTACGGATCCAACCTAGTGGCGACTAACTCAAAGTGTCGATTCCGTATTAGGGCCCCGAAGGTGGTTTTGAATGCCGGACAACGAAATATGCGCGCTTTGCTGAAGGGTTGCGGTAATCGATTGAAATTGTGGACTTATACCCACGCTTTAGGGTGGAAGTTCGGCCTAAGAATGGAATTTCGTGAAACTAGCATCATGTCGACCGTCTCAAAATGTCGATTTCGAATTGTGATCCTACAAATGATTCCGACCACAAAACGGAACGTTGTGGCCGTTTTTGCTGCAGAGGTGTGAATAAGCCAGAAAGGTTGAACATGTCACCGACATACGCGAAGATATAGTCACGACCACGGGAGGAATTCTCGTGCTAAGATGGCCGCAATTTTTCGGCCACCGAGGTAGACCAACTTTGGATTGTGGCTTCTCAAGCAATTCGTGCAATCGAGGAGATTGTTACATGCATTTTGCTGCCAGAAACTGGGAGAATGCTTGCTGGAGTCACAATTTTGGAGGGCAAAATGAAAGATTTTTTGGGTCTAAAATGGCGTCTTACCGCCTGAGACAGTAAGAGGCATCTAGCATTTCAAAGTGCCGATTTCAAATTGTGATCTTATAAGCAATTCTAATCACCGAGCAAAAAGTTATGCCCCTTCGACAAAGGGGTGTCATCCTCGATCAAATCATGTGCCTGAGGTGAGGCTCCCAGAATGGCATCTGGGCACCGGTGTGGAAATCTGCAGATCCGACCTAGTGGTGACTGAATCAAAGTGTCAATTACAAATTAGGGCCCTGGTGGCGGTTCTGAATGCCAGGCGATGAATTGTTCACGCTTTACTGAATGGTTGTTGTAATCGATCGAAATCGTGGACTTATACCAACGCTTTGGGTTGGAATTTTGGCCTCGAAATGGAATTTCATAAAACCAGCCATACGTCGATCGTCTCAGAGTGCTGATTCCGAATTGTGGTCCTACAAATGATTCCGACCACTGAGTAGAATGTTGTGGCCGTTTTTGCTAAAAAGGTGTGAAAAAGCGAGAAGGGGTGAATATATCACCGACGTACGCGAACATATAGTCATGACCTCGAGAGGAATTCTCATGTCGAGATCGCCGCAATTTTTAGGCCATTGGGGTAGGTCGACTCTGGATTTTAGATTCGCAAATGATTCGTTCAATCGAGGAGACTATTACGCACATTTCGCAGCCAGAAATGTGGAGAACACCCGCTAGAATCGCAATTTTGGAGGGTGTAATGAAGGATATTTTGGGTTGGAAACGATGTCTTACCGCATGAGGCAATAAGAGGCATCGAGCGTCTCAGAGTGCCAATTTCGAATTGTGATCTTATAAGCGATTCTGATCACCGAGCAGAAAGTTATGTCCGTTCGACGAAGGGGTGTCGTCCTCGATCAGATCATGTGCCTGTGGTGACGCTCCCAGAGCGGCATTGGGGCGTCGGTGGGTAAATATGCAGATCCGACCTAGTGGCGACCGACTCGAAGTGTCGAGTCTAAATTAGGGTCCCGGAGACGGTTCTAAATGCTGGGCGACGAAATAGGCGCACTTTATTGAAGGGTTCCGGTAATCGATCGAAATCGTGGACTTATACCCACGCTTTAGGGAGGAATTTCGACCTTGGAACGAAATTGTGTGAAACCATCCACAATCGACCGTCTAGGAATGTCGATTCCGAATGGTGGTCCTACAAATGATTCCAACCACCGAATGAAATGTTGTGGTCATTTTTGCTAAAGGGGTGAGAATAAGCCAGAAGGGGTGAATATATGGCCGACATATGCGAACATATATTCACGACCTCAGGAGGAATTCTCGTGTCGAGATCGCCGTAATTTTTCGGCTGCCAAGGTAGGTCGACTCTTTATTGTGGCTTTAGAAGCGATTCGTGCAACCGAGGAGACTGTTACACGCATTTTGCTACCAAAAACGTGGAGAACGCCTGCAGGAATCACAATTTTAGGGGGGGAAATGAAAGATTTTTTGGGCTAGAAACAGTGTCTTATCGCCTAAGGCAGCAAGTGGCGTTGAGTGTCTCAGAGTCCTGATTCTGATTTGTGGTCTTATAAGCAATTCTGTTCACCGAGCAAAAAGTTATGTTTGTTCGACCGAAGGGGTGTCATCCTCGATCAGATCATGTGCCTTCAGTGACGCTTCCGGAGCGGCATCGGGGCGCCAATGTGGAAATCTGCAGATCCGACCTAGTGGTGACCGACTCAAAGTGTTGATTTTGAATTATGGTCCCAGAGGTGGTTTTGAACGTCGAGTGATGAAATATGCGCATTACTGAAGTGTTGTGGTAATCAATCAAAATCATGGACTTATACCCACACTTCGGGGTGGAATTTCGGTCTTAGAATGGAATTTCGTGAAATCAGCCTCACGTTGACCATCTTGGAGTGTCGATTCCGAATTGTCGAGCTACAAATGATTCTGACCACCGAACGAAACGTTGTGGCCATTTTTGCTAAAGAGGTGTGAATAATGCAGAAGGGGTGAATATATCGCTAACGCACCTGAACATATATTCACAACCATTGGAGGAATTATCGTGTTGAGATGGCCGCAACATTTCGGCTGTCGGGGTAGGCCAACTCCAAATTGTGGCTTCTCAAGCAATTCGTGCAATCAAGGAGATTGTTACGCCCATTTCCCTGCCAGAAATGTGGAGAACACCCTCTATAATCGCAATTTTGGAGGGTGAAATGAAGAATTTTTTGGTCAAAAACAGTGTCTTACCACCTGCGAAAGTAAGAGGTGTCGAGTGTCTCGGAGTGTCGAATTAGAATTGTGGTCTTATAAGTAATTCCAATCATCGAGCGAAAAGTTATGCACATTCGACCGAACAGGTGTCGTTCTCGATCAGATGATGTGCCTACGATGACTCTCCCAGATGTAGACACGCGAATTTGGCTCCACCGCGGGCAAATTTCATATCGCGCCATAACGCCACAATGGCCCTCTTTTTTGCCTCGCAAGAGTGTTTTTCCAATATTTTTGGATCTCACCCATTCTTTCTCGGTGCTTCCCCATGTGGTTCGGTCGCGGATCGACCTGTGCGGTCAGGTCGCGGGGGTCCGAGGGCAGTGCCCCGGCGGGGGTCTTCGGGGGCAGCACCCCCGGAAGCTAAATTTGGTTCACAAAGAGCCCATGGGCGCCTTTTAGGAAGACCGTATCGCATCCTGCTGCCCCGACGCGTTTCAAATCAAGACGCGTCGGCCTGAGCCGCCGCGATTATGCCCCCTCGAAGTCGCCGCACTTGAGTGCCTACGTCGTAATCATGAGAAAATCCTATAATCGCGTCGATGTCAATGGACGCGATTCAGAAGGTCAAATCCGAACCATCACCTCAGCAGACAACGCATTTATGAGTCGATTGCATCGAAACCATGCAAGTCTGAATCGCGTCCGAATGGCCCGCCGCGATTCAAGTCGCGGCGGCCTGCACCGACGCGATTCAGAGACATGACGGTGCAATGATTCCCCGTGCGCATGTCCCATCCATTTGACTTCTAAATCGCGGCCTGCCGCCTGGACGCTTTTTACTTCTTAATCGTGGCTTCCTGTTTGGATGCGATTCAAACCCGCCAACGCCTATAAATAGACCCCCGAGGGTATTGTTTTGAGGGGGGTTTCCAAGAGGCGGCGAAGCCCTACCGAATTCCCGCCGCGACGTCCGACTCGGGGAGACATTCTTCCTCACGCCATCCTTCTTCCTCGAAGATCGAAGCGCCATCGTCCTCTCCATCGCCCATGTGCGCGGGGAGCTTCTTCCTCATCATCCTCCTTCCAACCGGAGACGCCGCCATATCGACATTTGGGGAAGCAACCCCCCCCCCCCCCTTCCTTTTCTATTTGCATTTCCACTTCCTCCGGGCCCCACGTGGCTCTTTATATTTTCTCCTCCTCCGGGCCCCGCACGCCCCTTTTATTTCTTTCATACACACACATTCATGCATACACACACATACCTATTTTAGGGGTTTAAAAGCCACCATCCGGTAAGTCGTCCCCCATGTCATTCATTTATTTTATTTATTTTTAGAATTTGTATACTACACACACGTGGCTAATCCCCTTTTTATTTTGTCTCTTTCTTTGTCAGGGTAATCAACGTGGCCGTGTTCGTAGAGGAAGAAATGGCCCATATCATCCCCCGCGCAATCTCCCCGCTAAAAGATACGCTCGCGATCACTCTTCCACCTCGCACCCCTCGCCGTGCATCTCCCTTCGGCACCCTCGCGTGCCTGGCGATCACGATCTTTTTATTTTCCGTCATTTTCTGCTTTTCCACTCCATATCACACACCACCCTCTTTTCTTTTATTTTATGCATTTCCCCCCTCTTTGTGGACTGTTCTTCGTCCCCCTAAAAAGGGATAGAAAAACCGTATCTACACCAGAGTGGCATCGGGGGGCCAGTGTGGAAATCTACAGATCCAACCTAGCGGCGACCGACTCGGAGTGTCGATTCCGTATTAGGGTCCCGGAGGTGGTTCTCAACGCTAGGCGACGAAATATCCGCGCTTTACTGAAGGGTTTCGGTAATCGATTGAAATCATGGACTTATACTCATGCTTTGGGGTGAAATTTTGACCTCATAATGGAATTTCATGAAACCAGCCTCACGTCGACCATCTCGAAGTGCCGATTCCAAATTGTGGTCCTACAAATAATTCTGACCACGGAACAGAATGTTGTAGCCGTTTTTGCAAAAGAGGTGTGAATAAGCCAAAATGGATGAATATATCACCGACATATGCAAAGATATGGTCATGACCACAGAAGGAATTCTTGTGTTGAGATGGCCACAATTTTTCGACCGTCGGGGTACGCCGACTCTGGATTGTGCTTCGGAAGTGATTCGTACAATCGAGGAGACTGTTACACACATTTCGCTTCCAGAAACATGGAGAACGCCCATTGGAATCGTAATTTTGGAGGGCGAAATAAAAGATTTTTTGGGTCGAAAACAACGTCTTACTACCTGAGGCAGTAAGAGGCATCTAACATCTCATAGTGTCGATTTCGAATTGTGATTTTATAAGCGATTTCGATCACCGAGTAGAAAGTTATGCTCGTTCGACCGAAGGGGTGTCGTCCTCGATCAGATCATGTGCCTGCGGTGACGTTCTCGGAGTGGCATCTAAGCGCCAGTGTGGAAATATGTAGATCCTATCTAGTGGCGACCGACTCGAAGTGTCAATTTCGAATTAGGGCCCTGGAGGCGGTTCTAAACACCGAACGATGAATTATTCGCACTTTACTGAAGGGTTGCAGTAATTGATCGATATCGTAGACTTATACCCACGCTTCGGAGAGGAATTTCGACCTCGGAACGAAATTTTGTGAAACCAGCCTTAGTCGACCGACTCAGATTGTCGATTCCGAATTGTGGTCCTACAAATGATTCCAACCATCGAACATAACGTTGTGGCCATTTTTTATGAAGGGGTGAGAATAAACCAGAAGTGGTGAATATATCGCTGACATATGTGAACATATATTCATGACCTTGGGAGAAATTCTAGTGCCGAGATCGCCACAATTTTTCAGCTGTCGGGATAGGCTGACTCTTTATTGTGGCTTCGGAAGCGATTTGTGTAATCGAGGAGATTGTTACACGCATTTCACTGCCAGAAATGTTGAGAATGTTGCTGGAATCGCAATTTTAGGGGGAGAAATGAAGGATTTTGTGGGTTGGAAACGGCTTCTTTCCACCTAAGGCGGTAAGAGGCATCGAGTGTCTTAGAGTACCGATTTCGAATTGTGGTCTTATAAGCAATTCCGATCACCAAGTGAAAGTTATGCATGTTCGACCGACGGGGTGTCATCGTTGATCAGATCATGTGCCTGCGGTGACGCTTCCGGAGCGGCATTGGGGTGCTAGTGTGGAAATCTTCGGATCCGACCTAGGGGCGACCAACTCGAAGTGTTGATTCCGAATTTAGGGTCCCAGAGGTGGTTTTGAACGCCGGGTGACGAAATATGCACGCTTTACTGAAGGGTTGAGATAATCGATCGAAATCGTGGACTTATACCCACGCTTCGAGGAGGAATTTCGGCCTCGCAACGGAATTTTGTGAAACCAGCCTCAGTCGATCGTCTCAGAGTGCTGATTCCGAATTGTGGTCCTATAAATGATTCCGACCACGGAACAAAACGTTGTGGCCGTTTTTGCTAAAGATGTGTGAATAAGCAAGAATGGGTGAATATATCGCCGACGTACACGAACATACATTCACGACCTCGGGAGGAATTCTTGTGCCGAGATCGCCGCAATTTTTCTTCCACCAAGGTAGGCTGACTCTGGATTGTGACTTTGCAAGGAATTTATTCAATTGAGGAGACTGTTACGCGTATTTCGCTGCTAGAAACGTGGAGAATGCCTGCTAGAATCGCAATTTTGGAGGGCATAATGAAAGATTTTTTGGGTCTAAAATGACGTCTTATCGCCTGAGGTTGTAAGAGGCGTTGAGCGTCTCAGAGTGCTAATTTCAAATTATGGTCTTATAAGCGATTCTTATCATCGAGTGAAAAGTTATGCCCGTTCGACCAAAGGGGTGTCGTCGTCGATCAAATCATGTGCATGTGGTGACACTTCCGGAGCGACATCGGGGCGCCGACGTGGAAGTCTGTGGATCCGAACTAGTGCGACCAACTCGAACTGTTGATTCTGAATTAGGGTCCCGGAGGTGCTTCTAAATGTCGAGCGACGAAATATGCACGCTTTATTGAAGGTTTGTTGTAATCAATCGAAATCGTGGACTTATACCCATGCTTCGGGATGGAATTTCGACATTTGATGGAATTTCATGAAACCAGCCTCATGTCGACCATCTCAGAGTGTCGATTCCAAATTGTGGTCCTACACATGATTCCGACCACCGAGCGGAATGTTGTGGCTTGTTTTGCTGAAGAGGTGTGAATAAGCCAGAAGGGGTGAATATATCGCCGACATATGCAAACATATATCACGACCTCAGGAGAAATTCTCATGCCGAGATCGCCGTAATTTTTCGGCCGTCAGGGTAGGCCCACTCTGGATTGTAGCTTTACAAGCGATTCATGCAATTGATAAGAATGTTACGCGCATTTCGCTGCCATAAACGTGGAGAACACCCGCTGGAATCGCAATTTTAGAGGGTGAAATGAAGGATTTTTTGGGTCAAAAATAGCATCTTACTGCCATAAGTGATAAGAGGCGTCGATCGTCTCGGAGTGCCGATTCTGAATTGTGGTCTTTAAGCGATTCCGATCACTGATCGGAAAGTTATGTCTATTCGACCGAAGGGGTGTGGTCCACGATCAGATCATGTGCTTGCGGTGATGCTCCCAGATAGGCATCAGGGCACTCGTGTGGAAATCTGTAGATCTGACCTAATGGTGACCGACTCGAAGTATCGATTCCGAATTGGATTCCCGGAGGCGGTTCTGAATGCCAGGCGATGAAACATGCATGTTTTGCTGAAGGGTTGCGGTAATCGATTGAAATCATGGACTTATATCCACGCTTCGAGGTTGATTTTCGACATTGGAACGGAATTTCGTAAAACCAGCCTCGTGTCGATAGTCTCGGAGTGCCGATTCCAAATTTTGCTCCTACAAATGATTTCGACCACCGAGCGGAATATTCTGGCCGTTTTTGTTGAAGGGATGAGAATAAGCCAAAAGGGGTAAATATATCACCGACACACGCAAACATATATTCACGACCTCGGAAGGAATTCTTGTGTAGAGATCGCCTCAATTTTTTGGCCACCGAGGTAGGCCAACTCTCGATTGTGACTTCGCAAGCGATTTGTGCAATCAAGGAGAATGTTACGTGTACTTTGCTGCCAGAAACGTGGAGAACGTCTGCTAGAATCGCAATTTTTGAGGACGAAATGAAAGATTTTTTGGGTCGGAAACAACATCTTATTGCCTAAGACAATAAGAGACGTCCAACGTCTTAGAGTGTCGATTCCAAATCGTGGTCTTATAAACGATTCCGATCACTGAGCAAAAATTTATGCCCGTTCGACCGAAAGGGTGTCGTCAATCAGATCATGTGCCTGCGATGACGCTCTTGGAGCAGCATCGGGGCACCGATATGGAAATTTAAGGATCCGATCTAGTGGCGACCGACTCGAAATATCCCCTCCGAATTGGGATCCCGAAGGCAATTTCGAACGGCGGGCATAACTTATTTTATGATTGTATATTGATGCATGTGGTAGCATTTATGTACTCATGTTGTCAGTTACTAGTTGTGTTGAAGTTATATACTTATTTTCCGTTGTTTGCGGTAGTATAGTAATTCTTGCAATTGTATATTAATATTTAACATTTGTATAATAACATTTATTATCATATATACATACTTTTGAGTGTATAATCATACTTATTATTATATATAGTAATACTTATATTTAATAATGATGATATTTATAATTATGTATTTATGTTTATGGTCTTATAACGATGTTTCTAATTGTACATCAATACTTATAATTATATATTGATGATTATAGTTGAATATATACCCTTTTAATTACATTCATTGATTCTTGTGACTATATAGGTATTTTTGGTTGGGAATAGTAAAGCAAGCACACTCTAATACATGTACACACACCTCACCTCTTGGAAGATACTGAAAAAACTAATAATGATGTTCCTTCCCAATGAAAAACATGCACGATATAGTGATTTCAAACATTTCAGCATGAAATATTATTTTGAGAAATAAAATATCACAATTTTAAAGCATAATCATAGACTATATATAAACTAAACACTAGACCAAAATTCACAACAACAAACAATTATAAACACACTAAAATCATAGACATGGATAACTTAGAAATGAAGACATGAATCAGCATTCCTCCCCCTAGGGTTTCATCAACATTTGATTGATATAAATTGGATAACCAGAAACCAACAGAAAAATATGACTGAACCACATATCAAAAAGAAAAGATGCAACCTCAGGTTTCAAAGGCATTGTAGGTTTTCTGCATAAGATTAACAATAAAGTTACACCCATCGGACACAATCTATAAAAGGGTTTACCAACACGGCTATGCTATTAAAGATCCTTTTGGTTGAATGTAAAATATATTTATAAGGAAAAAATTTTCCAATGAATAATATTTATGAAAAAATAAAAAGCATAATGGCTTATTTGATACCTACATAAACATTTTTTTGTAAAAAGACTTTCCAATGTTTATTTTCTAGTAAAATATTTTCCAAAAATCATATTCACATGTTTGTTTGTGCATAAAAGATTTTCAAATCGTAACATGTATTCATCTACTCTAATAAAACATTTTCCAAAAATCATGTTCACATATTTGTTTGTGCGTAAAAGATTTTCAAATCGTAACATATATTCATCTACCATTGTCTTCATCTTAGATCATAAACACTTATAATTGACAAATTTTGCATCCCGAAATAAAAATTGCCACACAAATCAATGATTTGCTATTCCTTTGAATATAAATGTTGAGTAAGGTAAATACTCGGATGTAAGGAATATGGAAACAAAGCCACATACATTTTCAGTTCTCATACATACAACTCATATGATCTTAAACCGCGAGTGAAAGAGAGCTTGAAGCTGTTACAAAACACTACATGAGAAGAGAGCAAATTGTTAAGGACAAGGAAAAAAAAGCACAAAGGTTTGCATCAGCATTCCTCCAAGATTGCACTCCAAAGATTTGTTTCCAGAGACATGATTGGATATTTGAATACGTTACACTGAGATCTGTAAAGGCTGGCCAACAGCAGCCAACAAATGTAGCAGATACCTAGGTAGTCTTTTATTTAGTTTAAAAGCAAGTGTCTATGGTGAACAAGCTTCCTTGTTGACATATTATGTCATATAAGTATATAACATTCGGTAGATAAATTAAGCAGTCATTATTTCTATATAATCAGGTGAAGAGAACAAATTACTATAACATATCCAACGAGTAGAGCTTTACATCTGATGAAAAAAACTCACATACATACAATCAGGAATAATGAGCAGTTAATATATAGAATGTGAAAATTCTAGGTTTGCCAGTTCCATAAGAATGTGGGTACACCTGAAATTGAGTTTGATGCCATATTCAGTCACATGTATGAGCACCAATTAGGTATCAATTATATTCATATTTATTTATCAATATGTTAACAATAATGGGAAATTGTCAGGATTTGCATAACCTCTTCTGGCCTGAGTACAACGGTTAAAGATCCCTGGGTAAGTCCTAGACAACAGCCTTCCAGTTGACCCAGAAAGGAAATTACGACATAAGGTATGAAGATTATTGCCCTTTCTTCCACATGATGCTTGCAAACACCAAATCAGCTTTTCAAACCCATTACAAACCTAGATGGCCGACTCCAGGTGCAAGCTTCTAACCCTTGATGTAACTGCAAATTAAGGCATGAGCCTTGAAGGAATAAGGATTCAAAAATCAACATAGAAGATGGCCAAAACAGGGAAGCACACTGAATTCCCAGACTGTTGACTCCTTACTAGTACACATTCTGTTCCAGTAAATGTCACACCAACCCCAATCCCCCCTGCTCACACCCTTGCCAAAGGAATCTGCATGGATTGCTTCTAGCTTCCTAGCCACTGATGGAATTCTAAAGGTTAAAAGGAAATAGAGGGAAGACTGACATGAAACAAATTTGCCACCATAAGAAACTATCCTAACCTTCTAGCTAGCCATACAAGAGTGGACAATCCTATAGTGAAGGAAGCAACAGAGATAGGAGACGAGTCAAGGCAAAATTATATGGCACATTCTTTGCAAATGCTTTCACTTTAGAAAAGTAGTTAGGGATTTTATGCATTGGCAGAAGTCAAGGTGGTTGTCTCAAGCCAAGAAAGTTACATGGATTTCTTTATTTTCAGCTATCTTGTGGGCAATTTGGAGGCAGAGGAATGATAGGAAGTTCAGGGAGGATTTCAATTCAATATTTGACATGCTAAGGGAGAGCAGTGAACTGCTCAGTGGACCGGCACAAAACTTGGGATGAAGATCATTCGGTAAATCATGTTTTATCTGTTGCCAGAGACTGGAGCAAATTCACTATGCCAACTCAGTAGGGTCTTGCAATTCTATGCTCTGCAGTTGCCTCTTTCCTATTATTGTATTTCTATAGCAATTTTCTGTGTCCTCTACCTTGTACCAATAAGCTTGTGGTCTTTAGGGGAACAATTAATAGTTCATGGATTTTTGGGCATGGTTCATTCACCTTGCAACCTGAAGTAATCTGTCATATAACATTCCTAAGACTACAGGTTAATGGATTTGGGTCATCCCTTACTTCACTGGCATGCAATTGCAATAAGTACCCTGGTGGATGTAACAAACAAGAGCACTATCAGGCATGGATGGCAAAATCGGCCGACTCCGCTCCGAGTCGGCCGACTCGGAGCAGAATCGGCCCATGCCGACCCGTCTTGGGGGGGGGACCCACCCACCCACGGGACTAGGTTTGCAAAGTCCACTGCCCGACTCCGGCCCGACTCGGGGTCGGGATCGGCTGGGGCCGACCCAGCCACCCGACCCGACTCTGCCATCCTTGCTATCAGGAAGAGAAAATACAGCTGTTTTTGCTTCTGATTTCTTACTTCTTTTGTGTTCTTTTAATTAGGCTTGGTGGTGAGAACTATCTGATATACGTAAGTTGATTAGTTTGGAGTTTTATTAGATTTCTTTAGTTTTTAGGAGGAGAAGACAATCTTACATTATGTGTAGAAGCAGGCTTTGTCCTTTGCGGCTAATTCCCATGGTATAACCCAGGGGAAAATGGCATACGCAATCTCACCTTGGATCAATTTTAAGGATAACATTTTCATGGAGTAACTTTTCAAGAGTACCAAACAACTTATTTTCTAAAGTTTTCCTAGAAAATGTTTTCTTAGGTGGGGTTTTACACCCAACCAGACAAACCCTAAGTAAAACAAATGAACACCAGATTCAAGCCTCATGATCATATCTTCCCCCCTTTCAATAATAGCACCCAAACTATGGATCAGGGCCAATGACCCCATCTTGTTTACCAGTGGTCCTTTCATGCAGCACTACCGATTTGCTACATCTCAGTTTCCAGAGAACAAAATGGAGAGCTAACAGTTAAGTTTCTAGAGAACAAAATGGAGAACTAACTCAAACCAAAAAGAAGAAAACAATGAAAGGCAGCCTTGATGTCACACCAAGATTCCCCCTCGCCCAAAACTGGAGTATTAACAGCTTGAACACTGCATGATCATCGCCTCCTCATGCCCCTTCCCCCGCGGCCACCGAAAGCAGCTCCACTGCGTCCCCGACCAGCCATCGCGCTTGCAGCAGCCTCACCTTGGGCGCTCTCAGACTGCAATTTATGACGGAAATTGTCAGATAACTATTTCCTCAAGATATGATCCCATAACCCACTGTTTGACGAGTACAAAAAGGAAAGAAAACACACACACAGAGCAAAGGAACTGTAAAGACAAACTGCACATGATAATTGAAAGACAATCAGATATTTCTTTCAAACACCACAAAAAAGCTCCAAATATATACAACAGTCCTTGATGATTTCACAAACCCAGAGAACACACAAGAGATTATGGATAATACACTCGTCAATTGCACTCTGAATAGGTAAATTCTAACTACGTCAATTGCCAAGGCCAAATTGTTTCTTGGACAAAGGTGAAAGTAGCAGACAAAAGAAATTACAAAATGGAAGGAAAAGAAGACAACTGTTAGTAAAAGAGGCCCCTGCTTACCCTGAAATACAATTTTTGTACCGACAACCACTCACAGCCCAAAACGTTAAAAAAAAAACATAAATCTATTGACATAAATGCAAAAAATCTCCAAGAATGTATGACAGAATGCTGAAGGCTAATACTCTCAATGTAAATGTCGGAATTGGGCAGTGGGCAGAAATCTATCAATGTAATTGTGTACATATCCACAGCCTGATACATCAGGTATCCAAACAAAATGTTGGTTTGAAGAATCTCAAACAAATATAAAAGTTAAAAATACAATCCCCATGAACGTGATAACGGCACGCTGGTACTAACTACTAAGTGGCAGGCAAGAAAAATGCAAGGATCAAATCATAGTTTTTTTTTTTGAAAAGTTGATAGTGCCACAAGTATATTAATGAAAAGAAAGTAGAAATGTACAAGTATAGGCCAACAAAAAAGAGCCCAAAAACAGCCCTGACCACCTATACATCACAAACCACACCAAGATGGAGTGGCGATCTCTATCCCCCCAACAAAACAAAAAGTGTTGAGTTGGAATGATTCACATTACAAACAATTGACACCCATTTCGTAACTCTACTACAAATCCCAACAAAAAAAAACCCTCTACATCTCAAGCAACTGTAAAAAATATCCAATTGCTCCTCCCCCTAAATCACCATAAAATAGCACAAAGAATGAGCCACCAGACTGTGCTGTCACCTACGGTAGGTCATTGCTTGTTCCACCTCTCAATCATCTGTCGGACCTCGAAATGATGACTAATGGTGCAGTGGGTCCTCACCATCTCCGTCCAGACTCTACGAGAATAGGAGCACCCAGCAAAAATATGGTCTAGAGACTCATCCACCTCCCTACAAAGGACGCAAGTTGTCTGAATGTCTGGCAGAAACCGGTGGAGCCTATCCTACATGGGAAGTCTCCCAATGGAGATTCTCCAAAGTAGGACTTTCACATTCAAAGGGCTTCTAAGCTTCCAAGCCTGATCATGAAGGACATGTCGAACCCCTCCATCTGAAATGGAACAGTAAGTCGATCTAACTGAGAAGCATCCTCCGTTCTCCCACCACCATACCCACCCATCCTTATGTCAAGGCGCCAAGGTGCCCAAAGGCATTCTTGGGGTCCTTGAGCACCTAAGCACTTAGGTCCAGAGGGCACTTAGGCATTGAAGGTGGAGTCCAATGTGTTATCCACCTCCCATATGAAATTTAAGTATCTAAAGATATATAATGAATGAATAATCAAAATGAAATAAAAATATTAATATATTGACATTATAATTAAAAGTTTTTGTGCAAAAACCATTGTTACATGAAACCTTGAGGTACCTAAGCATCCAAGGTGGAGCCCAATGTGGTATCTCCATCCTATATGAAATTTAAGTATCTAAAAGTATATAATAAAAATATATAATAAAAATGTTAACATGACATTATAATTAGGATTTTTTGCACAAAAATCGTTGTTACATGAAAAATTGTAAAATATTCATCATTGCTAAAACATTGTCAAGTATGCCACTTATAAATAAAAACATATTGCAATTATGACATCATGGTTAACGTCCGTTCAAAGGAAGTGAATATTCCTCCAAAGTTCCATTATTTCTGTTAGTTTAATCATTTTTTGACAAAAATACTCTTATTATATTTTTAAGACTTTGAGAATGAGTCTGGTTGCTCGGGTTGTCTAACCCAAGAGCAAACATGAGATTTCCTTTCATGGGTCAGTCAAACCCATGGTTAAATAGATAGAGAGTAACATCACACCACTGAGATGGCATATCTACAACATTTTCCATTTATGAGTGGCATATTTGACAATATTTTAACCAAGGTTCGACGCATCGGGGAATCAGGGCGAATCGGGATTTTCCTGATCCGCCACGATTCGCCTGAATCGGGCCGATTCGGATGGGAATCGGTCCGATTCGATGAGAATCGGGCGAATCGGGTTTCTCCTGATTCGATCCGATTCAGCCGAATTGGACCGATTCGATCCGCCGCCAAACCATGATTTTAACAATGATGGCATATTTGCAATTTTTCATGTAACAGTGGTTTTTGTGCAAACAATAATTAACATTAGAGCATAATATTCATTGTATGAAGTATTAAAACAATAATAAATTTCTATGGTTCTTGAACAAATAAGATTTTTTAGCACTTAATGTTTGTGACAATGTTCACAATCTAAAGATTTTTTTAGCACTGCTTAGGTTTTGCGAGGATGGGGGGCTGGCAAGACCCTCCCGGAAGGGAGGCCAAAAGCAGAATACAACAACAGATCAATGTGTGGGACAGTTTAGAGGAGGTTGGTCTTCTAGATGAGGACAGGATGGCTCGAGACTCGCTCAAGGAGTAGTTTCAAGACATTTTGTGTAAAGAGGAAATTTATTATAAACAAAGATCTAGAGATAGATGGATTAAAGAGGGTGATAGAAACACAGCTTATTTTCAGAGGGTGGCCTCAGGCAGAAGAAGGGTCAATGCTATTGCTTGTGTTAGAGAGGGCGATGAGTTCATCACAAATGAGGACATTAGAATCAAGGCAAGGGACTCCTACTAGAGGCTATTTATAGAGGACATCTTCAGGCCAAGCCTTCAGGAGGACTTCTTTCAGCATTTGTCATATGGATCAGATATGTTCAGAGGAGATTTGTAGGGCTGTTTTTGACTTGGCCGGAGACAAGACACTAGGACCTGATGGCTTTCCTGTGGTTTTTTTACCAGAAGTGTTGGCATATTGTTAAAGATGACTTGATTGTTGCGGTGGTGGAATTCTAGGAGGGGAGGGCCCATCTGGGTGGACTTAGTAAAACTTATATTGTGCCAATTCCAAAGAAAAATGATGCTTCGTGCTTTTCTGATTATAGGCCGATCAATTCATTGAATGGCTCCTACAAAATTTTGTCAGAAGTGTTGGCTTCCAGGTTGGTTTCGGTGATTAATAAGCTGATAGGGCTTGCACAGGGTGCCTTTATCAAGGGTAGGCACATTCTTGATAATTTTTTGGTGGCTCATGAATGTTTATTTGCTTTTAAGCAATGCAGAGGGAAAGGTTTAGTCTTGAAATTAGATTTTGAAAGGCCTTATGACAGAGTCAACTAGTTGTGCTTGCTACATGTCTTGGAGAGGATGGATTTCAGTGAAAAGTGGATTGGATGGATTAGGGCATGTGTTTCTTCAGCTATCTTTGTTGTCCTCATTAATGGTAAGCCGTCAATGTGGTTCCATGGTGGACGTGGCCTTAGGCAAGGTGATCCTCTTTCCCCGCTACTTTTTGTGTTGGTGGCTAGTTTGTTGGATAGGATGTGGAAAAGGGTGGAGGTGGCGGGTCTGCTTGAAGGAATCCAAGAAGTCTGTGGTGGATGATCCATTTCACACCTGCAGTATGTGGATGATACTATTCACTTTCTGGCTGAGGGGGATCATATGCCATTCATTGTGAGATTCTTGCTTGAGCTGCTAGAGGTGGTGTCAAGGCTGAAAGTTAACTTCGATAAGAGTCTTTTGATTGGGGTCAAAATGGAGGAGTTTGCTCTATGGAAAGCATTGACGGTATTGGGGTCTAAGATGAGGAATTTTCCCATCTCTTACTTGGGCCTTCTTCTCTCTCTTGATGTGTTGAGATCCTCAGATTGGCTCCCCATTGTGTTGAGATTTGACTCCAGATTGGCGGTGTGGAAGGCTAAGTCCTGGTCTTATGGGTGGTAGATTGGTCATGTGTAGCTCACTCCTAGATAGTCTACTCACTTATTTTCTATCCATGTTTAGAATTCCCAAGCAGGTGACTAATAAACTAGAAGGCATCAGATGCAGGTTCTTTTGGTATGGCACTGGAGGCAAAATCAGGGGTGGCATGATGTAGCATGGGGGAGAGTCACCAAAAGTAGGGAGCAGGTGGTTTGGGGCTGAAGAATATCTGAGATTTCAACATGGCTTTAATGACTAAGTGGCTATAGAGGTTACGGGTGGTGAGGTTAGCTTGTGAACTACTATAATTCAGCAGAGGTACTTTTAGAGTTCCAGAGTTTGGGATTTGTCTCCTTCCCCAAGGTCCATCACTTCCTCTTTGTGGTGAGACATCTCCTTGTGTAGGGATATACTCCTTGCGGGGACAAGGATCTTGGTGGGTAAAGGAGACTTGTTGAGGTTCTGGAAGGACAGATGGTGTGGGGACATTCCGCTTTGTGTGGATTTCCCTAATCTTTACCAGATGGCAACGGATCCGCATTTCTTAGTCTCTCATATGCTTGACTCTACCCTGCCGGGAGGGTTTGGGCACCAAATTCAGGAGGAATTTGCGTCAGCTTGAGATTGAGCAGTTGGAAGGTTTGCTTGCTCAGTTGTCCTCCATTTCTCTCTCTAACTCTAGCAATCGGCGGTCATGGAGGTGGGAGAAGAGAGGTGTTTTCACAGTAAGATCAGCTTATCAGATCACCTCGAATGGTGGGCATGGTGGGAATCGTCATGGACTTCAGATGAAGGTTTGGAAGTTGAGGAGCCAGCTCATCTGAAGAATCTCCCATGGACGGCTCCCTACCAGGGATAGGCTTCACCTCTTTTCAGACCTACTGAAGGTGTGCGTTCTTTATCGGGTAACGAGGAAACTATCGATCACTTGTTTGTGAGTTGCCCTTATCCTCGGTTGGTGTGGGAGGCAATGGCGACTTCTTCGCGAGGAGATATTCCTTATGAAGATTATGTGCTCTCTTTCATTCAGAAATGGAGAAGACACTGGCCTGTCAAGGGGGATACAACTATTTGGTGGCTTGTTCTTCATGCAACGTCGTGGATGATTGGGACAGAAAGAAATCAACGCATTTTTGGTAGAACTGCGAGGGTGCTCAGTGCCTTTTTGTTGTCGTTTGTAGTAGAGTGATGGAGTGGGCAGACAATTTATGTAATGTGAATCATCTAAATTTGTCACTTTTTGCTTTGTTGGGGAGGCAATGATAGGTTGTATGGTGGAGGCAGTTGGAGGTGTATAGGCGGGTTGTGCTGTGTTTTGCCCCTTTTGTAGAGCCTATATTTGTGCATTCTCTCCTCTTTTGATTTATACATCAGTGGTACCATCCACTTTTCAAAAAAAAAAAAATGATTGTGAACAGTGTTATAATATAAAGCATTAGAGCTTCAGGCACTAAATTCTTCGATGAGCGAGTACGCACATGCCGATCAACTAAAGTGGTCCATGGAATGCAAAATCAGCCGATCCAAATCGAGATCAGCCAGTTTTGGATCAGAACGGCCATGGCTGATTCAAGCCGATCTGGCCGATTCCAGTCAATTCCGGCCAAAATCAGCACGATCTGGATCGGGATCGACCATGACCGATCTGATGGGCTGATCTGATTCTGTTTTCCATGATTAGTGGTCAAGTCGCAGGGTCAAGTGGTAGCAACCCTGGCAAGGAGTTTATGAGGAGCTCCAAAAAGAAAATTTTAATTTGCAAAGTAAAATGACAAGTCTCATTGGGTCCAAGTCCGAAGGCGGCCACCTAGGCGCTGCCTTGGGGAACCTTTCAGGACCCCAATAAGGTGGAGGCCTATGCCTAGCTCATGTCTGGGCGCCTTGCCACCTAGGTCGGCACCTTGACAACAATGGATCAAATACTAAAGTACATAAACTACTAAGCATGATCATAATCGGACTGAAAAACAAGTCAGCAATATCCATTTACCTTGGGGTTTTTCACTGTTTCATCCACACTGAGAATCAGACAAGCCGCCTCAGTTGCAGCATTAATAGCATTAATCTGAACAAATAAGCATTCAAAAAAATGGCATATTAAATTATTAATATATCGATGGAGAAAGACTTCGCAACAAGTGGCAAAAACAAACTCAGTACCTTCACGACAGAAGGCTCCCATACAAAGTTTGCAAAGGAATCTGCAATTCCGCCAGTATTGATATCCACACCATAGTTCAATCCTTCACCTGGACAAATGTTGTATGTATCAGCAAAACAAAAATAATCATTGAAGGCAATAGATGTAAATGGAAAGCAGTTAACCAGTTGCATGTTTCTGTCGGAGCTTATTCAAGACATCAGTTGCATCAAAACCAGCATTGTCACACAGTTGTCGGGGTATTATCTGCAGTGAAGAATGAGAAAGATCCATGTTCAATCAAAAACAAAATAAAATTTCCAACAAGGATATCCACAAGACATTAGAAATAAATTTCAATCTCTTTGTAGTACAAGTTCATGATCACTTGTTGAGAACTTTTATGCTACAACTCCTGACTAATATTGGCAGTGATATAAACATCTGTGGCTAGACCATGAAATTGGAAAATAGAATACTCAAACAAGTCAGAAGATATGCTTAGACAACCATTAGAAGCAAGATGAGACTTGAGAGGTAGCCAGAGAATTTGTTCGTCAGTCAAGTGAAAGTTGGGCAGCATGAAAACACTGAAGGCTTTGATGGAGGTTACTGATGTCTTAGAAGGGAAGACAACTCATCCCTATCTAAAATGATATTCCATCTTCAACTCTTGAGTTATGAAAAAGGGTTGTAAAGTTTGATTTGGTTGTTTTCATTGAACCAGTTGTACTTCTGAGAGTGTAAATGACAATGGAATATCGCCCCACAACCACTACTTATTCATAACTAAGATGGCAAAAGTTCAACATCAAAAGCCTGATAAATGCAAATAAATCAGTACATTGAAGTGTAGTCATTAATAAGCTCTTTTCACTGTCCCTTTGAAGTCATGCTATAAGTCTGCAATATCATCTCAGCTGACTGGAGGGGACATACCTCTATAAAAAGTATGAAAAAAGATGGAGAACAGGAATCAAATTTCCAAGGTACTTGATCCATCCTGAGTACAAGCCTTTATTTTATCAAGAGGTTAAAGTGAAAGGAGAGATCGACTGTGGAGTCTCATTTGATTTCAAAAAATGCAGTTTCCAGATAAAATTGTTAAAGAATATGAGTATATTTCCCTGTCCATATATTTCAAAAGAGATATAGCCCTAAAGTTCTTCCGTACATGAGTTGAAGATGTAATTCCCTCTCCTCCAAAAAACCAAAAAAGGGAAGAAGAAACATCCACATCACAAACATGTTTTCCCAATTTCCACACCCAAGTACAAACAGAACCTGAAATAAAGACAAAAATTCTAGCATTCTAGCCTCCCTGTGATGATCCTAACAGTTCTTTCTCCCCACAAATGCATTTAGAAGTATTAATTATCTTTTTCCTTAGAGACCAAAAAAAGAAATAAGGATACTACGATACCATGCAGAAGGCAGCATGGTATACCATGTGCCCTCACAGCCATGACAATAATGAGTGAAAACCACCTTGGTGCATCAAAACATAAATTTTCTATTAAAAATGAACTTATACCCATAACCTTGAGATTAACAAGTTTCTGCACATTGAACATAGATTTGGTGTTAAAAACTAGCTCGAGTTTCATGGGTTTCTTTTTCCCCTAAAATGTGGATGGTACCACAAAATATTATGGTACCATGTGTTGAGCAATACGAAAGAAACACACTTACAAAATATGTGTAGCAGGATGCTGAGATGGATGTGTGGTAAAACTAAGATAAGATTAGGAATAACTTCCATGAGGACCTGGGGATAGCTCTAATTGATAATAAAATGAGAGAAAATAAACTTAGGTGGTTTCGACATGTGCACCATCACCCTAACTCGGCACCGGTTAAAAAATGTGACCAAATCTTAGTAGATGCTAGTAAAAAAAGCTTAGGGTAGGCCTAAAATGAGATGGTACGATGTTGTTAAGAAGGACATTGGTTTCTTGGGTTTAAATACAAATATAGCATTTGATAGAAATTTTTGGCGGAGCAGGATTCATGGAGCCGAACCCAAATAATGGGATAAGGCTTTGATGATGATTAAGAGAAGAGTTTCATGGCTTTAAAACCATCAGATCTTGAATTCAGACAAAAAGCATGGTATACCATGCTTCTCAGCACAGAAAGTACACCGATCATATCAGAAAGCCAAGAGGGCAACCATATTCCTACCTCCAGTGCTTTAGCATAGGAATTTATAAATAATTGAGACTTCCCAGCTATTGTCCGTGCATGCTGTCTGAGGTACCTGCTTATCTCCATCTGACATTAAAAGTAGTTTTAGCATGAAGATTTTCCTTTAAACACAACACAACATCAAGATAAATCAAAACAAGAAACATACATCAATTGCGCCACCTCCAGGTACAACAGTGGAGTTCTTCAGTGCTCTTCTCACTATCATAATAGCATCATGTAGACTACGCTCTGCTTCTTCAATGAACTGGGGAAAAAACAAAAAGAATTAAATTTCTTAGTCAAAAAGTAATTTTCCTAAGTATGCAATCAGTATGTCAAACCTGATCTGCTCCACCTCGGAGAACAATGGTGGCTGTATGTCCAGAAGGGCAACCGCTAAATATGTTAAATCTTTCATTCCCTACTTGCTTTTCCTCAAAAAGTTCACAAGATCCAAGAACCTATATAGACAAAACATAAGAAAGACTCATCAGCATTACATGATTGAAACTAAGAAATATTGTATTTTCTCAACTCCACAACTATCCCATATTAATATATTAATGGAAAAGGGACAAGTAAACTATGAGCTCTCGATCCGATCAGCATATAACATCATTTCTGATGGTGGACTTTGGCATCGGTTTCACAATCAGGTTTGGAAGCCAAAAAGCCCCTTCAAGGTCAAGGTTCTCATATGGAGAATATCTTTTGGCAGACTACCCAAACATGATAGATTGTGCTGGTTCCTGCTAGATATGCAGACCTCTTGTGTTCTTTGTGGAGTGGACAATGAGTCTATTGATCACATCTTCAGTGGATGCTCCCTTGCCTCCTCAGCTTGGAGGGTGATGGCTGCTAAAGTTCATTGCACCATCCCCTCCCATTTTGGGGTCAGACAGATGCTGTTGAATTGGAAGAGACTGTGGCCTACAAAGGGGGACATAACTGTTTCGTGGCTGATATTGCATGTCACATTATGGATGATATGGGGTGAGGGGAACAGGAGACCAGAAGGTTCGGGATACAGACTCTCTTTTTGATGCATTTGTAGCAACGTTAGGGAATGGGCGACAATCATCTGTAATGTGGATAAGTCCAACTCTTCACTTTTGCTTTTGATGGGGTGCTGAAATTGGTTATATATTCAGGGTAGGATAGTGTTGTATAGGCGAGCTTGGCTGCATTTTGGGTTTCTGTGTTGGCCTATACTTGTATATTCCATTTTTCTTCTTAATATACCGGTGGTACGTTTCAAAAAACAAAAGGGTAAACTATGAGCTCCGTAGATATGAGGATGCTGGTAAGTGGTAAGATAGAGGTGGAAGATCATTGATGACAGAAAAAATTTCTTCACAACTCTCAATAGGAAACAATTTCACAAAGTTGGCATGGATAATCTGGTCAAAGAACAATAAACAGGATAAAGCCACAGGGGCATATTCCATAAATTGATAGAACAAAATGAGAAGAAAAGCATCAAATTCTCATGAGTATTTGTTCCATATGCATCAGAATAAAATTCAGTGTTTACACAGCTTGCAGAGAGCACCTGGGCTGATCTTCATGACTGTGTGGCCAAAAGATATCTATACATTATACATGTGTAAAATCTGGAGAAAAAAAGAAGAAGCATAAAGCAACCTCATCAACAACATTATTGACAGATGTTTGCACAGCTCCACCAGTAGCTGCTGCAACACGCTGTAAATCTTCCTCTGCTACACGCCCAGCACAGAAGATATCCCGATCAGCAAAATACTGCACAAAAAGCAAACATTATGAACCTGAATATGGCAACTTGCATATGTTAAAACAGAAGGCAGTAAGAGCTTTCACAGGGTATTGATGGAGAAGATGTACCTGTGTCGCAAGGTCACCAATTGCCAATCGTGACAGTACAATTTTAGCTCCACTTTGGACACATTTGTCAAGTTTGTCATAGATAATATTCCATTCAGCATCAACAATTGACTGATATTGTGCAGGATCTGATAATCTGCCAGAGGATAGGAAGACCTAAAATAAAAGGAAAAAGATATTGAACAGGATATTCAAATGAAAAAAGAATTAACTATACCTGACTTCCGCATTTTCTTTCTCTGACTTCAACTCCAATTCAATATTCAACAAAAGAATCTTAGGATTCTGAAATTTCTTTGGTTGCTGCTCAAAACCAGCATAAGAAAATGTCTTCTTGAAAGCAACACCATTGACCAAAAAAGAGTCTCGCATGGTTCCTCCAGGAACCTAAAAAGTGGGAGCATAGGAAGTTTGAGAGACGGGAAAAAAAAAGGGACCCAATTTCATAGTATTTTAGGTTTCTTAGAAAGAGGATGGCACCACAATTCATTAGATAGACAAATCATAGAAAAAAGAACTCATTTAAGAACCATGTCACATAATCGAAGGCACACTAAAAATTTTTAAAAATACGAATATGGCTGGGTTTCTTTCTTTGATGCCAAACACCCAATATCAAGAGAGAAATGAAACTGTAAGCTATGCCCTCCAACCAAAGCCCAAGGATCAATCACGAGCAATCCTTTATTGGAGATTGTTTATCATAGAAGATTTTCATGAACAGACATGTCTCTTCACTTCATGGAACATGCACTGAAATAGATATGGATCGGCCAAAAGCAGTACCCATAGCCTTGTTATTATCCCCAATTCCACCACCTCAACACAAATCAACATTCTCCATTTCTTTATTTTTCTCATGGGAACCAACTCAGAACCACAAAGAAAACGGGAATTTGACAAAGAAAACCTAGTGCCCACTCAGTTTCTGGATCTTGGAACCTTGCTCCAAACTTTCCTAACTTGAATGCTCATCAATAGATGCTAGATGAAATCTGTGACCTACGCCAGGTATACCAAGAGGAGTTCAACAACAATTGCCTCCTGAGTTAATAAAGAAGGAAGTGATCTCTAACCCAAAAGAGATCATGTTGAAATCCAAAACTAAATTTACTTAGGTTGCCCCCCAACCACATACAACTCATGACCTGTGACACGAGCAGAAACAGAAGAAGGAAAAAAAGATGCCCTTGAGATCCCGCCCACTAACTAAAAGACGAAGTATATAACAATGACAGGGATGGAGATTGACCGAGGACAGGCTTCCTGATCCAAAGTGACAAATGATTTATGGAAACTCATTTTCTCTGGCACTTCCAATAATGCTTTCCGGATAACTGAATCATTTTTGAAAAGTGGATAGTACCACTAATATATTAAATGAAAAAAAGAGAATGTACAAGTATAGTCCAACGAAATAGATCTCCCAAAAACACAGAACAGCCCGCCCATACAGCTTCACCCATCATGGAATGTACCAAAGAGACTCAACTCCCCATCAAGGCAAAAAGAAGAGGAATTGGCCTGATCCAAATTACATAAGATTGATGCCCATTCCCTAACTATTCCACAAATCCCCCCAACAAGTAGAAGAAATACGCATGTTCCTTTCTCCCCCAAATCATCCAAAGGGTGGCATGCAAAATCAGCCACCACACTGTCCGGTCGCCCCTAATAGACCACTGCCTCTTCCAATTCAGCATCATGATCTTAATCTCCCAATGTGAAGAGAAGGTGCAATGAGCTCTCACCGCCGCATCCCTCCAAACAGAAGAAGTGTAGGGACAGTCTGCGAAAATGTGATCAATAGATTCATCCACGGCCCCACAAAGGACACAAGAAGGCTGGATGTCTGGCAAGAAATGATGAAGCCTGTCACGTGTGGGAAGCTTACAGATAGATATCCTCCACATGAGAACCTTCACCTTTAATGGGCTTTTAGGCTTCCACACCTGTGAATAAAGTCCATGCCGAAGAGGTGAAGACCACCATCTGCGATGATGTTGTAAGCTAATTTGACGGACAAGCAACTAGTCTTCTCCCATCTCTGAAACCACCGGTCCCCAGAATCCGACGATGCAATAGTAGAGAGGCTGGAAAGCAGGTCCTGAAGCTGCATAGTCTCCTGACATGACAAATCCCTCCTGAAAATGGGTGACCACACAATGCCCGGCAGAGAAGCGTCAATAGCTTGAAAGACAGCAAGCCGATGCTCAGAAGCCACCTGAAAAAGATCTGGAAACAGCACACAATAGGGGAAATCTGACGGGGACCGTAACTCGTGACGGACGCGGAACGAGACTCGAGACTGCAGACGACCGGCGATATATATTGACATCAATTTTATTTTATTATGTAATTTTTATTTTTAGTGGAGTTTGATTTAGTCAGTTAGAATGAAGAGTCTAAATTTAAGGTAAGAAAGGTTTATTAGCAGGGAGAGGGACAAGATTGTTATTTTGTGGTTTGTTTCAAGGTTATTTTAGTCTTTTCTTTTGTCTGTCTTTTGGCCTTCCAGTGTGGCCTTTATATGTAGCAGTCTCCTCCTCTTTTGAATGATGAATAGATGAATTAATGAGCCATTGCTTGGAGATTGGAACAGTCTTGTGAGGTGCAGAGCGCCTGTGCATGTGTGTGTTTGGAGGCTCCCGGGAAGGGAGGGTGTGAAGCCCCACCGCCTCCCTCTTCTCCTTCTTCCCCTCCGGTCTTCTTCCTCCTCTGCTCTTCCCCTTCCTCTCTTACTGTCCCGCATCAAAATCCCTGCACCATCTATCCATCCAAAAAAGGGCCTTATCACCCTTGCCCACATGAACCCGGATACCGGCGAAGATCAAGTCCCTGCAAGCATATATGTCCCGCCAAAGAGGCGAAGAGCCCGCCCACGATAAAGGAGGTAGATCCCAAACTCTAGTTCTCCCAGAATATCTCTGATAAGATTTCTAATATGCCAGATAACTGAATCATATGTATTCTCAACATCAAGCTTGATTTATGAGCATGATTACACTCACCGGCTACAAGAAAGTTCTCTTGGATTGGATATGCCATGCTTGACTAAATACACTTTTAGTTCCATATGAGGTTCTGATAACCTTCTCCACTATTCCTGCAATCCTGTTGCCAGCTTTATACTGATATGCTTGCACACACAATTTCCAGACTAACTGATCTGACATCCAGAAAAAAAAACTGTTCTACCTCCCAGCCCCCTTTCCTCAGAAGAAGCAAATTGTGTGCAAGATTTATTCTCCACTTCCCAAATCACCCAAGTGGAATTTTCCTTCACAGAGGTCCACCAGCACAATCTTCCTTAATCACTCACCCATAATACAGATACATGTAGAAAAAAACCAATCCAGTTATGACTTGACATTCCTAATTTGTTGTTCATTTTTCACCACCTCCTCCTGTAAGTTAACATATCTTGTTGAACCAAACAAATGCCCAGCCATGGCCAACGTTGCTAGTCTGCAATCTGCATCCATATGGACGGGGCAACTAGGAAATGCTCCTGGCAATCCAACAAAACTAATGATCTAACAAGTGTGGGCAGTGCAGAAGTCTTATAACAATTACACCGTTTGTACTGAGCATAACCATTTAAGATATCTGTCAGGCCCTTGTCAATGGAGGGCCTGAATTCCTTCACCTTCTGTCAGCTAATTAACACTTGTTGATTCTCCCCGATGCCAGCTGAGTTGAAATTCCAACCAAGGCAGTTCATCTAGTTCAAGACCAAGCTTATTTCCGCCTTTTCTTTATCCTGGATGCTAAACAAAGGATCATTTAGGGATGTTCCTGAACCAAATTGTCCTAAGCTGCAGAAAGTGTGGACAAAGGAAAACTTGTACAAGTACACATAAAGATCCCTTATAGTCAGTGCCTTTGCTACCTGGATTTCTTTTTCTAAACATGAACACCAATGACTTCTTTGAACTGAGGGATGCAACCAAGTAGGTTCTTAGCAAAAAATAAAATAAAATGAACACAGTTGTTTGCAAAACAACAATTCCCCCTTCAGGACAGCGAATAATTGCTTCTACAAGTATAAATCTGTCTATGCCAAAACAATATTGATCAAACAGGAACTTTCGAAAAATATTGATCAAACAGGAGATGAAGTTTTTCATGCATTTCTGGAGATAAACTTCCTCTTCTGGAGAGGTCTAATCTTGATTCTTGAACATGCTACATAGGACAAATATAAAGGCAAAAAAAAACATACAAGCAAAACTTATGTGATAACTTACAAAGAAGTAAATGGGTAATGGAAGTACCAATAATGTCAGCAGTATAATTGAGGCAAATAAACCATATAACACTCACTTCTAGAATTAACCAATCTAGCACAAAGAAAGGTGTTACGAAGATACTATGAAAAGAAGTAGTTAACCTTTTTAATCCCAATTAAATTTAGTCTGTCATCATTGGCAACTGCAATGACAGCATCAACAACCATGGATGCAAAGAACTCCTTCTCACCCCCAATAAGCTTCGAAGAGAGTGTTGTAGAAGCACACTTAGCTAGCAACTTCTTTTTCTCTTCCAAACTTTTACCCTCTATGCTCACAGCAAGTTCTTTGATTTTATTAATTGCCTGCATCAAGACTGAAGAGTTGTAGATTCCAAAGCATTCATAAGATGTTGACAGCTGAACAAAAACACTGAAACACTGACCAAAGTGCATGCCGTCCGGTAACTGCGTATGAGATTCTGAGGATGGGCTCCGTCCTCAATGAAAGGCTTTGCTTCCTTCAAAAATTCACCGGCAAGAAGCACTACAGTAGTAGTTCCATCACCAACCTATGAAAGTAAATACAACTGTCAGTCTCCCATATTTTGGTGCAAGATAGACATTCTTGATCACTTGCAAAACTTTGCATGACAAAACACTCCCAGGAATGTGGTAAACTAAATACTTAAGCACATTAATCAAAAAGATATGACACATATTCGTCAACTTATACTCCCAGGACTGTGGCCCAGTGGCACAGGGTAGGGGATTAAGAGGGAACCACCAAGGTTCGAACCTGGATGGTGAAGGTTTTCTGTCTTTACTACTGAGCTGGTTCTGCCACTGCAGCAGACTCCTCATAAAACAGTACCCTGCTTTATTCAACATCAATTGCATGTGTATAACACCTCCTGCTTGCAAAGGCCGCAAAATTGGGTTTTCAATCAAAGGCACGCCAATTTCACAGGTTACGTAAGACCAACAGCAAATAACATAATAAAGGGCACACAGGATTAGTATATCCAGCCAATGTGCAAAGACAAAACATATGGTTCAAGGAGGACACAGCACAGTAGTAATCTAAGGGACGAGTGGCAAGATTACCACAGCCACACTCGCTAAAATCCTGCAAGTCTAGAAACAATCTGTGGATAAGTCAGAGGCTTCTATGATGACTGCAATCTCATGTTCTGCCTTATACATGAACGACATTTCTTAGAGCTCAAATGGCCAGGAGACATGCCATAACAAGCAACTCCATACCACTTTTGGCTTCAGGGCTGCTCAACAGGTATGGAATGAAACATTAACTGAACACATCTCAACGGACTCGTTCTAAAATATCGTCGCCAAGACCCCTGAGTTCCCAGAATAGGGTGAAAGAGTAAATGCAAGGCCACAAGAAAGCCTGAATACTATCAGAAGCTAGCGAGATGAAATAAACTGGGCCAAAGGAATTGTCTTTAGTAAGAAAATATTATTTTATAATATTTGAGACAATAATCCCACAAAAAAACTCACTGAGCATCCAAAATTCTCGACCAAGAATCAAGGACAAAAGATTCTCAAGTAAAAGCTTTCATCTGAGCACTATAAAAGCTACAAACTTGACGATCTCGATTGTTCTAAAGGGTTGCAGGAAAAGAAGAAGAAGAAGAAAACGCATGGGGCCGGCGCTCTCCCCCCGTTGATTACCTCCGCGTCCTGGGACTTGGCGATGTCGACAAGGATCTTGGCGGCCGGGTGGACGATGTCCAGGAGCTTCATGATGGTGGCGCCATCGTTGGAGATGGTGGTGCTGCCCTTGTCGTCGTGGATCAGCTTGTCCATCCCGCGGGGGCCCAGCGTCGTCCGCACCACGTCCGCCACCGCCATGCAGGCGTTGATGTTGCTCACCACCTGTGCTTTCCCTTGCGACGTGTCCGTCCCTTCCTTCAGCAATATGATCTGCGGTTGCTGCAGAAAACCAACAAAACAGAACAACAATAACAACGTCAGAGAGCTGTGAGCAGCAGGACGAACATACACTCTCCACACACAGATACGGGGTGGAGAGGTACCAGCATAGCCGCCATTGTCGGATGGAGGGAGATCTCACACAGGAGCTTGGGATGGAGTGTGAGGGGGAAGAGGAGATCGCGGGATTCGAAAGCTAGGATTTTGGGGGGGAGGAGTACGGAGTTTTCGAGTGGTGAGGCGGAACGTCTCAAGGGAAGGGGGGGAGCGTAATGGAGTGGTGGGCTCACTTCAGCTAACGCCAAAAGTCACCGCTTGGATGACGCTTTCAAATCACATTGGCAAATCGCAAGAGAAATGATGTCAGCAACGCAACAATGGATGCCAACGTAAACCGGAAAAAGAAGAGGGTAAGGGTTCCACATTAAATAAAATTTTTTATTTAAAAAAATACTTATTACTCACTCCGACGTTTCTAGTACATGATTAGTGGATGAAGGCAGTAGTGGACCCCGCCTCATTCTTTTGAACTTTTTTCCCCCTAATATTTGTTCGATTGGATAACATTTGTCACATTTATTTGAGAATTTGTCCCACTTAAGTGAGACAAATTATCAAATGATTAAAAGCAGTTTAGGATGGGACTCATGTGCAATCTCTTGATTGAGAGTTATTTTAACACTAATTGATGGTAAATTTCGCTCGTTAAAAGAGTTATCGCTAGTGCAACGAGTCACGATGATTGTTTAACATTTGTACAATCCATAATTAATAAACGGATCAAAAGAGAATCAAGTCAAGTAGATGAATTGGAAGGAGAAAGAGTCACAAACAAAAGCCATATTAGACAACTAGATAGAGTGGATAGTTCAAAGAAGATCTTCAAATTATAAGAGGAATGAGAGTTTCTTGTTCAATTGTTAAAACATGATTAACCATAGTTAAAGAATGATCATATTAGTTAAAGAGAACATGTAAATGCAAATAAGAATCTGAAAATATAAAATAAATAATAACTCAAATTTATCAGTAAAAACCTTTGTAGCATTTTCCACCAATTTTGCAAATTAAACACCCTGCCAGTTTTGGCTGACAATTGTTGGTTGGGAAAGATCTTCTAGATGAATAATTCAAATTGCTGAGCAGAAGATGGAAATTTAACATATAAGAATCAATCATGTATGTTTTATGTGTTTAGTATCATTCAAAACTATAAAGAAGAGGACTGAAGAACCAACAATAGCTTCTTTTAAAAGAAAAAAGAACTAGCCACACTAATTTATTTACACAACATTCTTTTAAATTCTTTTAAACTCAATCTTAGCTTTTGAACGCGAGGCCTCTTAAATTTTGTGTAAATAGAAGGCCTTTTTTGTTATTGTCAGGGATATAACAAAATTATCCAATTTGAGATTTTCTTGTTGGTATGGGCAAGATATATACCCATGGCAAAATATTCATTTTGGCAAAAGAATGGCAGGCATGAAATAAATTTAAGGCCTCTCAGTTAAATGCTACGTTCAGGTAATCCTAAGGTCGTGTCTATAATTCCATATAATAATCCTACGGATGGATTTATTTGAAATTTCAGTTCACGATTATTATTATTATTATTTTGTTAAGTGTGAGATCAAAAATTTGAATTCAGATCATAGTGGTATATGTTGAAGACCCATGAAAAATAAAGCCATCTATTTTTATTTGTTTCGAGACCGAAATTTCACCGCGGAACGTGTGTACTAGTACATCGATCACGCACATTTTCGGTAAGACGCGGATATTTCTTCGCTTGGCGATCGGAACTGCCTGCGAGGTTGGATTCAGAGATTTATGGTCCGACGCCCAAATTTCTCTCTGGGAGCGTGGTCGCAGGCTCCCGATGCAATCGCATACTGACACTTCTTCGCTCAAATAGACATAACTTTCCGCTGAGTTATCGAAATCGCTTATAGACCCCAATTCGGAATCGGCACTCAGAGGCACTCGTCGTTCTTTATCGCCTTTGGCGATAAGACATCGTTTCCAAGTCAAAAAATTTCTGTTTCGCACTCTAAACTTAAGATTCCAGCCAAGCTTTTCTAGCAGTAACGTCTCCCTCGATCGCGCGAATAGTTGGTGGGGCCACAACACGGAGTCGGCCTATCACGATTATCATAAGTTCTGTTCAACTCGACGCGAGAACTTCTCCCCAGGTCATAATATGGGTGCACACACATCACCGATATATTCACCACTTTTGGATTATTCTCACCTCTTCAACCAAAGAACTACGCATAACTTTTCGCTCGGGTATCAAAATCAGTTATGTGACCACAATTCGGAATCGACATTCCGAGACAGTCGATAAGATGTTGGTTTTACAGAATTTCATTCCAAGGCTGAAATTCCACTGCGGAGCGTGTGTACTAGTACACCGATCGCTCACCCCTTCGGTAGGACACGAATATTTCTTCGCTCGGCGATTGGAACCACCCACGAGGCCCCAATTCGAAATCGACACTTCAACCCGACCGACACAAGGTTGGACTCGAAGATTTCCGGTCTGGCGCCCAAATTCCTCTCCGTGAGCGTAGTCGCAGGCTCCCGATGCGATCACATACAGACACCCCTTGGCTCAAACAGGCATAACTTTCCACTCGGTTATCGAAATCGCTTATAAGACCCAATTCGGAATCAACATTCAGAGGCGATCGTCGCTCCTTATCGCCTTTGGCAATAAGGCATCATTTTCGAGTCAAAAAACCTATGTTTCGCACTCCAAAATTTTGATTCCAGCCGACGATCTCCCTGTTTCCAAGGTTTTATAGTAGCAATGTCTCCCTAGATCACGTGAATCACTGGTGGGGCCATAACACGGAGTCGGCCAATCACGGAGATCGGAAGTTGTGTTCAATTCGACGTGAGAAATCCTCCCTAGATCATAAATATGGGTGCACAAATATTGTCGATATATTCACCCCTTCCGGATTGTTCTCACCCCTTCAGTGAAAGAATTGGACATAACTTTCCGTCTAGTTATCAGAATCGCTTATGTGACCACAATTCAGAATATTCATTCTAAGACGATCGACAAGACGTTGGTTTTCACGGAATTCCGTATTGAGGCCAAAACTCCACCGCGGAGCATGTGCACTAGTACACCGATCGCGCACCCCTTCGGTAAGACGCGGATATTTCTTCGCCCGGTGATCAAAACCGCCAGCGAGGCCCCAATTCAGAATCGGCACTTCGTCCTGGTCGGCACAAGGTCAGATTTGGAGATTTCCGGTCTGGCACCCAAATTCCTCACCGGGAGCGTAGTCGCAGGCTCCTGATGTGATCACATATGAACACCCCTTCTCTGAAACAGGCATAACTTTACGCTTGGTTATCGGAATCGCTTATTAGACCCCAATTCAGAATCGACACTCAGAAGCGCTTGTCGTCTCTCATTGCCTCTGGCGATAAGACGTTGTTTTTTATTCGAAAAACTTCCATTTCGCACTTCAAAATTGCGATTCCATCCGAAAATCTCCCCATTTCTAAATTTGTCTAGCAGTAACGTCTCCCTCAATCATGTGAATCGCTGGTGGGGCCACAACACAGAGTCGGCCTATCACGACGATCGAAAGTTGTGTTCAACTTGGCATAAGAACTCCTCCCCAGGTCATAAATATGGGTGCACAAATATCACCGATATATTCACACCTTCCAAATTAATATCACCCCTTCAGCGAAAAGAAATGAACATAACTTTTCGCCCGGGTATCGGAATCGCTTATGTGACCACAATTCAGAATCGACATTCCAAGACGGTCGATAAGATGCTGGTTTTACATAATTTCGTTCAAAGGCCGAAATTCTACTGCGAAGCGTGTGTACTAGTACACCGATCGCTCACCCCTTCGGTAGGACACGAATATTTCTTCGCTCGGCGATTGGAACCGCCCGCGAGGCCACAATTTGAAATCGACACTTCGACCCGACCAGCACAAGGTCAGATTCAGAGATTTTCGGTCTGGCACCCAAATTTTTCTCTGGGAGCGTGGTCGCAGGCTCCCTATGCGATCGCATACGAACACCCCTTCACTTAAACGGACATAATTTTTGCTCAGTTATCGGAATCACTTATAAGACCCAAATTCAGAATCGGTACCCAAAGGCGCTCACCGCCCCTTTTTGCCTTTGGCAACAAGACATCGTTTCCGAGTTAAAAAACCTCCATTTCGCAATCCAAAATTATGATTTCAGCCGACGATCTCCCAATTTCCAAGATTTTCTAGCAGTAACGTCTCCCTCCATCACAGGAATTGCTGTTGGGGCCACAACACGGAGTCCGCCTATCACGGCGATGCGATCGCATACGGACACCGCTTCGCTCAAACGGGCATAACTTTTCGCTCGGTTATCGGAATCGCTTATAAGACCCCAATTCAGAATCGGCACGCAGAGGCGCTCGATGCCCCATTATTGCCTCAGGCGATAAGACGTCGTTTCGGGGACAAAAAACCTTCGTTTCGCACTCCGAAATTGCGATTCTAGCCGACGATCTCCCCTATTCCAAGGTTTTTTGGCAGTATCGACTCCCTCGATTATGCGAATCGCTGGCGGAGCCAACACGTAGAGCCGCCCAGTCACAGCGATCGGAAGTCGTGTTCAACTCGACGTGAGATCTGCTCCCCAGGTCGTGGATATGGGTGCCCGAACATCGTCGATATAGTCACCCCCTCCGATTTATTCCCACCCCTTCAGCGAAAGAATTGGGCATAACTTTCCGCACGGGCATCAGAATCGCATATGTGACCACAATTCGGAATCGGCACTCCGAGACGGTCGACAAGGCGCTGGTTTCGCGGAATTCCGTTCCGGGGCCAAAATTCCCCCCCGGAGCGTGTGTACTACTACACCGACTACCGTACCCTCCGGTCGGACGTGGATATTTATTCGCCCAGGGGTCGGAAGCGCCCGCGAGGCCCCAATTCAGAATCAGCACTTCGACCTGGTCGGTAAATGGTCGCTTTCAGAGATTTCCGGTGCGGTGCCCAAATTCCTCTCCGGGAGCGCGGTCGCAGGCTGCCGATGCGATCGCATACGGACACCGCTTCGCTCAAACGGGCATAACTTTTCGCTCGATTATCGGAATTGCTTATAAGACCCCAATTCGGAATCGGCACGCAGAGGCACTCGATGCCCCCCTTATTGCCTCAGGCGATAAGACGTTGTTTCGGGGTTGAAAAACCTTTGTTTCGCACTCTGAAATTGCGATTCTAGCCGACGATCTCCCCTATTCCAAGGTTTTTTGGCAGTATCGACTCCCTCGATTATGCGAATCGCTGGCGGAGCCCACACGCAGAGCCGCCCAGTCACAGCGATCGGAAGTCGTGTTCAACTCGACGCGAGATCTCCTCCCCAGGTCGTGGATATGGGTGCCCGAACATCGCCGATATAGTCATCCCCTCTGGTTTATTCCCACCCCTTCAGCGAAAGAATTGGGCATAACTTTCCGCACGGGCATCAGAATCGCTTATGTGACCACAATTCGGAATCGGCACTCCGAGACGGTCGACAGGGCGCTGGTTTTGCGGAATTCCATTTCGGGGCCAAAATTCCCCCCGGAGCGAGTGTACTAGTACACCGAGTGCCGTACCCCCGGTCGGACGCGGATATTTATTCGCCTGGGGGCGGAACCGCCCGCGAGGCCCCATTTCAGAATCAGAACTTCGACCCGGTCGGTAAATGGTCGCATTCAGAGATTTCTGGTCCGGCGCCCAAATTCCTATCCGGGAGCGCGGTCGCAGGCTGCCGATGCGATCGCATACGGACACCGCTTCGCTCAAACGGGCATAACTTTTCGCTCGGTTATCGGAATCGCTTATAAGACCCCAATTCGGAACAGGCACGCAGAGGCGCTCGACGCACCCTTATTGTCTCAGGCTATAAGACGTCATTTCGGGGTCGAAAAACCTTCGTTTCGCACTCCAAAATTGTGATTCTTGCCGACGATCTCCCCTATTCCAAAGTTTTTTGGCAGTATCGACTCCCTCGATTATGCGAATCGCTGGCGGAGCCCACACGCGGAGCCGACCAGTCACAGCGATCGGAAGTCGTGTTCAACTCGACGCGAGATCTCCTCCCCAGGTCGTGGATATGGGTGCCCGAACATCGCCTATATAGTCACCCCTCCGGTTTATTCCCACCCCTTCAGCGAAAGAATTGGGCATAACTTTCCGCACGGGCATCGGAATCGCTTATGTGACCACAATTCAGAATCGGAACTCCGAGACGGTCGACAGGGCGCTGGTTTCGCGGAATTCCGTTCCGTGGCCAAAATTCCCCCCGGAGCGTGTGTACTAGTACACCGACTTCCGTACCCTCCGGTCGGACGCGGATATTTATTCGCCTGGGGGTCGGAACCGCCCGCGAGGCCCCAATTCAGAATCGGCACTTCGACCCGGTCGGTAAATGGTCGCATTCGGAGATTTCCGGTCCGGCGCCCAAATTCCTCTCCGGGAGCGCGGTCGCAGGCTGCCGATGAGATCGCATACGGACACCGCTTCGCTCAAACGGGCATAACTTTTCGCTCGGTTATCGGAATCACTTATAAGACCCCAATTCGGAATCGGCACGCAGAGGCGCTCGACGACCCCTTATTGCCTCAGGCGATAAGACGTCGTTTCGGGGACGAAAAACCTTCATTTTGCACTCCAAAATTACGATTCTAGCCGACGATCTCCCCTATTCCAAGGTTTTTTGGCAGTATCGACTCCCTCGATTATGCGAATCGTTGGCGGAGCCCACACGCGGAACCGCCCAGTCACAGCGATTGGAAGTCGTGTTCAAATCGACGCGAGATCTCCTCCCCATGTCGTGGATATGGGTGCCCGAACATCGTCGATATAGTTACCCCTCCGGTTTATTCCCACCCCTTCAGTGAAAGAATTGGGCATAACTTTCCGCACGGGCATCGGAATCGCTTATGTGACCACAATTCAGAATCGGCACTCTGAGACGGTCGACAGGGCGCTGGTTTCGCGGAATTCTATTTCGGGTCCAAAATTCCCCCCCCCCCCTCCCCGGAGTGTGTGTACTAGTACACCGACTGCCGTACCCTCCGGTCGGACGCAGATATTTATTCGCCCGGGGGTCGGAACCGCCCGCGAGCCCTCAATTCAGAATCGACACTTCGACCCGGTCGGTAAATGGCCGCATTCGGAGATTTCCGTTCCGACGCCCAAATTCCTCTCCGGGAGCGCGGTCGCAGGCTGCCGATGCGATCGCATACGGACACCGCTTCGCTCAAACGGGCATAACTTTTCGCTCGGTTATAGGAATCGCTTATAAGATCCCAATTCGGAATCGGCAGGCAGAGGCGCTCGATGCCCCCTTATTGCCTCAGGCGATAAGACGTCGTTTCGGGGTCGAAAAACCTTCGTTTCGCACTCCAAAATTGTGATTCTTGCCGACAATCTCCCCTATTCCAAGGTTTTTTGGCAGTATCGACTCCCTCGATTATGCGAATCGTTGGCGGAGCCCACACGCGGAGCCGCCCAGTCACAGCGATTAGAAGTCATGTTCAAATCGACGCGAGATCTCCTCCCCATGTCGTGGATATGGGTGCCCGAACATCGTCGATATAGTCACCCCTCCGGTTTATTCACACCCCTTCAGTGAAAGAATTGGGCATAACTTTCCGCACGGGCATCGGAATCGCTTATGTGACCACAATTCGGAATCGGCACTCCGAGACGATCGACAGGGTGCTGGTTCCACGGAATTCCATTTCGGGTCCAAAATCCCCCTCGGAGCGTGTGTACTAGTACACCGACTGCCGTACCCTCCGGTCGGACGCGGATATTTATTCGCCCGGGGGTAGGAACCGCCCGCGAGGCCCCAATACAGAATCGGCACTTCGACCCGGTCGGTAAATGGTCGCATTCGGAGATTTCCGGTCCAGCGCCCAAATTCCTCTCCGGGAGCGCGGTCGCAGGCTGCCGATGCGATCGCATACGGACACCGCTTCGCTCAAACGGGCATAACTTTTCGCTCGGTTATCGGAATCGCTTATAAGAACCCAATTCGGAATCGGAACGTAGAGGCGCTCGACGCCCCCTTATTGCCTCAGGCGATAAAACGTCATTTCGGGGTCGAAAAACCTTCGTTTCGTACTCCGAAATTGCGATTCTTACCGACGATCTCCCCTATTCCAAAGTTTTTTGGCAGTATCGACTCCCTCGATTATGCGAATCGCTGGTGGAGCCCACACGCGGAGCCAACCAGTCACAGCGATCGAAAGTCGTGTTCAACTCAACGCGAGATCTCCTCCCCATGTCGTGGATATGGGTGCCCAAACATCGCCTATATAGTCACCCCCTCCGGTTTATTCCCACCCCTTCAGCGAAAGAATTGGGCATAACATTCTGCACGGGCATTGGAATCGCTTATGTGACCACAATTCGGAATCAGAACTCCGAGACAGTCGATAGGGCGCTGGTTTTGCGGAATTCCGTTCTGTGGCCAAAATTCTTCCCCGGAGAGTGTGTACTAGTACACCGACTGCCGTACCCTCCAGTCGGACGCGGATATTTATTCGCCCGGGGGTCGGAACCGCCTGCGAGGCCTCAATTCATAATCGGCACTTCGACCTGGTCGGTAAATGGTCGCATTCGGAGATTTCCGGTCCGGCGCCCAAATTCCTCTCCGGAAGCGCAGTCGCAGGCTGCCGATGCGATCGCATACGGACACCACTTCGCTCAAACGGGCATAACTTTTCGCTCGGTTATCAGAATCGCTTATAAGACCCCAATTTGGAATCGGCACGCAGAGGCGCTCGATGCACCGTTATTCCTCAGGCGATAAGACGTCGTTTCGGGGACGAAAAACGTTCATTTCGCACTCTGAAATTGTGATTCTAGCCGACGATCTCCCCTATTCCAAGGTTTTTTGGCAGTATCGACTCCCTCGATTATGCGAATCGCTGGCGGAGCCCACACGCAGAGACGCCCAGTCACAGTGATCGGAAGTCGTGTTCAACTCAACGCGAGATCTCCTCCCCAGGTCGTGGATATGGGTGCCCGAACATCGCCGATATTGTCACCCCCTCCAGTTTATTCCCACCCCTTCAGCGAAAGAATTGGGCATAACTTTCCGCACGGGCATCAGAATCGCTTATGTGACCACAATTGGGAATCGGCACTCCGAGACGGTCGACAGGGCACTGGTTTCGCGAAATTCCGTTCCGGGGCCAAAATTCCCCCCCATAGTGTGTGTACTAGTACACCGACTACTGTACCCTCCAGTCGGACGCGGATAATTATTCGCCCGGGGGTCGGAACCGCCCGCGAGGCCCCAATTCAGAATCGGCACTTCGACCTGGTCGGTAAATGATCGCATTCGGAGATTTCCGGTCCGGCGCCCAAATTCCTATCCGGGAGCGCGGTCGCAGGCTGCCGATGGGATCGCATACGGACACCGCTTCGCTCAAACGGGCATAACTTTTCGCTCGGTTATCGGAATCGCTTATAAGACCCCAATTCGGAACCGGCACGCAGAGGCGCTCGACGCCCCCTTATTGTCTCATGCTATAAGACGTCATTTCGGGGTCGAAAAACCTTCGTTTCGCACTCCAAAATTGTGATTCTTGCCGATGTAATCATAGGGATTGTGCTTCCCTCAACACAGACATGAATATCAAATATGATAGCATGGAAAATAGGATGTGATCGCCACCTAGATAGTTGCCAAATAAAGATAATAATGCGGGCTAACTACTCTAGGAAAGGGAGAGAGAGAACGGAGGAGTACCTGTTGTCGTGGTCATCCAGACGACCGCGACAATGCTGAGAACGCGTCGCCATTGCCAGCCGCGTTTCTTGTCGCGTCGCCTTCCTCCGTCGCGTTCTCTTCTTGTGCGGGAGATGATGGATGGGACCTTCTTCCCGTCCTCCAGCCGGCCAGAGGATGAGAGCTCCTCGTGGATCTTCGCTTGGGTGCCTGCCAAAACAACGAAAATAAGAAATAAAATCCTGTTAGACTATGTTAAGTGTAGTAGTTATTCTTAAATGAAAGAAAGATGTGGAGCATGGAGGGAACGGACCTGGGGAGTGGTTTTTTAAACCCCTTGGGTAGTAGGAAAACGTGGGAAGGAATATGCATGGGGAGAAATCATGGAAGAGGAAAAGGAGGAAACCTAACTAGCATGTATTCATGTGCAAAACGTGGAAAAGAAAGTAAAAATCAAAACTAAACAGATACTCCCCCATTTGATGTGATTCCAGTTGGAGGTCGTAGAGGAGGACGTCTTGAACAACTCTCATGAAGACATCTTGAAGAGATCCGGCTTGGTTTGGGCTGTGGAAGAGACGATAATCCCGCATGTGCAGATCTCGATATGAGAGAGAAAGTGAAGAATAATACGCTGTAACTTTTCGCACAAGCCACCAAACGATGTGATTCCACTTCGAGGTTGAAGAGGGCTCTGTGGGGAGCAACTTTGATGAAGAAACCTCGAAGAGATCTGGCCTGGTTCGATCTCCACAAGCCGTGCAAGTCCTGCTGGTCCTGGAGGCGATATGAGAGAGAAAGAGGAGAGAGAGAGGAGGAAAACGGGAAGAACAGCTTCTCCTCTGCCTTGGGGACGATGGGACCTCGTGAGCAGAGCCTCCAGGGATCTCCCCTTGTAGTGGTAGCCTTCCTCTCTCCCCTAGAGAGTCCTAGGATGTGTTGAAGAGAGAGATAGAGTCCAATCCCGAGTTAGAGAGAGAGTCCAAGTTGTGGGGGTGTTCTAGAGTCTATCTAGAGTTTGGATGGGCTTGGGGGCTCCCTAGGGATGAGGATAGGAGGTTTGGGTCGTAATCTAACTCATAGGGACTTTAGATAGGCTCTAGGATGGAGAGAGAGGCCGAAAATCACGTAAAAACGTGTTTACGTGCATGGCGCTGTCGCGTCGGATCGTGGGGCCGCGTTCTGGTCGCGTCAATGCACAGGGTCGCGACTATAAGACAGTCCGCGTAGGTCTCACAAAAAGGGCCATAACTCTCTCCACAGATATCGGATTGATGCGCCGTTTGTTGGGTTGGATTCTAAACTCAGAAGGCTACAAAATGATAGTATGGTATGCCAAATTTGGATTAGAAATGAGGACGTTATGAGCTCTCAAAGTGAAGGCATGTTCAGAAGATTGGGCAGATTGCACAGTTTTGATATTTCAAGTGGTGTTTGGCCATGGGCTTGAGAATGGGCTTGACATTGAAGGTGAATGGGCTCATGATGGGCCAGAGAAGGACTCCAAAGTGATGATCAATTTGGGACATCAATGATATGGACAAGAAAAAGTGCTCAACTTATAGGCCGAAACCGGGTGTCTACAGCCGACGATCTCCCCTATTCCAAAGTTTTTTGGCAGTATCGACTCCCTCGATTATGCGAATCGCTGGCGGAGCCCACACGCGGAGCCGACCAGTCACAGCGATCGGAAGTCGTGTTCAACTCGACGCGAGATCTCCTCCCCAGGTCGTGGATATGGGTGCCCGAACATCGCCTATATAGTCACCCCTCCGGTTTATTCCCACCCCTTCAGCGAAAGAATTGGGCATAACTTTCCGCACGGGCATCAGAATCGCTTATGTGACCACAATTCAGAATCGGAACTCCGAGACGGTCGACAGGGCGCTGGTTTCGCGGAATTCCGTTTCGTGGCCAAAATCCCCCCCGGAGCGTGTGTACTAGTACACCGACTTCCGTACCCTCCGGTCGGACGCGGATATTTATTCGCCTGGGGGTCGGAACCGCCCGCGAGGCCCCAATTCAGAATCGGCACTTCGACCCGGTCGGTAAATGGTCGCATTCGGAGATTTCCGGTCCGGCGCCCAAATTCCTCTCCGGGAGCGCGGTCGCAGGCTGCCGATGAGATCGCATACGGACACCGCTTCGCTCAAACGGGCATAACTTTTCGCTCGGTTATCGGAATCACTTATAAGACCCCAATTCGGAATCGGCACGCAGAGGCGCTCGACGCCCCCTTATTGCCTAAGGTGATAAGTCGTCATTTCGGGGTCGAAAAACCTTTGTTTCGCACTCCAAAATTGTGATTCTTGCCGATGATCTCTCCTATTCCAAGGATTTTTGGTAGTATCGACTCCCTCGATTATGCGAATCGTTGGCGGAGCCCACACGCGGAGCCGCCCAGTCACAGCGATTGGAAGTCGTGTTCAAATCGACACGAGATCTCCTCCCCATGTCGTGGATATGGGTGCCCGAACATCGTCGATATAGTTACCCCTCCGGTTTATTCCCACCCCTTCAGTGAAAGAATTGGGCATAACTTTCCGCACGGGCATCGGAATCGCTTATGTGACCACAATTCAGAATCGGCACTCCGAGACGATCGACAGGGTGCTGGTTTCGCGGAATTCTATTTCGGGTCCAAAATCCCCCGTGGAGCATGTGTACTAGTACACCGACTGCCGTACCCTCCGGTCGGACGCGGATATTTATTCGCCCGGGGGTAGGAACCGCCCGCGAGGCCCCAATGCAGAATCGGCACTTCGACCCGGTCGGTAAATGGTCGCATTCGGAGATTTCCGATCCGGCGCCCAAATTCCTCTCCTGGGGCGCTGTCGCAGGCTGCCGATTCGATCGCATACGGACACCGCTTCGCTCAAACGGGCATAACTTTTCGCTTGATTATCGGAATCGCTTATAAGACCCCAATTCGGAATCAGCACGCAGAGGCGCTCGACGCCCCGTTAATGTCTCAAGCGATAGGACGTAATTTCGGGGTCGAAAAACCTTCGTTTCGCACTCCGAAATTGCGATTCTTGCCGACGATCTCCCCTATTCCAAAGTTTTTTGGCAGTATCGACTCCCTCGATTAGGCGAATCGCTGGCGGAGCCCACACGCGGAGCCGACCAGTCACAGCGATCGGAAGTCGTGTTCAACTCGACGCGAGATCTCCTCCCCAGGTAGTGGATATGGGTGCCCGAACATCGCCTATATAGTCACCCCCCAGTTTATTCCCACCCCTTCAGCGAAAGAATTGGGTATAACTTTCCGCACGGGCATCGGAATCGATTATGTGACGACAATTCAGAATCAGAACTCCGAGACAGTCAACAGGACGCTGGTTTCGTGAAATTCCGTTCCGTGGCCAAAATTCTTCCCCGGAGCGTGTGTACTAGTACAACGACTGCCGTACCCTCCAGTCGGACGCGGATATTTATTCGCCCGGGGGTCGGAACCGCCCGCGAGGCCTCAATTCAGAATCGACACCTCGACCTGGTCGGTAAATGGTCGCATTCGGAGATTTCCGGTCCGGCGCCCAAATTCCTCTCCGGAAGCGCGGTCGCAGGCTGCCGATGCGATCGCATAGGGACACCGCTTCGCTCTAACGGGTATAACTTTTCGCTCGGTTATCAGAATCGCTTATAAGACCCCAATTCGGAATCGGCACGCAGAGGCGCTCAACGCCCTATTATTGCCTCAGGCGATAAGTCGTCGTTTCGGGGACGAAAAACCTTCATTTCGCACTCCGAAATTGCGATTCTAGCCGACGATCTCCCCTATTCCATGGTTTTTTGGCAGTATCGACTCCCTCGATTATGCGAATCACTGGCGGAGCCCACACGCGGAGCCGCCCAGTCACAGCGATCGGAAGTCATGTTCAACTCGACGCGAGATCTCCTCCCCAGGTCGTGGATATGGGTGCCCGAACATCGCCGATATAGTCACCCCCTCCGGTTTATTCCCACCCCCTCAGCGAAAGAATTGGGCATAACTTTCTGCACGGGCATCGGAATCGCTTATGTGACCACAATTCGAAATCGGCACTCCGAGAAGGTCGATAGGGCGCTGATTTTGCGGAATTCTGTTCCGGGGCCAAAATTCCCCCCCGGAGCGTGTGTACTAGTACACTGATTACCGTACCCTCCGGTCGGACGCGGATATTTATTCGCCCGGGGGGCGGAACCGCCCGCGAGGCCCCAATTCAGAATCGGCACTTCGACCCGGTCGGTAAATGGTCGCATTCGGAGATTTCCGGTCCGGCGCCCAAATTCCTCTCCGGGAGCGCGGTCGCAGGCTGCCGATGAGATCGCATACGGACACCGCTTCGCTCAAACGGGCATAACTTTTCGCTCGGTTATCGGAATCACTTATAAGACCCCAATTCGGAATCGGCACGCAGAGGCGCTCGACGACCCCTTATTGCCTCAGGCGATAAGACGTCGTTTCGGGGACGAAAAACCTTCATTTTGCACTCCGAAATTGCGATTCTAGCTGACGATCTCCCCTATTCCAAGGTTTTTTGGCAGTAACGACTCCCTCGATTATGCAAATCGCTGGCGGAGCCCACACGCGGAGCCGCCCAGTCATAGAGATCGGAAGTCGTGTTCAACTCAACGCGAGATCTCCTACCCTGGTCGTGGATATGGGTGCCTGAACATCGCCGATATAGTCACCCCCTCCAGTTTATTCCCACCCCTTCAGCGAAAGAATTGGGCATAACTTTCCGCACGGGCATCAGAATCGCTTATGTGACCACAATTGGGAATCGGCACTCCGAGACGGTCGACAGGGCACTGGTTTCGCGGAATTCTGTTTTGGGGCCAAAATCCCCCCCAGAGCGTGTGTACTAGTACACCGACTACCGTACCCTCCAGTCGGACGCGGATATTTATTCGCCCGGGGGTCGGAACCGCCCGCGAGGCCTCAATTCAGAATCGACACCTCGACCTGGTCGGTAAATGGTCGCATTCGGAGATTTCCGGTCCGGCGCCCAAATTCCTCTCCGGAAGCGCGGTCGCAGGCTGCCGATGCGATCGCATAGGGACACCGCTTCGCTCTAACGGGTATAACTTTTCGCTCGGTTATCAGAATCGCTTATAAGACCCCAATTCGGAATCGGCACGCAGAGGCGCTCAACGCCCCATTATTGCCTCAGGCGATAAGACGTCGTTTCGGGGACGAAAAACCTTCATTTCGCACTCCGAAATTGCGATTCTAGCCGACGATCTCCCCTATTCCATGGTTTTTTGGCAGTATCGACTCCCTCGATTATGCGAATCACTGGCGGAGCCCACACGCGGAGCCGCCCAGTCACAGCGATCGGAAGTCATGTTCAACTCGACGCGAGATCTCCTCCCCAGGTCGTGGATATGGGTGCCCGAACATCGCCGATATAGTCACCCCCTCCGGTTTATTCCCACCCCCTCAGCGAAAGAATTGGGCATAACTTTCTGCACGGGCATCGGAATCGCTTATGTGACCACAATTCGAAATCGGCACTCCGAGAAGGTCGATAGGGCGCTGATTTTGCGGAATTCTGTTCCGGGGCCAAAATTCCCCCCCGGAGCGTGTGTACTAGTACACTGATTACCGTACCCTCCGGTCGGACGCGGATATTTATTCGCCCGGGGGGCGGAACCGCCCGCGAGGCCCCAATTCAGAATCGGCACTTCGACCCGGTCGGTAAATAGTCGCATTTAGAGATTTCCGGTCCGGCGCCCAAATTCCTCTCCGGGAGCGCGGTCGCAAGCTGCCGATGCGATCGCATACGGACACCGCTTCGCTCAAACGGGCATAACCTTTCGCTCGGTTATCGGAATCGCTTACAAGACCCCAATTCGGAATCGGCACGCAGAGGCGCTCGTCGCCCTCTTATCGCCTTAGGCGATAAGATGTCGTTTCGGGGACGAAAAACCTTCGTTTCGCACTCCGAAATTGCGATTCTAGCTGACGATCTCCCCTATTCCAAGGTTTTTTGGCAGTAACGACTCCCTCGATTATGCAAATCGCTGGCGGAGCCCACACGCGGAGCCGCCCAGTCATAGAGATCGGAAGTCGTGTTCAACTCAACGCGAGATCTCCTACCCTGGTCGTGGATATGGGTGCCCGAACATCGCCGATATAGTCACCCCCTCCAGTTTATTCCCACCCCTTCAGCGAAAGAATTGGGCATAACTTTCCGCACGGGCATCAGAATCGCTTATGTGACCACAATTGGGAATCGGCACTCCGAGACGGTCGACAGGGCACTGGTTTCGCGGAATTCTGTTTTGGGGCCAAAATCCCCCCCAGAGCGTGTGTACTAGTACACCGACTACCGTACCCTCCAGTCGGACGCGGATATTTATTCGCCCGGGGGTCGGAACTGCCCGCGAGGCCCCAATTCAGAATCGGCACTTCGACCCGGTCGGTAAATGGTCGCATTCGGAGATTTCCGGTCCGGCGCCCAAGTTCCAATCCGGGAGCGCGGTCGCAGGCTGCCGATGCGATCGCATACGAACACCGCTTCGCTCAAACGGGCATAACTTTTCGCTCGGTTATCGGAATCACTTATAAGACCCCAATTCAGAATCGGCACGCAGAGGCGCTCGACGCCCCCTTACTGTCTAAGGCGATAAGACGTCGTTTCGGGGTCGAAAAACCTTCGTTTCGCACTCCAAAATTGTGATTCTTGCTGACGATCTCCCCTATTCCAAAGTTTTTTGGCAGTATCGACTCCCTCGATTATGCGAATATCTGGCGGAGCCCACACGAGGAGCCGACCAGTCACAGCGATCGGAAGTCGTGTTCAACTCGACGCGAGATCTCCTCCCCAGGTCGTGGTTATGGGTGCCCGAACATCGTCGATATAGTCAACCCTCCGGTTTATTCCCACCCCATAGTGAAAGAATTGGGCATAACATTCCGCACGGGCATCGGAATCGCTTATGTGACCACAATTCGGAATCAGAACTCCGAGACGGTCGACAGGGCGCTGGTTTCGCGGAATTCCGTTCCGTGGCCAAAATTCTTCCCCGGAGCGTGTGTACTAGTACACCGACTGCCGTACCCTCCAGTCGGACGCGGATATTTATTCTCCCGGGGGTCGGAACCGCCCGCGAGGCCTCAATTCAGAATCGGCACTTCGACCTGGTCGGTAAATGGTCGCATTCGGAGATTTCCGGTCCGGCGCCCAAATTCCTCTACGGAAGCGCGGTCGCAGGCTGCCGATGCGATCGCATACGGACACCGCTTCGCTTAAACGAGCATAACTTTTTGCTCGGTTATCGGAATCGCTTATAAGACCCCAATTCGGAATCAGCACTCAGAGGAGCTCGACGCCCCCTTATAGCCTCAGGCGATAAGACGTCATTTCAGGGTTGAAAAACCTTCGTTTCGCACTCCAAAATTTGGATTCTTGCCGACGATCTCCCCTATTCCAAGGTTTTTTGGCAGTATCGACTCCCTCGATTATGCGAATCGCTGGTGGAGCCCACACGAGGAGCCGACCAGTCACAGCGATCGGAAGTCGTGTTCAACTCGACGCGAGATCTCCTCCCCAGGTCGTGGATATGGGTGCCCGAACATCGCCTATATAGTCACCCCCTCCGGTTTATTCCCACCCCTTCAACGAAAGAATTGGGCATAACTTTCCGCACGGGCATCGGAATCGCTTATGTGACCACAGTTCAGAATCGGAACTCCGAGACGGTCGATAGGGCGCTGGTTTCGCGGAATTCCGTTCCGGGGCCAAAATTCTCCCCCCCCTGGAGCGTGTGTACTAGTACACCGACTGCCGTACCCACCGGTCGGACGCGGATATTTATTCGCCCGGGGGTCGGAACCGCCCGCGAGGCCTCAATTCAGAATCGGCACTTCGACCCGGTCTGTAAATGGTCGCATTCGGAGATTTCCGGTCCGGCGCCCAAATTCCTCTCCGGGAGCGCGGTCGCAGGCTGCCGATGCGATCGCATACGGACACCGCTTCGCTCAAACGGGCATAACTTTTCGCTCGGTTATCGGAATCGCTTATAACACCCCAATTCGGAATCGGCACGCAGAGGCGCTCGACGCCCTTTTATAGCCTCAGGCGATAAGACGTCGTTTCGGGGTCGAAAAACCTTCGTTTCGCACTCCAAAATTGTGATTCTTGCCGACGATCTCCCATATTCCAATGTTTTTTGGCAGTATCGACTCCCTCGATTATGCGAATCACTGGCGGAGCCCACACGCGGAGCCGACCAGTCACAGCGATCGGAAGTCGTGTTCAACTCGACGCGAGATCTCCTCCCGAGGTCGTGGATATGGGTGCCCGAACATCGCTTATATAGTCACCCCCTTCGGTTTATTCCCACCCCTTCATCGAAAGAATTGGGCATAACTTTCTGCAGGGGCATCGGAATCGCTTATGTGACAACAATTCCGAATCGGAACTCCGAGTAGGTCGACAGGGCGCTGGATTTGCAGAATTCCGTTCCGTGGCCAAAATACCCCCCCGGAGCTTGTGTACTAGTACACCGACTGCCGTACCCTCCGGTCGGACGCGGATATTTATTCGCCCGGGGGTCGGAACCGCCCGCGAGGCCCCAATTCAGAATCGGCACTTCGACCCGGTCGGTAAATGGTCGCATTCGTAGATTTCCGGTCCGGCACCCAAATTCCTCTCCGGGAGCGCGGTCGCAGGCTGCCGATGCGATCACATACGGACACCGCTTCGCTCAAATGGCATAACTTTTCGCTCGGTTATCGGAATCGCTTATAAGACACCAATTCGGAATCGGCACGCAGAGGCGCTCGACGCCCCCTTATCGCCTCAGGCGATAAGACGTCGTTTCACGGACGAAAAACCTTCGTTTCGCACTCCGAAATTGCGATTCTAGCCGACGATCTAACCTATTCCAAAGTTTTTTGGCAGTATCGACTCCCTCGATTATGCGAATCGCTGGCCGAGCCCACATGCAGAGCCACCCAGTCACAGCGATCGGAAGTCGTGTTCAACTCGACGCAAGATCTCCTCCCCAGGTCGTGGATATGGGTGCCCGAACATCGCCGATATAGTCACCCCCTCTGGTTTATTCCCACCCCTTCAGCGAAAGAATTGAGCATAACTTTCCGCACGGGCATCAGAATCACTTATGTGACCACAATTCGGAATCGGCACTCCGAGACGGTCGACAGGGCGCTGATTTCACGGAATTCCGTTCCGTGGCCAAAATTTCCAACGGAGTGTGTGTACTAGTACACCGACTGCCGTACCCTTCGGTCGGACGCAGATATTTATTTGCCCGGGGGTCGGAACCGCCCGCGAGGCCTCAATTCAGAATCGACACTTCGACCCGGTCGGTAAATGGTCGCATTCGGAGATTTCCGGTCCGGTGCCCAAATTCCTCTCCGGGAGCGCGGTCGCAGGCTGCCGATGCGATCGCATACGGACACCGCTTCGCTCAAACGGGCATAACGTTTCGCTCGGTTATCGGAATCGCTTATAAGACCCCAATTCGGAATCGGCACGCAGAGGCGCTCGACGCCCCCTTATCGCCTCAGGCGATAAGACGTCGTTTCGGGGTCGAAAACCCTTCGTTTCGCACTCCAAAATTGTGATTCTTGCCGACGATCTCCCGGATTCCAAAGTTTTTTGGCAGTATCGACTCCCTCGATTATGCGAATCGCTGGCGGAGCCCACACGCGGAGCCGACCAGTCACAGCGATCGGAAGTCGTGTTCAACTCGACGCGAGATCTCCTCCCGAGGTCGTGGATATGGGTGCCCGAACATCGTTTATATAGTCACCCCCTTCGGTTTATTCCCACCCCTTCAGCGAAAGAATTGGGCATAACTTTCTGCACGGGCATCGGAATCGCTTATGTGACCACAATTCCGAATCGGAACTCCGAGAAGGTCGATATGGCGCTGGTTTTGCAGAATTCCGTTCCGTGGCCAAAATACCCCCCGGAGCGTGTGTACTAGTACACCGACTGTCGTACCCTCCAGTCGGACGCGGATATTTATTCGCCCGGGGGTCGGAACCGCCCGCGAGGCCTCAATTTAGAATCGGCACTTCGACTCGGTCGGTAAATGGTCGCATTCGGAGATTTCCGGTCCAACGCCCAAATTGCTCGTCGGGAGCGCGGTCGCAGGCTGCCGATGCGATCGCATACGGAGACCGCTTCGCTCAAACGGGCATAACTTTTCGCTCGGTTATCGAAATCACTTACAAGACCCCAATTCGGAATCGGCACGCAGAGGCGCTCGACGGCCCTTTTTTGCCTCAGGCGATAAGACGTCGTTTCGGGGTCGAAAAACCTTCGTTTCGCACTCCGAAATTGCGATTCTAGCCGACGATATCTCCTATTCGAAGGTTTTTTGGCAGTATCGACTCTCTCGATTATGCGAATCGTTGGCGGAGCCCACACACGGAGCCGCCCAGTCACAGCGATTGGAAGTCGTGTTCAAATCGACGCGCGATCTCCTCCCCATGTCATGGATATGGGTGCCCGAACATCGTCGATATAGTCACCCCTCCGGTTTATTCCCACCCCTTCAGTGAAATAATTGGGCATAACTTTCCGCACGGGCATCGGAATCGCTTATGTGACCACAATTCGGAATCAGAACTCCGAGACGGTCGACAGGGCGCTGGTTTCGCGAAATTCCGTTCCGTGGCCAAAATTCTTCCACGGAGCGTGTGTACTAGTACACCGACTGCCGTACCCTCCAGTCGGACGCGGATATTTATTCTCCCGAGGGTCGGAACCGCCCGCGAGGCCTCAATTCAGAATCGGCACTTCGACCTGGTCGGTAAATGGTCGCATTCGGAGATTTCCGGTCCAGCGCCTAAATTCCTCTCCGGAAGTGCGGTCGCAGGCTGCTTATGCGATCGCATACGGACAACGCTTCGCTCAAACGGGCATAACTTTTCGCTCGGTTATCAGAATCGCTTATAAGACCCCAATTCGGAATCGGCACGCAGAGGCGCTCGACGCCCCCTTTTCGCCTTGGGCGATGAGACGTCGTTTCGGGGTTGAAAAACCTTCGTTTCGCACTCCAAAATTGTGATTCTTGCCGACGATCTCCCCTATTTCAAAGTTTTTTGGCAGTATCGACTCCCTCGATTATGCGAATCGCTGGCCGATCCCACACGCGGAGCCGACCAGTCACAGCGATCGGAAGTCGTGTTCAACTCGACGCAAGATCTCCTCCCCAGGTCGTGGATATGGGTGCCCGAACATCGCCTATATAGTCACCCCCTCCGGTTTATTCCCACCCGTTAATCGAGGGAATCGGAACTCCGAGACGGTCGACAGGGCGCTGGTTTCACGGAATTCCGTTCCGTGGCCAAAATTCCCCCCGGAGCGTGTATACAAGTACACCGACTGCCGTACCCTTCGGTCGGACGTGGATATTTATTCGTCCGGGGGTCGGAACCGCCCGCGAGGCCTCAATTTAGAATCGGCACTTCGACTCGGTCGGTAAATGGTCGCATTCGGAGATTTCCGGTCCGGTGCCCAAATTCCTCTTCGGGATCGCGGTCGCAGGCTGTCGATGCGATCGCATACGGACACCGCTTCGCTCAAACGGGCATAACTTTTCGCTCGGTTATCGGAATCACTTACAAGACCCCAATTCGGAATCGGCACGCAGAGGCCCTCGACGCCCCCTTATCGCCTTAGGCGATAAGACGTCGGTTCGGGGTCGAAAAACCTTCGTTTCGCAATCCGAAATTGCGATTCTAGCCGACGATCTCCCCTATTCGAAGGTTTTTTGGCAGGATCGACTCCCTCGATTATGCGAATCGTTGACAGAGCCCACATGCGGAGCCGCCCAGTCACAGCGCTTGGAAGTCGTGTTCAAATCGACGCGAGATCTCCTCCCCATGTCATGGATATGGGTGCCCGAACATCGTCGATATAGTCACCCCTCCGGTTTATTCCCACCCCTTCAGTGAAAGAATTGGGCATAACTTTCCGCACGGGCATCAGAATCGCTTATGTGACCACAATTTGGAATCAGAACTCCGAGACGGTCGACAGGGCGCTGGTTTCGCGGAATTCCATTCCATGGCCAACATTCTTCCCCGGAGCATGTGTACTAGTACACCGACTGCCGTACCCTCCAGTCGGACGCGGATATTTATTCGCCCGGGGGTCGGAACCGCCCGCGAGGCCTCAATTCAGAATCGGCACTTCGACCTGGTCGGTAAATGGTCGCATTCGGAGATTTCCGGTCTGGCGCACAAATTCCTCTCCGGAAGCGCGGTCGCAGGCTGCCAATGCGATCGCATACGGACACCGCTTCGCTCAAACGGGCATAACTTTTCGCTCGGTTATCAGAATCGCTTATAAGACCCCAATTCGGAATCGGAACGCAGAGGCGATCGACGCCCCCTTATCGCCTCAGGCGATAAGACGACATTTCGGGGACGAAAAACCTTCCTTTCACACTCCGAAATGGCGATTCTAGCTGACGATCTCCCCTATTCCAAGGTTTTTTGGCAGTATCGACTCCCTCGATTATGCGAATCGCTGGCGGAGCCCACACGCGGAGCCGACCAGTCACGGCGATCGGAAGTCGTGTTCAACTCGACGCGAGATCTCCTCCCCAGGTCGTGGATATGGGTGCCCGAACATCGCCTATATAGTCACCCCCTCCGGTTTATTCCCACCCGTTCAGCGAAAGAATTAGGCATAACTTTCCGCAAGGGAATCAGAATCGCTTATGTGACAACAATTCGGAATCGGAACTCCGAGACGGTCGACGGGGCGCTGGTTTCGCGGAATTCCGTTCCTTGGCCAAAATCCCCCCCGGAGCGTGTATACTAGTACACCGACTGCCGTACCCTCCAGTCGGACGCGGATATTTATTCGCCCGGGGGTCGGAACCGCTCGCGAGGCCTCAATTTAGAATCGGCACTTCGACTCGGTCGGTAAATGGTCGCATTCGGAGATTTCTGGTCCGGCGCCCAAATTGCTCTTCGGGAGCGCGGTCGCAGGCTGCCGATGCGATCGCATACGGACACCGCTTCGCTCAAACGGGCATAACTTTTCGCTCGGTTATCGGAATCACTTACAAGACCCCAATTCGGAATCGGCACGCAGAGGCGCTCGACAGCCCCTTATCGCCTCAGGCGATAAGATGTCGTTTCGGGGTCGAAAAACCTTCGTTTCGCACTCCGAAATTGCAATTCTAGCCGACGATCTCTCCTATTCGAAGGTTTTTTGGCAGTATCGACTCCCTCGATTATGCGAATCGTTGGCGGAGCCCACACGCGGAGCCGCCCAGTCACAGCGATTGGAAGTCGTGTTCAAATCGACGCGCGATCTCCTCCCCATGTCGTGGATATGGGTGCCCGAACATCGTCGATATAGTCACCCCTCCGGTTTATTCCCACCCCTTCAGTGAAATAATTGGGCATAACTTTCCGCACGGGCATCGGAATCGCTTATGTGACCACAATTCGGAATCAGAACTCCGAGACGGTCGACAGGGAGCTGGTTTCAAGGAATTCCGTTCCGTGGCCAACATTCTACCCAGGAGCGTGTGTACTAGTACACCGACTGCCGTACCCTCCAGTCGGACGCGGATATTTATTCGCCCGGGGGTCGGAACCTCCCGCGAGGCCTCAATTCAGAATCGGCACTTCGACCTGGTCGGTAAATGGTCGCATTCGGAGATTTCCGGTCCGGCGCCTAAATTCCTCTCCGGAAGCGCGGTCGCAGGCTGCTTATGCGATCGCATATGGACACCGCTTCGCTTAAACGGGCATAACTTTTCGCTCGGTTATCAGAATTGCTTATAAGACCCCAATTCGGAATCGGCACGCAGAGGCGCTCAATGCTCAGTTATTGCCTCAGGCGATAAGACGTCGTTTCGGGGACGAAAAACCTTCGTTTCGCACTCCGAAATTACGATTCTAGTCGACGATCTCCCCTATACCAACATTTTTTGGCAGTATCGACTCCCTTGATTATGCGAATCGCTGGCGGAGCCCACACGCAGAGCCGCCCAGTCACAGCGATCGGAAGTCGTGTTCAACTCGACGCGAGATCTCCTCACCAGGTCGTGGATATGGGTGCCCGAACATCGACAATATAGTCACCCCCTCCGGTTTATTCCAACCCCTTCAGCTAAAGAATTGGGCATAACATTCCGCACGGGCATGAGAATTGCTTATGTGACCACAATTCGGAATCGGCACTCCGAGATGGTCGACAGGGCACTGGTTTTGCAGAATTTCGTTCCGTGGCAAAAATTCCCCCTGGAGCGTGTGTACTAGTACACCGACTGTCGTACCCTCCGGTCGGACGCGAATATTTATTCGCCTGCGGGTCGGAACCGCCCGCGAGGCCCCAATTCAGAATCGGCACTTCGACCCGGTCGGTAAATGGTCGCATTCGGAGATTTACGGTCCGGCGCCGAAATTCCTCTCCGGGAGCGCGGTCGCAGGCTGCCGATGCGATCGCATACGGACACCGCTTCGCTCAAACGGGCATAACTTTTCGCTCGGTTATCGGAATCGCTTATAAGACCCCAATTCGGAATCGACACGCAGAGGCGCTCGACGCACCCTTATTTTCTCAGGCGATAAGACGTCATTTCGGGGTCTAAAAACCTTCGTTTCGTACTCCGAAATTGCGATTCTAGCCGACGATCTCCCCTATTCCAAAGTTTTTTGGCAGTATCGACTCCCTCGATTATGCGAATCGCTGGCGGAGCCCACACGCAGAGCCGCCCAGTCACAGCGATCGGAAGTCGTGTTCAACTCGACGCAAGATCTCCTCCTCAGGTCGTGGATATGGGTGCCCGAACATCACCGATATAGTCACACCATGCAGTTTATTCCCACCCCTTCAGCGAAAGAATTGGGCATAACTTTCCGCACGGGCATTAGAATCTCTTATGTGACCACAATTCGGAATCGGCACTCCGAGACGGTCGACAGGGCGCTGGTTTTGCGGAATTCCGTTCCGTGGCCAAAATTCCCCCCGGAGTGTGTGTACTAGTACAACGACTGCCGTACCATCCGGTCGGACGCGGATATTTATTCGCCCGGGGGTCGGAACCGCCCGCGAGGCCTCAATTCAGAATCGACACTTCGACCCGGTCGGTAAATGGTCGCATTCGGAGATTTCCGGTCTGGCGCTCAAATTCCTCTCCGGGAGCGCGGTCGCAGGCTGCCGATGCGATCGCATACGGACGCCGCTTCGCTCAAACGGGCATAACTTTTCGCTCGATTATCGGAATCGCTTATAAGACCCCAATTCGGAATCGGCATGCAGAGGCGCTCGACGCCTCCTTATTTTCTCAGGCGATAAGACATCATTTCGGGGTCGAAAAACCTTCGTTTCGCACTCCAAAATTGTGATTCTTGCCTACGATCTCCCCTATTCCAAAGTTTTTTGACAGTATCGACTCCCTCGATTATGCGAATCGCTGGCGGAGCTCACACGCGGAGCCGCCCAGTCACAACGATCGGAAGTCGTGTTCAACTCGACGCGAGATCTCCTCCCCAGGTCGTGGATATGGGCGCCCGAACATCGCCGATATAGCCACCCCCTCCAGTTTATTCCCACCCCTTCAGTGAAAGAATTGGGCATAACCTTCCGCACGGGCATCAGAATCGCTTATGTGACCACAATTCGGAATCGGCACTCCGAGACGGTCGACAGGGCCCTGGTTTCGCGGAATTCCGTTTCTGGGCCGAAATTCCCCCCCAGAGCGTGTGTACTAGTACTCCGGCTACCGTACCCTCCAGTCGGACGCGGATATTTATTCGCCCGGGGGTCGGAACCGCCCGCGAGGCCCCAATTCAGAATCGGCACTTCGACCCGGTCGGTAAATGGTCGCATTCGGAGATTTCCGGTCCGGCTCGCAAATTCTTATCCGGGAGCGCGGTCGCAGGCTGCCGATGCGATCGCATACGGACACCGCTTCGCTCAAACGGGCATAACCTTTCGCTCGGTTATCGGAATCGCTTATAAGACCCCAATTCGGAATCGGCACGCAGAGCCGCTCGACGCCCCCTTATTGTCTCAGGTGATAAGACGTCGTTTCGGGGTCGAAAAACCTTTGTTTCGCACTCCAAAATTGTGATTCTTGCCGACGATCTCCCCTATTCTGAAGTTTTTTGGCAGTATTGACTCCATCGATTATGCGAATCGCTGGCGGAGCCCACACGCTGAGCCGACCAGTCACGGCGATCAGAAGTCGTGTTCAGCTTGACGCGAGATCTCCTCCCCAGGTCGTGGATATGGGTGCCCGAACATCGCCTATATAGTCACCCCCTCCGGTTTATTCCCACCCCTTCAGCGAAAGAATTGGGCATAACTTTCCGCAAGGGCATCGGAATCGCTTATGTGACCATAATTCAGAATCGGAACTCCGAGACGGTCGATAGGGCGCTGGTTTCGCGGAATTCCGTTCCGTGGCCAAAATTCCCTCCGGAGCGTGTGTACTAGTACACCGACTGCCGTACCGTCCGGTCGGACGCGGATATTTATTCGCCCGGGGGTCGGAACCACCCGCGAGGCCTCAATTTAGAATCGGCACTTCGACCCGGTCGGTAAATGGTCGCATTCGGAGATTTCCGATCCGGCACCCAAATATCTCTTCGGGAGCGCGGTCGCAGGCTGCCGATGCGATCGCATACGGACACCGCTTCGCTCAAACGGGCATAACTTTTCACTCGGTTATCGGAATTACTTACAAGACCCCAATTCGGAATCGGCACGCAGAGGCGCTCGACACCCCCTTATTGCCTCAGGCGATAAGACGTTGTTTGGGGGTCGAAAAACCTTCCTTGCGCACTCCGAAATTGTGATTCTAGCAGACGATCTCTCCTATTCCAAGGCTTTTTGGCAGTATCGACTCCCTCGATTATGCGAATCGTTGGTGGAGCCCACACGCGGAGCCGCCCAGTCACAGCGATTGGAAGTCATGTTCAAATCGACGAGAGATCTCCTCTCCATGTCGTGGATATGGGTGCCCGAACATCGTCGATATAGTCACCCCTCCGATTTATTCCCACCCCTTCAATGAAAGAATTGGGCATAGCTTTCCGCACGGGCATCGGAATCGCTTATGTGACCACAATTCGGAATCAGAATTCCGAGACGGTCGACAGGTCGCTGGTTTCACGGAATTCCGTTCCGTGGCCAAAATTCCTCCCCGGAGCGTGTGTACTAGTACACCGACTGCCGTACCCTCCAGTCGGACGCGGATATTTATTCGCCCGGGGGTCGGAACCGCCCGCAAGGCCTCCATTAAGAATCGGCACTTCGACCTGGTCGGTAAATGGTCGCATTCGGAGATTTCCGGTCCGGCGCCCAAATTCCTCTCCGGAAGCGCGGTCGCAGGCTGCCGATGCGATCGCATACGGACACCGCTTTGCTCAAACGGGCATAACTTTTCGCTCGGTTATCGGAATCACTTATAAGACCCCAATTCGGAATCGGCACGCAGAGGTGCTCGACGCCCCCTTATTGCCTCAAGCGATATGACGTCATTTCGGGGGCGAAAAACCTTCGTTTCGCACTCTGAAATTGCGATTCTAGCCGACGATCTCCCCTATTCCAAGGTTTTTTGGCAGTATCGACTCCCTCGATTATGCGAATTGCTGGTGGAGCCCACACGCGGAGCCGCCCAGTCACAGCGATCGGAAGTCGTGTTCAACTCGACGCGAGATCTCCTCCCCAGGTCGTGGATATGGGTGCCCGAACATCGCCGATATAGTCATCCCCTCCGGTTTATTCCCACCCCTTCAGCGAAAGAATTGGTTTTAACTTTCAGCACGGGCATCAGAATCGCTTATGTGACCACAATTCGTAATCGGCACTTTGAGACGGTCGACAGGGCGCTGGTTTCGCAGAATTCCATTTCGGGGCCAAAATCCCCCACCGGAGCGTGTGTACTTGTACACCGACTGCCGTACCCTCCGTCGGACGCGGATATTTATTCGCCCTGGGTGAGAACCGCCCGCGAGGCCCCAATTCAGAATCGGCACTTCGACCGGGTCAGTAAATGGTCGCATTCGGAGATTTCCGGTCCGGCGCCCAAATTCCTCTCCGGGAGCTCGGTCGCAGGGTGCCGTTGCGATCGCATACGGACACCGCTTCGTTCAAACGGGCATAACTTTTCGCTCGATTATCGGAATCGCTTATAAGACCCCAATTCGGAATCGGCACGCAGAGGCGCTCGACACCACGTTATTGCCTCAGGCGATAAGACGTCGTTTTGGGGACGATAAACCTTCGTTTCGCACTCCGAAATTGCGATTCTAGCCGACGATCTCCCCTATTCCAAAGTTTTTTGGCAGTATCGACTCCCTCGATTATGCGAATCGCTGCCCGAGCCCACACGCAGAGCCGCCCAGTCACAGCGATCGGAAGTCGTGTTCAACTCGACGCAAGATCTCCTCCCCAAGTCGAGGATATGGGTACCCGAACATCGTCGATATAGTCACCCCCTCCGGTTTATTCCCACCCCTTCAGCGAAAGAATTGGACATAACTTTCCGCACGGGCATCGGAATCGCTTATGTGACCACAATTCGGAATCGACACTCCGAGACGGTCGACAGGGCGCAGGTTTCGCAGAATTCCGTTTCGGGGCCAAAATCCCCCTTGGAGCGTGTGTACTAGTACACCGACTGCCGTACCCTCCGATCGGACGCGGATATTTATTCGCCCTGGGGTCGGAACCGCCCGCGAGGCCAAAATTCAGAATCGCCACTTCGACCCGGTCGGTAAATGGTCGCATTCGGAGATTTCCGGTCCGGCGCCCAAATTCCTCTCCGGGAGCGCGGTCACAGGCTGCCGATGCGATCGCATACGGACACCGCTTCGCTTAAACGGGCATAACTTTTCGCTCGGTTATCGGAATCGCTAATAAGACACCAATTCGAAATCGGCACGCAGAGGCGCTCGACACCCCCTTATTGCCTCAGGCGATAAGACGTCGTTTTGGGGTCGAAAAACCTTCGTTTCGCACTCCGAAATTGCGATTCTAGCCGACGATCTCCTCTATTCCAAAGTTTTCTTGCAGTATCGACTCCCTCGATTATGCGAATCGCTAGCCGAGCCCACACGCAGAGCCGCCCAGTCACAGCGATCGGAAGTCGTGTTCAACTCGACACAAGATCTCCTCCCCAGGTCGTCGATATGGGTGCCCGAACATCGCCGATATAGCCACCCCCTCCGGTTTATTCCCACCCCTTCAGCGAAAGAATTGGGCATAACTTTCCGCACGGGCATCGGAATAGCGTATGTGACCACAATTCGGAATCGGAACTCCGAGACGGTCGATAGGGCGCTGGTTTCGCGGAATTCCGTTCCGTGGCCAAAATTCCCCCTCGGAGCGTGTGTACTAGTACACCGACTGCCGTACCCTCCGGTCGGACTCGGATATTTATTCGCCCTGGGGTCGGAACCGACCGCGAGGCCTCAATTTAGAATCGGCACTTCGACCCGGTCGGTAAATGGTCGCATTCGGAGATTTCCGGTCCGGCGCCCAAATATCCCTTCGGGAGCGCGGTCGCAGGCTGCCGATGCGATCGCATACGGACACCGCTTCGCTCAAACGGGCATAACTTTTCGCTCGGTTATCGGAATCACTTACAAGACCCCAATTCGGAATCGGCACGCAGAGGCGCTCGATGCCCCCATATTGCCTCAGGCGATAAGACGTTGTTTCGGGGTCAAAAAACCTTCGTTTCGCACTCCGAAATTGCGATTCTAGCCGACGATCTCTCCTATTCCAAGGTTTTTTCGCAGTATCGACTACCTCGATTATGCGAATCGTTGGCGGAGCCCACACGCGGAGACGCCCAGTCACATCGATTGGAAGTCGTGTTCAAATCGATGCGAGATCTCCTCCCCATGTCGTGGATATGGGTGCCCGAACAACGTCGATATAGTCACCCCTCCGGTTTATTCCCACCCCTTCAGTGAAAGAATTTTGCATAACTTTCCGCACGGGCATCGGAATCGCTTATGTGACCACAATTCGGAATCAGAACTCCGAGATGGTCGACAGGGCGCTGGTTTCACGGAATTCCGTTCCGTGGCCAAAATTCTTCCCCGAAGCGTGTGTACTAGTACACCGACTGCCGTACCCTCCAGTCGGACGCGGATATTTATTCGCCCGGGGGTCGGAACCGCCCGCGAGGCCTCAATTCAGAATCGGCACTTCGACCTGGTCAGTAAATGGTCGCATTCGGAGATTTCTGGTCCGGCGCCCAAATTCCTCTCCGGAAGCGCGGTCGCAGGCTGCCGATGTGATCGCATACGGACACCGCTTCGCTCAAACGGGCATAACTTTTCGCTCGGTTATCAAAATCGCTTATAAGACCCCAATTCGGAATCGGCACGCAAAGGCGCTCGATGCCCCCTTATCGCCTCAGGCGATAAGACGTCGTTTCGGGGTCGAAAAACTTTCGTTTCGCACTCCAAAATTGCGATTCTAGACGACGATCTCCCCTATTCCAAAGTTTTTTGGCAGTATCGACTCCCTCGATTATGCGAATCGCTGGCCGAGAGCCGCCCAGTCACAGCGATCGGAAGTCGTGTTCAACTAGACGCCAGATCTCCTCCCCAGGTCAGGGATATGGGTGCCCGAACATCGCCGATATAGTCACCCCCTCCGGTTTATTCCCACCCCTTCAGCGAAAGAATTGAGCATAACTTTCTGCACGGGCATCAGAATCGCTTATGTGACCACAATTCGGAATCGACACTCCGAGATGGTCGACAGGGCGATGGTTTTGCGGAATTCCGTTCTGGGGCCAAAATTCCCCCCCGGAGCGTGTGTACTAGTACACCGACTACCGTACCCTCCGGCCGGACGCGGATATTTATTCGCCCGGGGGTCGGAACCGCCCGCGAGGCCCCAATTCAGAATCGGCACTTCGACCAGGTCGGTAAATGGTCGCATTCGGAGATTTCCGGTCCGGCGCCCAAATTCCTATCCGGGAGCGCGGTCGCAGGCTGCCGATGCGATCGCATACGGACACCGCTTCGCTCAAACGGGCATAACTTTTCGCTCGGTTATCGAAATCACTTATAAGACCCCAATTCGGAATCGGCACGCAGAGGTGCTCGACGCCCCTTTATTGCCTCTGGCGATAAGACGTCATTTCGCGGAAGAAAAACCTTCGTTTCGCTCTCCGAAATTGCGATTCTAGCCGACGATCTCACCTATTCCAAGGTTTTTTGGCAGTATCGACTCCCTCGATTATGCGAATTGCTGGTGAAGCCCACCCGCGGAGACGCCCAGTCACAGCGATCGGAAGTCGTGTTCAACTCGACGCAAGATCTCCTCCCCAGGTCGTGGATATGGGTGCCCGAACATCGCCGATATAGTCACCCCCTACGGTTTATTCCCACCCCTTCAGCGAAAGAATTGGGCATAACTTTCCGCAAGGGCATCGGAATAGCTTATGTGACCACAATTCGGAAACAAAACTCCGAGACGGTCGAACAGGGCGCTGGTTTCGTGAATTCCGTTCCGTGACCAAATTCTTACCCCGGAGCGTGTGTACTAGTACAGCGACTGCCGTACCCTCCAGTCGGACGCGGATATTATTCGCCCGGGGTCGGAACCGCCCGCGAGGCCTCAATTCAGAATCGGCACTTCGACCTTGTCAGTAAATGGTCGCATTCGGAGATTCTGTCCGGCGCCCAAATTCCTCTCCGGAAGCGCGGTCGCAGGCTGCCGATGGTGATCGCATACGACACCGCTTCGCTCAAACTGCATAACTTTTCGCTCGGTTAGCAGAATCGCTTATAAGACCCCCAATTCGGAATCGGCACGCAGAGGCGCTCGACACCCCCTTATAGCCTCAGGCGATAAGACATCGTTTCGGGGTCGAAAAACCTTCGTTTCGCACTCTAAATTTCGATTCTAGCCGACGATCTCCCCTATTCCAAAGTTTTTTGGCAGTATCGACTCCC